>CM054057.1:650335294-650646727 GCA_028641055.1 Alopecurus myosuroides
CCGCCATCCTCGCTCGCAATCCCGCCCATATACAGAATTTTGATACGAGGTTGCGGTCCTTCCATAGAGAAGTAAATGTAATCACCTCCGCTTAAATTGTACTTGGCGGTGATAGCCTGCAATTGTTCCCCGCAGAAGTAGGTCTTCTTTCTTTCTTTCTTCACTCGAAGAATGTAAGTGGTCCCATGAACATTGAAATCCACGTTATTGCCAACTAACTCGTTGAACTCTTCGCGAATATTGCATGGTAGAATGTAAAAAAGAAATATAAAGAATCTTTTGTTAAGAAACACAAGTCTCAAGCTAGATAGTAAAACGAAAGAACAAGTTAACATAAAAAGAATTGTTAATTACCGACGAATCAACGTCACCGTCGTGGAGCTGAAGCATAAAAGAAGTCCCGGTGAATCGTCCTTGGGCACATCGGGACCGACATACTTCGCAAGCCATGTTCTATTAAATTAAGAAAGTACACATAGAGGTTAGAGGAGCATAGATATCACAAAACAAAGACAAATGGCAGCACGTACCTATCACAAAACAAATGCACAAAAGCTATCTACTTTACTGGAATATCTGTAACATCCCAAGTATGAATACACCCCTAGAATGTTTGATTCTTGTTTAATTATTGTTTTGCATCATGGCATCTCAATCATTGCATTTGTTTTCCTTTTGTTTGCATCTGTTTTCCTTTGTTTTCACAATTGACATTCAAACAATATTTCAAATGCTTGTTCATACTTGTTATGTTACAACTTTCCAAATAAAAGGTTCAAACAAAACATCCATTTGGTTACATGAAAAATAAAAAGCTCAAGTATTAATTTGTTCCTTAATAACTCACTTAATTCAAATTCCATTCAAAATTCAAATCACATTTTCCAAACAGCAAACATGTTGAATCAAGGAAAATTACAAAGCAATTCTAATCATTTGCTTCCACTTAAACTATAAGGTTCACCCTAATTGAATTTTGTTTTCAATATTCACTTAATATTCAAATTCATTCAAATTTGAATCAATTACAAACAACATTTTTATTTTGAACTTTTAGGAAAACAAAACTTGTCAAGTGGTTGCTGTTACATAATTAATCAATACCAAAAAAAATTCCCTAATTTTTCTACCCCAAAACCCTATCTCCTTCTTCCTATTTCATTTCAGCAAAAAAATAGCAGAACAAAAAAAATAATAAAAAATAAAACAGAAACGCCCAAAGGAGGGGAGCAGCACGGCCCAGCCCAGCTCCCCCGGCCTGGTACCCCTTCGCTGCCCCCCTCCCCTTTCTTCTCTGCGTTCGGCAGAGGATCCGTCGGAGCCACGTCATCGGCGCGCGCAGGGACGGCCACCGTCGCCCCTAAGCCCCTATAAAGATACCCCCTAGGGTTCCCCCTCGAGCCCTAGACCACCGCTCCACCCTCTCCCTCTTTTCCGCCGTCGCCTCTCTCTCTCCGCCGGAATTTCTTCCTCTCTGAACCTCTGCAACCACCCTGAGCGCCGCCGTGTCTGAATCCATGGAGATCGCCGCCGCGTGGTCGCTCCTCCTCCCTGGCTGACCACGGGAATCAGTCCCCCGTAGTCCCTCCTTCGTCCCCGACACCTCCGTTGAGCCCGAGGGGGCCTGTAGCCACGCCGCCGTCCTCGACGTCGACGCCGCCGTTCTGCACCGAGCCGCTGCTACGCCTTCATCGACAGTGAGCAGTCGTTTCCCTCTCCTCCTTCCTCTCTTGCGCAAGCACACCGCAGCACCACACCAGTACGCACCGCAGCAAGCCACGGCAGCACGAGCACGGCAGCTCGCCGCCGGCCATCGCGCCACTGTCGAAAATTCAGAAAACACGTGCAGACAAAATTCAGTTAAACCTTAACCTGTCCGCGTCCCCTTACCTGACAAAACTGAAACGCACACCGTAGTGGTAGCGCAACAGCGAGCGCGCACGGGAGACCAGGGTTCGAACCCTGCTCCCGCGATTTAATCCCCCACCTTTTTTTTGCGAACAGCACTGACAGGGTGGCCCCCCTGTCAGCTGCTGTGCACGCACTGCTGCCACGTTGGCCCCAGGGCCCACTGGCAGTGACCTAGGCTAGGTCACTGCACGGTGTAGAAACATTTCAGCTTTTCTTTTTTTCAGTTTAAGTCCTTTTATTCACAGATCGATCCCTCATTTTAAATTGCTAATAACTTTTATTTTATAAATCCAAATAATAAAAGTAAAATATGTTTGTTGAACCAAATTTAATTCTCTACCTAGTTAAACCATTTGTATTTTGTTTTGAATAATTCAAATGCATTCAAATTTCAAATTTAAACAATTCATTTGAAATTTGATTAATTGCATAACTAATTCATACTTAATTCAAATAACACAAATAAAATATGTTTTCCATGCCATTTTGAACCATCTTTTCAAATGTAAATTTTGTTTCATGTTTTGAATAATTAAAATTGCTTAAATAATTTAAACCTTGTTTAAATCATTTAAATTTGCTAAATTCATAACTTACTCAAATTAAATTATTTTTGAACATGTAAAATATGTTTTCAAACCAGAAAAACATAACCTTTTCAAATATAAATTTGAATTTATGTTTTGAACAAATAAAAATTCAAATAACTTCAAACTTGAATTTAATTCATTTAAATCTTGTTTAAACTTGTTTAATTCATAATTAAATCATTGTAATTCCTTTTTCAATAATTGAAACATGTATCCACCTAAAATTTTGTGTACTTTCCAAATATGAATTTTGTTATTTGTTTTGAACAATTTAAGTTGCTGAAAACAACAAATGCTTGTATAACACCTTTAAGTAACCAAAATTCCCTAACTTAATAAATAAATTTCTAAACTTGGTAAACCTTATTTTAAATTGTTTCTAATGTTGTTATTTTTCTGTTTTCCTCATCCATGCATCATACTAATCCACTTTCACCTGTTGATTAGTTGTAAAACAATTATTCCAACCTTAATTGATGGGTTTTTCATATGCAACTCAAATTGCATGTGGGTCCATTTAATCATGTTGTTACCATGTCAACTAGTTTATTTTGATGCATCAATTAAATGGTCATGCATCATCCCATGATTGTGCATTATGCCATGTTATTGATTGTTTGTCTCTCTGCGTTGTTTGTTTGCTTCTTCTCGGATAGACGACGACGTTGAGACAGACGATACTTACGACCCCTTCTGAGGATCTAGCTCAGTACCAGGCTGCTGAGTTTGCAGGCAAGTATTCACTCACATGAACCAATGTGTTCCTTTCAACATTGGATACCGATACTTTCCGTTGTCTATTTCTGCTAGCCCTATGAATCGTTGCTTCTGTTACGAACCTATCACATGTTATCCTTTAACCATGATATTGCCTCACCTCCACACCTATACCCCCCTTTGCTTGTTGCTCGTGTCTTACTAGCATGCTTAGGGTTGTTTTGTTCGAGTCTGTTACCCGTTACTTTCTGTTACTATATTTCTATTATGTTCTGGGCTCGATGTTAATCAACAACCTGTTAATCTTGAGGTAATAATAACTTGCTGATAAGGCACCGGCAGGAGGCCCAGCGTGGTTTTGAGGCCTGCTAGTGTCGACCCTAATTAGGAAAATGGTCTTGTCTACTGATCCATGATGAGCGCACTACCCGCATGTGGGAAGCGTGTATGGGCGCCCCCCTCAATTTGATTCGATTCGCATCTCGTCCAAATCGCCACACTTAGTTCGGGCTTTCCATTTTATGCACTCATATGCAGGTACGAACCCGAGGCCAGGGTGGAACTTTTGTAGTCGGCATTTAGGGCGGCGTGGTCTTAGAGTGCTATGAGGGTCCCCTTTTCTTCGTGGGGCTCGATTAGCCGCGCACGCACAGCACGTGGTGCTTTGGGCTTGATGCGAAGAAGAGTTGAGTTGTGTAGAGTGCCTCGCTTGGTGGGTTTGATTCCCGTCTGGCGGGATATTCTTACGTGTACGGCCAAATTGGTGCACCCCTGCAGGGATAAATCTTCTCGAGAAGCCGTGTTTTCCGCGGTTATGGTTGACTTGGTGAAAGTACTGGCTAACAAGTACTCAGAACAACTTACACCTAACTAATAATAACTTGACTAGTAATAGTCTTATTGCTACCATAACTGGACCCATCATTAATCCAACTGTGTGAGTTATCCTCGGATTGCTTCTTTGGATAAGGGGCGAGATTCAGGATGGGTTTGCTTGGAGTTAGTTATAGTTGGTTACGATACGCTATCTTATCTCCTTTCTGTTAGCCGGAAGTTGTAGTATGTATCTGTAGTTGGTTAGTGCAGCCAGCTGCCGCATCTTTTGTATCCCCTTTTCTTCCGTTGAACCCAAAGCATCTGTGCTTGGTGTTAACGGGTTACATTTTGGTGAACTGTGAGTCTTGCTTGCCAGTACGTTTATGTACTGACCCCTTTGGGGCTGTGGTTTCCGCAGACTACGCTTACGAGGATCCCCGTGACGGCTACTACGTGGAGTTTGACGAGGCTGCTGACGAGTAGATAGCGGACCTGGGCAGGATCCGAGACATCGTGGATGGGCTCCGTTTTCCTTTCATTCCCGGCTTCTTAAGCCTATTTGGATTTGTCTGTACTCAGACCCTTTGAATGCTTCCGCTGAGATGTAATGATGATATGTTGGGACATGTGTCCTCTGGATGATTGTATTTGCTATCTCTGCTCTAGTGAGAGCTATTTGCAACTTATTTCTATTCATTTGTGTCTTAGAGATATGGTGTGCTATCATTCTGTTAAACGCCGTTGACGTACCATGTGTGTATGGTATGAAGTACGTCAATGGTAGTATCCTGATTTCTATGGGATGGTTTACGTAGACGATGAACAGTAGGGGTTGGTTGTCACACATACGTGTGTTGGCCTACTCGTAAGAGATGAGGGTGCCGGTAAGCCCCGTAATCCAATCAACTACTGTTCAACAGAACTGCGAGTATCCTCTAGAAGTCCGGGTGCGACAAATGGTATCAGAGCCTGTCTGCCTGTAGGATCCCTTTTACTGGTCGCAGTTGAGTCTAGAAACTATTTTGTAGCTATATAGGAAAAATGAAACGTGAGAGTAGGAATTCTGCCATTTTATTTCTTTCCCCACCCACCCTCCCTTTTCTGGTAAGGAAGTGCAACGTTGTTTTCTCTTCTCACCTAAACTTTCAAGTTAGGTTTTCACGTATCCTGGTTTCTCTAGGATAGTTATATCTACTAGACTATAGGAATGGAGGTGGTTGTGACATGATTTATCATGTTGCCTACTCACGATTGAGAACGGAGGCGTGTAAGCCCCGGAAGCAGATCCTCTATTCCTTAAGCAGTAGATATTGATCCTTTAGAAGCCCGGATTGGTTTTCCGTAGTACCTCAGGAGATTTTGGTCTCGTGTTTCCCGATGTTGCTTCGATATCCTGTTCTTCTCAACATCCTTTTCGTCCGTTGAAACCTTGTTGATGCTTTCCACTTCAGTTCTTCTACCGGCGTCTAATCAAAACTTCCCCGATCATCTGCAGATGGATCTCAGGTTCTACCCGCAGGTGGTTCGGATGACTCGTTGTGAGAGCACCGCCGGTTATCCGGAGATGCTGAGAGACATGGTCACTTATCTGGGGTTCCGTTGGGCACCAGAGTACCAGGTCTACGAGCAGCAGCGAGAGTTTGACCAGACCTACTACCAGGCTATCGTCTACATTCTGTCAGATGATGGCATGAGCGTTGTCCACCGCTACGAGGCAGTAGGTTCCACAGTGGATATGGCTGTGCAGCAGGCAGCTTATGTGAGTCTCACCGTCCTTCGTGCCGACTACTCGGGATTTGACGATTCTATCTATCGCCACATCCCCCGTGGTTACATCACTTCGGAGGGAGCTCACTTCACTCTCTACGACAACTTGGATGTTTATGAGCATGATAACTCCAGGCTGCACACCACCGCTCAGTTTGTGAGGCACAGTGACGCAGTTGCCAGCACACTATCTCAGGAGTTGGTTTCAGTCAGAGAGCAGCTCTACCTTGCTTTGACTCGTCTGGCGACGTACACCACAGACTTTGTTGGAGATGAGCGCTTTGCACGTTTCGATCAGCCAGTTGGTCGTCGTCTGCCAGATGCTGGAGGTCACGAGCCGATCAGAGGTCCACTCCTCAACCTCGGTGCTGGTTACACTGGGATTCCACGCTTTGGAGCACAGGGAGTCGACGCTATGTACTTCACCACACCTAGAGTCGCTCTCAGACCACGTCAGATCTATGTGGATCGTCGTTCTACCTACTTTCGTGGGCGTGCTCCTCACCGTACCTCTCGTCGTACTACTCACCGCCGTCCTGCGTGATGAGCATGGGAGTACCGATGTACCCATTCTTAGCTATGTTTAGTTATCCTTTGGCGTTCGAACCATTTATGGTGTGTTGGATATTCTGATGTATTTGAACATGTGACGATGTACCTGTTGGTTATCTATTCATGCGTCGGAATAATCTCTCTTTTCGGTTACCAAGTCTATCCTTTTCTGTTGTTGTGCTAAAATGCATTTCCATTCAGGATGCCGCCAACAAGGAACACCCCGCCTGAGCCACCGCCAATCACGGAGCTGTTGACTCAGATGACTCAAGTCATGGCACAGATGGCCCAGTTCCAGACTAACCAGCACAACAACCAGAATGCTCCACGAGTCAGTATCAAGGAGTTTCTCAGTCTGGGCCCAAGAGCTTTCGTGGCAACACGCGAGCCTCTGGATGCTGATGACTGGATCCGTGAGATAGCTAGGGCTCTGGAGATTGCTCACGTTGCTGAGGAAGACAAGGTCAAGTATGCATCCTATCTGCTGAAGGGTCAGGCAGCTACTTGGTGGGAGAACTACCAGACCATGAGAGCTGGCTATCCAATCACCTGGGGTTGTTTCAAGGAAGCCTTCCTGAAGCACCACATTCCAGATGGTCTCATGGAAAGGATGCGTGAAGAGTTTTGCTCACTCAAGCAGGGCAAGCTGGACGTCATTGGCTACAGAGTGAGTTCAATCGCCTCGCTCGTTTACTGGTGATGAGGTGTCCACAGAGGCTAAGAAGATGGCAAGGTTCCGCAGAGGTTTTAACCCGAAACTCAAGTACGCCCTCACCAACATCAAGGCCAACAACTTCGAGGAGCTCGTGAACACCGCGCTCAATGAGGAAAATGGGCGCAAGGCGTTCGAGGAGTCTCGAAAGCACTCGCGTGAGGGTGGCTCCTCCTCCAACATGACCACCCCTCCGCAGAAGCGCCGCATCTGGGTGCCAAATGGTGCTGTCACTAGGGCTCCATATGCCCAAGCTTCTCCAGGCTTTGCTCCCCGCCCACCCAACCCAGCTCACATGCAAGGTCAGAGGGTTTCAATGGGGCAGCCAAGGCCAGATCCTCCTCGTGTCGTCACTTGCTTCAAGTGCAAGCAGACGGGGCACTACGCTGACAAGTGCACTTAGAGGCAGCTACCTCCACCACCACCTCGTCCCAACACAAACCAGGAAATGGTGCGTGCTCCCCCGGCTAAAGCCTTCAACTCCAACAACAGGCCTGTCGGGAGGACCGCAAGGGTGAATCATGTCAAGATCGACAAAGCTGAGGAAGCTCCTGACGTCGTTCTCGGTACATTCCCCGTAAACTCTTTTCCAGCTAAAGTGTTGTTTGATACCGGGGCATCGCATTCTTTCGTGTCAAAGATCTTTGCGACAGCAATTAAACTCCCTTTTGTTGGTTTGGGTTCCCCGCTAGTAGTAAACTCCCCTGGAGCAACTATGCAAACTTCCAAGATCAGTCATGAAAATCAGATCCTAATTGGAGGTCACATATTCCTTGCTTCCCTCATTCTGCTTGGCAATTCTGACATTGATGTCATTCTTGGCATGGATTGGTTGAAGGCCAATAAAGCTATGATTGACTGTGCTCAGAAGTCAATAACTTTGTTCCATCCTTCTGGACAGATAGTCTATTCTCCAAATGAATTAAATTCTGTTCAGCTATACACCCTCGATGCTAAGCCTCTACCTCTACTCGAAAATGTTCCGGTGGTTTGTGAATTCCCTGACGTCTTTCCAGAAGAGTTGCCAGGGATGCCTTCGGACAGAGCAGTTGAGTTCGTGATCGAGCTTGAACCAGGTACTGCTCCAATCTCTAAGCATCCATACAAGATAGCTCCTCCTGAACTGAAATTGTTAAAGGAGCAAATCGATATGTACATGGAAAAAGGTTACATTCAACCTAGTTCCTCGGCTTGGGGTTGCCCAACTCTGTTCGTTGCGAAGAAGGATCAAACAAAGAGACTCGTGGTTGACTATCGTCCTCTCAACGAGAAAACCATCAAAAACAAGTATCCAATTCCTCGTATCGAGGATCTTTTTGATCAACTTGCTGGAGCCTCAATATTCTCCAAGTTGGACTTGAGAATGGGTTACCATCAAATAAAGATCAGAAAGGAAGATATTCCAAAAACAGCTTTCACCACTCGGTACGGTCTATATGAATACACCGTCATGTCCTTTGGTCTCACTAATGCACCGGCGACATTCTCTCGACTCATGAATTCTGTTTTCCATGAATACCTCGACAAGTTCGTTGTGGTATATCTTGATGACATCCTGGTCTACTCAAAATCCGAGGAAGAGCATGAAGAGCATCTTTGTCTCACTCTCATGAAACTTCGCGAGCATCGTCTATATGCCAAATTCTCCAAATGTGAGTTCTGGATTCCAGAAGTTGCTTACCTTGGTCATGTCATCTCTGCCAAGGGCATAGCCATTGATCCAGAAAAGGTTAAGGCAATTGTTGATTGGAAACCTCCTAAGACGGTGAAGCAAGTTAGAAGTTTTCTTGGCTTGGCTAGCTATTGCCGTCGTTTCGTCCAAAACTTTTCCAAGATTGCCAAACCTCTCACTGATCTCACAAAGAAGGACAAGAAGTTCGTTTGGTCTCCACAATGTGATGAAAGTTTCAATCTCCTGAAGACTGAACTCACTTCTACACCAGTTCTGGTTGGCCCAGATACTACCAAACCTTTCCAGATATTCTGCGATGCTTCTCTCTAAGATCTAGGTGCAGTTCTTATGCAAGAACGTCAAGTTGTGGCTTATGCTTCACGTCAGTTGAATGCACATGAGCAAAATTATCCCACTCATGACCTAGAACTTGCAGCAGTTGTGTTTGCCCTCAAGAAATGGAGGCAATACTTGTTGGGTAATCGCACTGAAATCTTTTCCGATCATAAGAGTCTGAAATACATCTTCACTCAACCAGATCTAAACCGCAGGCAAAGGAGATGGATTGAAAAGATTAAAGACTTTGATCTCACCATTTCTTACACTCCAGGCAAGGCTAATGTTATGGCCGATGCTCTCAGTCGCAAGTCATACTGCAATAATCTCATGATCATGGAAAGCCAACCTCCACTGCATGAAGAATTCCAGAAGCTGAACCTTGGTCTTGTTCCTCAAGGCTATCTTGCAAGCTTGACAACCAGTCCAACTCTCGAGGACAAGATTCGTTCTGAACAACTTCGTGATGCTGAAATCAAGAAGATGGTAGAACACATCAAAGAAGGCAAGGAGAAATTTAAGTCCTTCTCAATTGATGACAAGGGAACTGTGTTCTTCGAAGGACGCATTGCAGTTCCTCAAGTTCAAAGTCTCAAAGATGTCATTCTCAAGGAGGCTCATGAAACTCCTCTCTCCATCCACCCTGGAAGTACAAAGATGTACCAGGATCTCAAGACGCCGTATTGGTGGCCTGGCATGAAACGTGAAATTGCTCAATACGTTTCTGAATGCGATGTTTGTCAACGTGTTAAGGCAGTCCATCAGAAAACAGCCGGTCTACTCCAACCTCTGAAAATTCCTGAGTGGAAGTGGGACATGATTGAAATGGACTTCGTCACTGGTTTTCCAAAGTCCAAGAGGGGCAACGATGCAATCTTCGTTGTCATTGATCGTCTCACTAAGGTAGCTCACTTCTTTGCTGTCAAAGAAACGATCTTAGCTAGCCAGTTAGCAGAGCTCTACACAGCAAAGATTGTTCCTCTTCATGGTGTTCCATTGGAAATAAGCTCAGATCGTGGAAGCATATTCACTTCTCATTTCTGGAAAAGCTTTCAAGAAGCATTGGGCACCAAACTTCTGTTCAGCACAGCTTATCACCCTCAGTCTCAGGGGCAAGTCGAAAGAGTCAATCAGATTCTCGAGGATATGCTCAGAGCATGTGGTCTCTCCTTTGGCATGAAATGGGAGGATTGCCTTCCATATGCTGAATTCTCCTACAACAACAGCTTCCAGGCAAGCCTAGGCATGGCACCATTTGAAGCTCTCTATGGCCGCAGATGCAGGAGTCCAATCAATTGGTCTGGAGCTGGTGAACATTCACTCTTAGGCCCTGACATTGTTAAGGAAGCCGAAGAGAAAGTTCGCATCATTCGTGACAATCTCAAGATTGCTCAATCTCGTCAGAAAAGCTACTATGACAGCAAGCACAGGGATATGATCTATGCACCTGGTGACAAGGCATATCTCCGTGTAACTCCCCTCAGAGGCACTCATCGTTTTGGTGTGAAAGGAAAGCTTGCACCAAGATACATTGGTCCTTTCAACATTCTTTCAAGGCGTGCGGAAAATGCCTATCGTCTTGAACTTCCGGAAAAACTATCCAAGGTGCACGATGTGTTTCACGTGTCACAACTCAAGAGGTGTTTCAAAGATCCAGATCGGGCAGTTGATCATGATTCCATTGAGCTGCAAGATGACCTCTCTTATGAGGAGCAACCTATTCGAATTCTCGATGAGACCGAGCGTAAGACTCGCAACAAGAGCACCAAGTTCTTGAAAGTGCAGTGGTCCCATCATTCCGATAAAGAGGCAACGTGGGAGACCGAAGAGGATCTTCGCAAGAAGTATCCGGACCTTTTTCTCTTCTCAGTAGGAATCTCGGGGCGCGATTCCTTCAAGGGGGGGGGGCGTTTTGTAACATCCCAAGTATGAAAACACCCCTAGAATGTTTGATTCTTGTTTAATTATTGTTTTGCATCATGGCATCTCAATCATTGCATTTGTTTTCCTTTTGTTTGCATCTGTTTTCCTTTGTTTTCACAATTGACATTCAAACAATATTTCAAATGCTTGTTCATACTTGTTATGTTACAACTTTCCAAATAAAAGGTTCAAACAAAACATCCATTTGGTTACATGAAAAATAAAAAGTTCAAGTATTAATTTGTTCCTTAATAACTCACTTAATTCAAATTCCATTCAAAATTCAAATCACATTTTCCAAACAGCAAACATGTTGAATCAATGAAAATTACAAAGCAATTCTAATCATTTGCTTCCACTTAAACTATAAGGTTCACCCTAATTGAATTTTGTTTTCAATATTCACTTAATATTCAAATTCATTCAAATTTGAATCAATTACAACCAACATTTTTATTTTGAACTTTTAGGAAAACAAAACTTGTCAAGTGGTTGCTGTTACATAATTAATCAATACCAAAAAAAATTCCCTAATTTTTCTACCCCAAAACCCTATCTCCTTCTTCCTATTTCATTTCAGCAAAAAAATAGCAGAACAAAAAAAATAATAAAAAATAAAACAGAAACGCCCAGAGGAGGGGAGCAGCACGGCCCAGCCCAGCTCCCCCGACCTGGTACCCCTTCGCTGCCCCCCTCCCCTTTCTTCTCTGCGTTCGGCAGAGGATCCGCCGGAGCCACGTCATCGGCGCGCGCAGGGACGGCCACCGTCGCCCCTAAGCCCCTATAAAGCTACCCCCTAGGGTTCCCCCTCGAGCCCTAGACCACCGCTCCACCCTCTCCCTCTTTTCTGCCGTCGCCTCTCTCTCTCCGCCAGAATTTCTTCCTCTCTGAACCTCTGCAACCACCCCGAGCGCCGCCGTGTCTGAATCCATGGAGATCGCCGCCGCGTGGTCGCTCCTCCTCCCTGGCTGACCATGGGAATCAGTCCCCCGTAGTCCCACCTTCGTCCCCGACACCTCCGTTGAGCCCGAGGGGGCCTGTAGCCACGCCGCCGTCCTCGACGTCGACGCCGCCGTTCTGCACCGAGCCGCTGCTACGCCTTCATCGACAGTGAGCATTCGTTTCCCTCTCCTCCTTCCTCTCTTGCGCAAGCACACCGCAGCACCACACCAGCACGCACCGCAGCAAGCCACGGCAGCACGAGCACGGCAGCTCGCCGCCGGCCATCGCGCCGCTGTCGAAAATTCAGAAAACACCTGCAGACGAAATTCAGTTAACGAAGTTGAACCTTAACCTGTCCGCGTCCCCTTACCTGACAAAACTGAAACGCACACCGTAGTGGCAGCGCAACAGCGAGCGCGCACGGGAGACCAGGGTTCGATCCCTGCTCCCGCGATTTAATCCCCCACCTTTTTTTTGCGAACAACACTGACAGGGTGGCCCCCCTGTCAGCTGCTGTGCACGCACTGCTGCCACGTTGGCCCCAGGGCCCACTGGCAGTGAGCTAGGCTAGGTCACTGCACGGTGTAGAAACATTTCAGCTTTTCTTTTTTTTCAGTTTAAGTCCTTTTATTCACAGATTGATCCCTCATTTTAAATTGCTAATAACTTTTATTTTATAAATCCAAATAATAAAAGTAAAATATGTTTGTTGAACCAAATTTAATTCTCTACCTAGTTAGACCATTTGTATTCTGTTTTGAATAATTCAAATGCATTCAAATTTCAAATTCAAACAATTCATTTGAAATTTGATTAATTGCATAACTAATTCATACTTAATTCAAGCAACACAAATAAAATATGTTTTCCATGCCATTTTGAACCATCTTTTCAAATATAAATTTTGTTTCATGTTTTAAATAATTAAAATTGCTTAAATAATTTAAACCTTGTTTAAATCATTTAAATTTGCTAAATTCATAACTTACTCAAATTAAATTATTTTTGAACATGTAAAATATGTTTTCAAACCAGAAAAACATAACCTTTTCAAATATGAATTTGAATTTATGTTTTGAACAAATAAAAATTCAAATAACTTCAAACTTGAATTTAATTCATTTAAATCTTGTTTAAACTTGTTTAATTCATAATTAAATCATTGTAATTCCTTTTTCAATAATTGAAACATGTATCCACCTAAAATTTTGTGTACTTTCCAAATATGAATTTTGTTATTTGTTTTGAACAATTTAAGTTGCTGAAAACAACAAATGCTTGTATAACACCTTTAAGTAACCAAAATTCCCTAACTTAATAAATAAATTTCTAAACTTGGTAAACCTTATTTTAAATTGTTTCTAATGTTGTTATTTTTCTGTTTTCCTCATCCATGCATCATACTAATCCACTTTCACCTGTTGATTAGTTGTAAAACAATTTCCAACTTTAATTGATGGGTTTTTCATATGCAACTCAAATTGCATGTGGTCCATTTAATCATGTTGTTACCATGTCAACTAGTTTATTTTGATGCATCAATTAAATGGTCATGCATCATCCCATGATTGTGCATTATGCCATGTTATTGATTGTTTGTCTCTCTGCGTTGTTTGTTTGCTTCTTCTCGGATAGACGACGACGTTGAGACAGACGATACTTACGACACCCCTTCTGAGGATCTAGCTCAGTACCAGGCTGCTGAGTTTGCAGGCAAGTATTCACTCACATGAACCAATGTGTTCCTTTCAACATTGGATACCGATACTTTCCGTTGTCTATTTCTGCTAGCCCTATGAATCGTTGCTTCTGTTACGAACCTATCACATGTTATCCTTTAACCATGATATTGCCTCACCTCCACACCTATACCCCCCTTTGCTTGTTGCCGTGTCTTACTAGCATGCTTAGGGTTGTTTTGTTCGAGTCTGTTACCCGTTACTTTCTGTTACTATATTTCTATTATGTTCTGGGCTCGATGTTAATCAACAACCTGTTAATCTTGAGGTAATAATAACTTGCTGATAAGGCACCGGCAGGAGGCCCAGCGTGGTTTTGAGGCCTGCTAGTGTCGACCCTAATTAGGAAAATGGTCTTGTCTACTGATCCATGATGAGCGCACTACCCGCATGTGGGAAGCGTGTATGGGCGCCCCCCTCAATTTGATTCGATTCGCATCTCGTCCAAATCGCCACACTTAGTTCGGGCTTTCCATTTGATGCACTCATATGCAGGTACGAACCCGAGGCCAGGGTGGAACTTTTGTAGTCGGCATTTAGGGCGGCGTGGTCTTAGAGTGCTATGAGGGTCCCCTTTTCTTCGTGGGGCTCGATTAGCCGCGCACGCACAGCACGTGGTGCTTTGGGCTTGATGCGAAGAAGAGTTGAGTTGTGTAGAGTGCCTCGCTTGGTGGGTTTGATTCCCGTCTGGCGGGATTCTTACGTGTACGGCCAAATTGGTGCACCCTGCAGGGATAAATCTTCTCGAGAAGCCGTGTTCTCCGCGGTTATGGTTGACTTGGTGAAAGTACTGGCTAACAAGTACTCAGAACAACTTACACCTAACTAATAATAACTTGACTAGTAATAGTCTTATTGCCACAATAACTGGACCCATCATTAATCCAACTGTGTGAGTTATCCTCGGATTGCTTCTTTGGATAAGGGGCGAGATTCAGGATGGGTTTGCTTGGAGTTAGTTATAGTTGGTTACGATACGCTATCTTATCTCCTTTCTGTTAGCCAGAAGTTGTAGTATGTATCTGTAGTTGGTTAGTGCAGCCAGCTGCCGCATCTTTTGTATCCCCTTTTCTTCCGTTGAACCCAAAGCATATGTGCTTGGTGTTGACGGGTTACATTTTGGTGAACTGTGAGTCTTGCTTGCCAGTACGTTTATGTACTGACCCCTTTGGGGCTGTGGTTTCCGCAGACTACGCTTACGAGGATCCCCGTGACGGCTACTACGTGGAGTTTGACGAGGCTGCTGACGAGTAGATAGCGGACCTGGGCAGGATCCGAGATCGTGGATGGGCTCCGTTTTCCTTTCATTCCCGGCTTCTTAAGCCTATTTGGATTTGTCTGTACTCAGACCCTTTGAATGCTTCCGCTGAGATGTAATGATGATATGTTGGGACATGTGTCTTCTGGATGATTGTATTTGCTATCTCTGCTCTAGTGAGAGCTATTTGCAACTTATTTCTATTTATTTGTGTCTTAGAGATATGTTGTGCTATCATTCTGTTAAACGCCGTTGACGTACCATGTGCGTATGGTATGAAGTACGTCAATGGTAGTATCCTGATTTCTATGGGATGGTTTACGTAGACGATGAACAGTAGGGGTTGGTTGTCACACATACGTGTGTTGGCCTACTCGTAAGAGATGCGGGTGCCGGTAAGCCCCGTAATCCAATCAACTACTGTTCAACGGAACTGCGAGTATCCTCTAGAAGTCCGGGTGCGACAATATCCAAAAACAATGCTGTGTGTGGTACCACCAGATTACTGTGTTCTAATTGCATGCTGGGGTTTGAACGCAGATAGAAAAAAGGATAAATGAGATGGGGACAAAAGTGATGGGTGCTTAGCCAAATAAAAAACTCCAGAACATGCTATCGATCCGAACGCTCGTTGCTATGGATTTCCTCTGTTTTCTCGTTCCTAAGTTTTGCGTTTACGTTCCTAAATTGGGGACATAGACCATTGATTTGTCATGGAAATACGCATTATTGAAAATTAAATGTTGGAGATATAATGCACTACAAAGATCCGATAAGAGCACTGAATCCTGGAGCTCAAAGAAAGCAAACATTCCTCTGGATCCACGACGACGGGAGCACCGCAGCCACCAGGAGCAGGCGCACATCCTCTGGATCCACGACGACGACGGGAGGGCCGGAGTGGGCTGGGATGGAGGGGGGATGGGAGGGAGGGATGATGGGAGGGAGAAGGGCTGACCTGGATCAACAACGACGACGACGACGGAGTGGACGACGACCTGCTGTGCTCCTCCTCGACACTGGCGACGGCGGCGGCGTGTGGGTGCGTGTGGGTGCGGGTGCGGGTGAGATCTGGTCACTTAGAATACTAAAGCATTGAGCTAAGCACATTGGCACCGGTTTGTGATACAAACCGGTTCTAAAAGGATCTGTCCACTGGGCCCCCCACCCTGCCGCAAATGGCCTCAAGGCCTTTTAGGACCGGTTTGTGATACAAACCGGTATCACAAACCGGTGCTAAAGGCCTTGCGGCTATTTGCTGCGCGGAGGGGGGCCAGGGGACAGATCCTTTAGAACCGGTTTGTATCACAAACCGGTCCTAAAGGTTTTCTCATTTTTTTGCAGCAACAGCGAGGGCTTACCCCAGGCGCAGAGGTTCGGCTTTCGCCTGGGGTATGTGTTATACCAGAGGCGAACATCTCCTCTATTCGCCTGGGGTAAACGAAGAGTGACAGGGTGTGGTGTTGGGTGGCTCTGCCACACTTTACCCCAGTCGCTTCCGTAGTTGGTTCGCCTGGGGTAAGGGACTTACCGCAGGCGCATCACTCCGCTGTTCGCCTGCGCTAAGTAGGCCAGGCGCGTCTAGTTTCGTGTTCGCCTGTGGTAGGATATACTGCTATAAGCAAATCTCTAGTAGTGATAGCAGGTGAAGTCAATTATGTGCCAAGATAACGAAAACATGTACTAACTCACACTTCAGATTAGATGTGGCTCACTTTGCTTCAATCCTAAACCAAACGAATTTACTCTACCTGATATAGCCACCTTCCTTTAAAAATACCAAACCTTTTTTCTGGAACAGGCCTACCAAATCGTATCTGTTCAGTCCATGCCCTAGAGTTAAACATTACTAGCCAGTGCCCAAACCATCTTTAATTAAGAGCAACCTCCGACAAGAAGCGCTCAAAAGCCTCCCACGGTTAGTTTTATCTAATTTATTAGTAAGTACTACTCCTAGAACGGTGTGACATCGCACCAAGCAAAGTACATGAACGTAGCGTAAGATATTGCTCAAGCAGAATATCTGCTCCGGGAATCAACGGCGAACGCGGCAAGGTGTCGACTGCACGTGGAGTATGGGGTGAGAGCACCCCACGGCGTCTCGGTGTTATCATTGACGGGATTAATTAAGGCTTCCCCGAGAATGTCTTGGTCTGAAGACTAAACAGATGCTACTGGTCAGGCTAGGCTAAGCTTCCTGACAGTAAATTAGCATTGGATCAGCTGATCGGTGGTGTGAGCGTGCGAGGGTTGATCAGTTGACGGGGATCAAAAGCAATGCTAGCTAGAGTATATGATGGAAAGCAAAGCCCTCTGCAACATGCTCCTGGATACTATTGTTATCTGAATCTCGTTGACCTGATCGGAGGGTTTTTGCTGCTCTATCAGTTTGGACCTCAGGGAGTGGATAGAGCAGCAAAGGCGTAACAGCACCTGGGCGGCTGAGAGGCCTCCACCTGACGGATGCTCAACTGCACAGACAGTGGATACACTACTAAAAGTGAAAGCAGCGTACTCTATTGTTCAGCGGAATCGTCATGATTAGATGTAGTGGTACCACTTTGTACTAGTATAGCATAGGAAATGTACTACGTACTTAGTAGCGATACCTGCTAATCATGAGACAAGGTGGAAGGATAAATAAGAGACGGCGCTCCGTTATGGTTCAGGTAGAGTGGTCAATAGAACTGCTACGCATTTTTTTATGTTTCTGATATTCTGACATGTTCAAAAGTCGGATGAGGATTCATAAACATATTTTGTATCGGATTTTCAGTCCCTGAAAATACTGCGCATATGATATCTCATAGTTTTATGCTGGGTTTTCTTTTATTTGGAACAATGCTCCTTTCCCTCTGTCTCTCGGTATGCCTCTTTTAGATGCTCTCACTTCATCGTTGTAGATGCCACAAGCCGCAATGGCAGAGCTCACCAATAAACCTTTCTCTTATGCGATGGTCCAAATCTCGATGCAAATCTGTGAGGAAGACTCAAACTACTTCCTCTTCAACCAGGCCTTCGAGGACATACAGGTATAAACCGTCTCCCCTCCGCCTCTCTGACCTTGTAGTTCTGGATGGCAGACCAGTATTTCTATACCCCCTCGGTTGAATCTTGAATGGATCATGGTGTTTCTAGATTATTTTTGTCCTTGTATCTTGTCCAATTTTGCATGTCATCTGTATGCACAGTAAGTAGTTTTTAAACATTATTAGACTTTGCTAGGGCATGGTGTTAATCCTAAGCTGACACTAGTGGAAACAGGGGCTTTAGTCCCGGTTCGTAGGCCCCCTTTTGTCCCGGTTGTGCAACCGGGACGGGGCATCCGGGACAAATACCCCTCCCCATTGGTCCCGGTTGTGGCAGGACCCGGGACAAATGGGGCTGACCACGTGGCCCGAGCGCTGGAACCTGGCCAGGGCTATTAGTCCCGGTTCTGAATACGACCCGGGATGCATGCCCCTTCTGCCGCGGCAGGGCTTTTGCCCTTTTCTCTGCCGCGGCAGGGCTTTACAATTTCCGTTTTTTTGGTCCCCGAGACCTCCTGGCGGCCCCTCCCCGGACCTCGAGAAGAGTACCCTCCAACGAGCCCCATCGCACGAGTGAATAAGTATAAAGCAGAATAAGAAACACTTATATTACAGAAGCAAAGTATATCGATCATATTACATGACCGATGGAGTGTATTACAAAATCAAACTTAGTTCCAACCGGAGGCATGGTACTCTCCATCTACGTTTATGACCTCTGCATCTAAGAAGCCCGCAATTTCCTCCTGAATTGCTCGTATGCGGTCCCTAGGTAGAAGACCGTCCCGAAGCCGTTCGATCTAATATAAAGAAGAGTGGTCACTAAAATATATGAAGCTAAGTAACTAAAATAGATAGTAATAAGAAGAATTGACGATTAACGTACATGAAGTTGTTTTAAATTTCTGCCCTTGGGAGATGTGGTCTGACGAATGAACTCGCAAACGTAGTATCCACACAAGTTATTCCCGTCTCCTTGTTGCAGGCACTATACGAGAAGATTGTTTCAATCAAATAATAATCAACCAGGCATGATAATGGAGATGGGCAAGAATCTAGATAGTACTTACTTGCACAACATCAAATGTAAGTTGTTTTTCCCATTCACCGGAGACTTCCTTATGAACCTCTTCCAAACCCTACCCGAGAAAGAAAAAGAATAAAAAGAGTTAGTAATTACTTGATATCCGAAAATTAAACAAAGTCGATATATTGCAATATATAAATACTGAAATTAATAAAGATTGAAATTACCGCTGGATCATTTCCTGCATGTCAGCCCACACTGAGAGGGGTTTACGTTTTGAGTCCATTACAATTACTTTTCCTTTGTCAATTTGGAAGATTAGCAGAATATAGTGAAAGCTGCGCACGCAGAACTCATCAATTATACAATGAACATCGAGTAAGGAAAACAGAATGTTTACAACAGAGTAACATACTTACTTGAAGTTGTAAGGAAATAGTATTTCCCGTCGGTGTTGGTTAAATATTATTGCCCTCAGAATATTATTTTCTGTATCCTTGGGAGATTGCCGAAGAATCTTTTCATAAATAATATTTGGATCAATGAACCCAATATCATAGATTCCATCTCTTTTGCATTCGAGAATCTTCATTCTGCAATTATAATATATGAGTGTACTATATATATATATATATGAATATATATGCAATTGAATGAGGTGAGCTAGAGAAATAAGTGCTTACAGACAATAGGCACTAAGGATAGATTTGTCGAGGGCCTGCTGCTGGTATAACTGAAACAATTCCTCAAATTGAATCATAACCATTCCATTTCCAGTTCCATAGTGCTCGTCCTTAACACTGAGACATAGCCAGTCCTCAGCTTCATTAGCGGCTTGCATATACCAATTATGCACTCTTCGCATTTTCGTTGGTAGATTCTTTATCTCCTCGGGTTTGACAAGAGGTGCCCGGACTCGTATTTGTACGCACATTCAGCTGCGGGAAGTAGTTCACTGTTTGCATATACTCAGCAATGGACAAACCCGCATCAGCTGCCTTGTCTGCGTACAGTGTTATAAACTCCGGATCAATATCCTCATCAGCAATATTAGTGCTCGGCCCCACCTGGGTATTGGAATCACTTTGAGCGGGGACGTGGATTGTTTTTTCTGCTCTCCGAGTTGAGCAACTGATTTCCCCTTTTCCCGCTTGCGCTACTACTCTTCGTTGACCGCACCATTTCCTGGTGTGACTTCAGAATAGAGCGGTCATAGTCAGATGACAGACTCGGCTCGGGTTGATGAAGAGTCTTCACCATTTTCCAAGCTCGTTCTATCTCTTCTTCGGTCTCAGGGAAATCTGGCTTTTGCTTCTCCTTCCGCTTTGATTTCCACGCATCGTATTCGTCCTTTGCGATTTTCTGGGTTTCCTCGGGAGTATAGTCGTAAGGTAACTTGGGTACCTCTTTTGGTACCTTCGGGAGGGGTGACCGTTGACGTTTCGGTGATTTTTTACGTTTCGGCAGAAACTTAGTGGGCGGAGAGGGCTGACGCGGCGGCGTAGGCGACCGCGCTGGAGACGTGCACGGCGTAGGCGACCGCGCCGGAGACGGCATGCGTTGCGAAGACGACCGCGCTGGAGACTTTTGCGCTGGAGAAATGCGAGAATTCGATGGCTTTGCCGTCTGATTTGTGAGCACAATGCATTCCTTTAGCCATAGAACGGTCGAGTTCTTGGCTTCTCCGAGTTCAGTCAACTCTTCGTCTTCACCTTCAGGAAAATCAAGCTTTACCCGCTCGAATCCGTTGGCAACTTCATCGACCCCAACAACAGCGTAGCCCGTGGAACCGGGAGACAATGGAGTTGGTTCGTTGCCAATCGGTAAGACATATCCGGCCGCCGCCTTGATGGTTATATTGACGACCTTCACGTGGAGCTCACAGGATGTCATTTCGTGATCTCGTCCACCGGTAAATCATCGGTGGTGCATCATCATCCGGTAGCTGTGGACGCAACGCTGCTTTTGCGATGAGAATGTGCGGCGTCGGGAGCCTCAGCTTCAACTTCTAGCATGTGTACTGATGCGCCGGTAGACACTATCTGCTGGCTAAGTGTGTTAATTTGGTCTTGCTGCTTCTTTGCTACATCCTGTGTCAGCTTTACCATTTCTTCAAGTTGACGCCTCCAGTTTGCCTGATTCTCTGCTTCAGCTGCCTCCTTGTCCTTTTTACGTTGACGGCTTCTATCTGGGTATAACTTTTTGGTGGAGTCGAACGCAACACTCCACAGAGGAGTGCCTTTGTGCCTCGTGTACGCCCTCCGTGTTCCTTATTCCCTAGGGCTCGTGTGAGCTCGTCGTTCTCTCTATCTGGCACGAACTTCCCATCTTTAACGTCCTTTATTGCGTCTCTCAGCTTCTCTATGGGTAGAGGATGACTCTTTTTATGCCTTAGGTTATATTGCTTTTCCTTCGGCGTCCAACCTGCCCCATGCCCGTAGAACCATGACCTTGTCCGCTCGACCCACAAGAACGGCTCGGGAGTGATCCCCTGCTGAATCAGGTTGTTCTCCCATGTCTCCCACTTGGGACTAGAACCCTTGTAGCCACCTTGCCCCATAACATGGTGATATACCTTTTTGCCGGCGTTTTTCTCATTTGTTTTCGTCCTTTCCAGTTCATTCTCTGCCAGCTTGTACTTCACGAAGTCTGCCCATACGGGTTTTATTTTCTCATACCCTTGAGTGAAATCAGGAGTCTTCTCCTTCTTAACATAATCAAGGTTCAATCTTTTCTTCCAGTTTTGAATTGCTCGGCCATCTTTTTTAGGGTCCACGCTTTGACCTTTTCCCGTATCTCATGTTTCATTCTAGTAACATCGGCCTCAGTCACATCCGCATTCTCGTCCACCTCCGGCACGGGTAAGTTGAAATTAGCCAAAATCTTTGAAAAGATGATCTTTGGCTATTTTGCCGACATATGAAATTCCTTGTTTCCGCGGATCTTTTGGCTCATTCCACTCATTAACAGTGATCGGGATGTGATCTAACTAGCACTCCGCATTGCTTCACAAATTTTTGGGCAACATCAGCGGGAAGCTCGGGTGCGCCGTCTGCTGTGATCGTGTCGATCCTGTATCTTTCTGTATCTTTCAACTTATTTGTTGCGCCTCGTTTAGTCTTTTTTCCGGTTGATATATTTGAACCGGATGGCTAAAAATATAAAGACTGTTAATACATGTATATAGACAACGGATGCTTCATTAATTAACATATATATATGCACCTCGGAGCCGGTTTTGTAATTTGTATGGTTCCACCGGAGCCGTCGGCTGCTCCCATATCGGAGCCGTCGGCTTCTCCCTCATCGGAGTCGTCTCCCTGGGTGAGCACCGGATCTCCCTCACCGGAGTCGTTCATCCACTGGCTCACATCGGGCTCTACGTCGGGCCCGCGGATTAAACCCTCGATCATATTTTCGGCATCTTCGTCTCTTGGCTCCATACTATACAAAAAGAGTAAGTATATATTTCAGATCCAATTCATTAAAATTGCACATGCATAATAATATTTAAACATACGATAACATTTCTAGCATTCTTAAATTTCTAAGAGCATGTCTAACGGACCCCTTATATGTTTTCGCCCCCTAAGAGCATGTCTAACAGACCCCTTATGTTTTCGCCCCCTAAAACGCGTGTACAGGGTTTTGGACATTTTCATGCATAGCCTGGTGAGTTACTATAAAATCTTCTTTTTTACAAGTTTGTCCGAGTATTTTCACTGCCTCATTCTCTTTTGTTTTTCACCTGTTCCTGCGTGCTACAGGTCATACCAGAGTGGTTTCTGAACTATTGGAGGAAAGATACCAGGAACTGTCAAATTACAAGCCCTAGTGGTATTGCATTTGATGTTGCAGTTATGGAGAACATGAACAGAACAATCCTCAAGTATGGGTGGGCGGAACCCATACTTGAGGATTATTCTGTTCATGTTCTCCATAACTCTCCAACATCAAATGCAATACCATTAGGGGCTTGTAATTTGACAGTTCCTGGTATCTTTCCTCCAAAATAGTTCAGAAACCACTCTGGTATGACCTGTAGCAGGCAGGAACATGCGAAAAACAAAAGAGAATGAGGCAGTGAAAATACTCGGACAAACTTGAGGAAACCCCAAAAAAGAAGATTTTTTAGTAACTCACCAGACTAATGCCCGTGTTAGAGGAGAGCAAAGCAACACTAAAACGAAGAAAACAGATATTGCTGTTGTATGATTGTGTTGAAGAAGCAAAGACGGGACCAAAGGTTACCAGCAAATTTGGTAACCTTTGGTCCTGTCTTTGCTTCTTCAACACCTTCATACAACAGCAATATCTGTTTTCTTCATTTAGTGTTGATTTGCTCTTCTAACAGGGGCATCAGGGATGCCTCTTCATATCTGAATTTTAATTGATGTTGTTATTTCTAGACAAACTAAACTCTGTCCATACTCTCAGCGCGCCCTAGCTCGCACGAGCTAGAGGGTTGGCCCTCTATATCCCCTCCCGACCCGCACATGTAGGGGTCGACGGGCCGCCCCCTACCCAAACTTGTAAAAAATCGTTCGGGGTGGTCCATTTACGGGGTCTGCTAGATGGCCGGGTATAGCCCAAACCCGTATATCAGCGGTTATTATACGGGTTTTGGGCCATATATATAGGGGTCTGTTAGACATGCTCTAACATTCTTAAATTTTTTATATCAATTCTAAACAAATTTAAAGTAAATAAGTCTAATATAAAAAATTTCTAACATTCATAAACTAAAATTTCTAACATTTAAACTACTAATTCTAACAATAATAAAAAAAGTAATTAAGTAAAAAAAAGAAAGAAAAACAAAAAAGGCCCCAGATTAGGGCGAGATGGAAGCAGGCCTTTTACCTCCTCTTGGGGCAGCGGCGGGCCGGCGGCGCGGGGCAGCGACGGCACGGGGCAGCGGCGGCGCGGGGCAGCGACGGGATCGAGGGGCGGCGCGGGGCAGCGACGGGGATCGAGGGGCGGCGCGGGGCAGCGACGGGATCGAGGGGCGGCGCGGGGCAGCGGCGCGGGGCAGCGACGGGACCTAGAGGGGCGGCGCGCGGCCGAGGCGAACGGGAGAGGGCGCTAGGGGGGGTGGGTGCGCTCGACGGAGTCGGGAGCGGCACCACAGAGGAGGATGCCGGCGGGGGAGGGGGCGGCGCGGATGCCGGCGGGGCGAGGGGCGGCGCGGATGCCGACGGGGCGAGGGGGCGGCGCGGGGGGACGGAAAAATTGGGCAGCCTGGCGGCGTCGATTTGGTCCCTGCGCGCGGTCTGGAACTGAAAGGAGCGGGGACGTGTTTATATCCTATGACCCTTTCGTCCCGGTTGGTGGCAACACCCGGGACGAAAGACCCTTCCGTCCCGGTTGGTGCCACCAACCGGGACGAAAGACCCTTCGTCCCGGTTGGTGCCACCAACCGGGACGGAAGGGCCCGGCTGGTCGCCCGCGCCAGAACCAGCTGGCCGGCGCGCCAATTGTTTTAGTGCCAAATTTTGAATATCTTACATATGTAAGTGAATAACTTCTACATACTTTCAAATTATGAAAAAATTACAACATTAAAATTGTTTGAAATTGCGTAAATAATTCAAATCCGTTTTGGGCAAACATACTGGCTGATCCTCTTGATTGGCCTCCATCTACTATTCCTCTTCCTAGCCAGGTAATAATAAGAAATATAAAACTATTACCATTTTTCTTTCTTGATCAACTATCTCCCTTATGCTGGTAGCCACCATGCATTTACAAACCGGTGTATTAGGATCTGTAATGCACGAAACTCCTATAAACCATCCAACCATCTGCACAATCGTCATCAGAAACATAATATCAACCGATACTTACAGAATGTGCCTTCGGCAGGGAGGTCAATATAGGAAAGATGACAAGCACTGGACAGGACGAAGTGATTAAGCTAGCCAAGGGTGTTGAGAAATATGGCGCTGGGCAATGGAAAAAGATCGAGCTTCATTACTTCTCACTACCTGACGGAGAACCAGTCCGATCAAACGAAAATCTGAATGTATATAGAAGTCTACTCCAAAAAAAAAAGTGGTTATTGGCAAATATGAAAGTTGTTTTATCTAGCAGATGAATAATAAAGTGGGTGTAGAACAAAACAAACGGTATCGCATCACACAGCCCAACCGTGGCTACTGGGTGCATATATATGCATACCAAATGCACGGTTGGACGTATGATGGCGAATCCGGATGTTTTGTATTTGAGAGATGAACTGACCGGGGTGTATGAAGCTGGGCTATATATAGGGTCCTCTGGCTCAAAAAGTGTTGAGCTAGGGTTTTGATCCAACGGTTAAGAAACACCTCATCCAACGGCTCACAGCAGCTCGAAAGAAACACACCGTAGCCCTGATCGAACGGCTCACAACAGCTCGAAAAAAACACACCCGGATCCAACGACTCACGAGCGCTTGAAAGAAACACACGATCCGTGTGATTCTATCTGATTGGTCCAAACGAAACCCTAATTCCCATTTAGTCCCGGTTGGTTTCCCCAACCGGGACTAAAGGGATGATCCGTTTCCCAATGAAACCCTAACCCATTCAGTCCCGGTTGGTGTCCCCAACCGGGACTAAAGGGATCGATGTTTTCTTCTCGCTATATAATGTATGCATTGCCACACCATTGGCATAAACACATACAAACTCACCACTCTCTCATGGCTTCTACCGTACCCACTCTAACATTCATCCAGGCGGAGGCACTTTCCGCCTCGAACTACCCCTGCCCGTGCGGCTACAACGTTCCCGCCGGTTGGATGCTGAGCGCCGGAGGAGTGCCGGTCCCTCCTCTTCCTCAAGGTGTGGCGCGTCGGGCGGCCATCACGAACCACTACTACCACGAGCTCACGCCGGAGCAGCGGAGGAATCCCAGTTGGCATCCCGATAACCAGCATACTTGGGATGCCTTCTTCATCAATCGGCGTGAGAGGGCGCTCGCCAGGTATGAGGAGGACGGTCTGCCTCCTGGGAACTTTCACGAGGCCGGTCGTCGGCTATGGTGGTCCGGCCGGACTCTACAGAGCGTCATGGACTACATCAGGGCCGGCGATATCCCCCGCCTGCGCTACCCTAAGGCCCGGTCCTGGAGTCGTGATCTTCCGAGGGAGTGCAGAGCACCGTCAGACGATAGTGACGACGACGGCGGCGGCGACTACGACGACTACGAGTATGTACTATAGGCCTAGGCAGGAGTATGACTAGTAGATCGATGCACTTTTGCCATTATGTACTGCTTTGTTTATTTAGATCTATGCTCTCCGTTTAGATTTAGATCCAATCTTGCCATTATGTGTACCGGCCTTGTTTATCTATTGAAATACATGTCCCCCTCGTTTTAACGTCTATCGAAATGCCATTAGATCTGAATCCAACAAATCAGGAAAAACCACGGAAAACAGAAAACAGACGAGCTAGAGGGCCACTGTTTGCCGGAATACAACAAATTATTTAATTAAACAGCCAACAGAAAACAGACGCGCTAGCGCGCTACTCTTCGTCCTCGTCGTCGTGACCTCCTCGTCGTCGGAGGAGGTGCATGATGGTATTTCCGAGATAGGCCCCCACCTCGGATCGTCGGAGGCCCAGACTTCGCCGGCATGGTCGGCCCGACGGAGCGCTTGCAGCGCCTTCGTCCTCGCCTCCCGAGCGGCATCTAACTCGAGGTGGCGTTCGAGGCGCCGCTCCGCCCGCTCAGCCGCGCGGGTCTGCCATAGCCTCGTCGGCGCTCTCCTCACCCGGATTGTTCCGGTAGTACTCGCGGACCACGCGGTCGTCCCTGGCGTCGACTAGGCCCTGAAACGCGCGGTGCCTGAGGTGGCGGTGGTCGGCGGCAGTGACGATCTGCGGCGTCGGCGCCCTGGCCTCCGCTTCCCAGAGGGTGTGGCAGTCGCTAAAATTCATCAACGACCGCGGGCGGCCGAGGCGCCAGGCCGCCGCGTCCCAAGCGCGGGCGGCCTCCGAGGCCGTCGCAAAGGAGCCGAGGGGATGCGGTCGTCCCCGAAGCGGATAGTCGCGGTGAACATTCCGTTCTGCCGCGATCGAACTCCGCGGAAACCGGTAGTGTTGTTCCTCCTCGGAGGCATGGTGGTGGCACGACGGTGCGTGGAGTGGAGGTGCGGCAGTTTATAACGCGCATTCATGGCCACGCGTTACAACTCCCGCGCCACGCGGACAGACAATACCACCCATGCGCCACGCGGACAGACAATACAACCCTTGCTTAAAAAAAAGGGATTCGTCCCGGGTCGTGCCACGAACCGGGACCAATGCCCATGCGCGCGCCACGTGGCCTGTGGCTAGGGATTCGTCCCGGGTCGTGCCACGAACCGGGACCATTGGCTCCCCACGAACCGGGACAGATGCCCCCAGGTGGTTTCTGCTGCCTCGGGCACACGAACCGGGACCAATGCATGGCACTTGTCCCGGTTTTTGGTGCAACCGGGACAGATGCCCCCTGCCCCCCTGGACGAAAGGGGCTGTTTCCACTAGTGTGAGAATACTTGCTTTCTATTCAACTTGACTACTTTATATCTAAGTGGACTCCCTAGATGAACTGTTATTATGGATAAATTTAATCTGCGTGAGATTAGAATTCGAGTGGTGTCACTGGCTTTATGCTATATTGTCATAGTTTCTTCTGGTAACTATTAACTTGCAAGATACAATGATGATTTTTTGTATATATCCACACAAGAAGTATATGGTTTGTCTTGTGGTTATGCTTGCATATGTCACTGATGTTTGCAACTTGTGTCCTATGATATGTAGGTCTGCAACCATTACTTATATTGGAATCGATGCAGCCGAAAGGCGGTGCCTCACCTGAGGGAGGCTTGCTGCAGCAGATAGAGAAGGATTTTGGCTCGGTTGCTAATTCCAGGGAATAGTTTATGCTTTCACTGTTATCCCTGCTGGGTTTTGCTTGAGTAGGCTTGTTCTTGACTTCTCAATTGCAGATCTTATAGCCTGGTAGGGAAATGCTATTGTATTACCTAGTTTATGTGATAAGAAATGTAACTGCTTTGCATGCTTTGCTTTAAGGCAATGCTCTTATTGGTCGATCCAGTAGCACAGTCTTGTTGGGTACCATGGGATTTATTTTCTGCTAGTAGATGTACTGATATTGTGCCATGCAGTCTTGATCCGTACTGCCGATTTATCTTTGAATGTTCATTGATCTATTTGTCATAGAAGTTGATTGTTACATTTGACTGTGAACTTATACCCGAGTTTGTAGACCTGTTCATGTCCATATTACTCTAAAACCAGATTTGTATTTTATGAATATCATGCCTGTTATTTACTCAAGCTGGGCTTGAATCTGTTACGTACTCAAGCTGGGCTTGAATCTGTTATGTACTCAAGATGGGCTTGAATCTGTTATGCCATTGCTATTTTACTTAGCTTGACTCGCATCAGCGGCATACTTCATGCCTACTAACCCCCACCTTGCTCTTGCTCATGCAGACCTGAAGGAACTAGTGTGGTAACCTGTGGGAGTTACGTGCTTGAAGAAGCTTGTTCAACAAACTCCAAATGCCCATGTAGCAATTCATCCCATCATGACGTTGTATCATACATTATGATTAAAGTATCATCGATACATGGTGCACAAATAATACTTAGGTTAGTTGCAAATAACCATCTTGCAACTGATAGGTAGATTCTGCAAATTGTACCTTCCATCTGTTGCCAGCTTACATTGATAAGCATATTAGCTTGCTCTATTGGAAATTACATTCCTTTATAGATATTTATGTTTGTGATAGCAGAAACACAAATATTCACTTGTCTTGCATATTTTAGGCTTTAACAACCGGTAACTTGTCTGTGCAGAAACTTGCAGTGACCAACATATGGTTCATATGACCAGAGCAGCAACCCAGTTTGTGATCGCTATCGAAGGAGCCTGTGCTGGAGAGGTTGAAGACAAGCGGAGTGCTGAAGAGGTTGAAGACAAGTGGAGCTGTTATTCTGTGATTATATCTTGTTATTGCAATTGTAGAGTTTGTTATACTATGATTGCCATTGTGTATTTGTGTACTGATTTTGAATTCTGTATCTATGTACTGTTCTTGAGATATTTGCTAAACTGGTGGTTAATCTGTATCATCTATACCCAAAGAGGCCACAACCCAGATGTTAACAGATCAATAATAGGCAATGGCCTGGCCCAAACGTTGCCTTATACTGAATGTAAAAAAAAATCGCTCAACACTCGACTGGGCCAAAAGTATATGGGCTAAAAAAAACCATGGCCCAATTTCGAAAACGTACAAAAAATGATCATAAAAGGCCAAGACCCATAAATAAAAAACCTGCAAAAAGGCTAAGGCCTATGTAAAAAATGGACCATCAAAGGCCAAAATTATTGGGCTAGGCCCATGAAGATCACCGAAATGGACCGGGCTAATTTTGATCCACGACAATTTCATTTAGTCATGATTTTGCCACGTAGGACTAGCCACGTCGGAGCTGATGTGGCCTGGCAAGACTGAGCATGACGATTTTGAGTCGTCATAATATTATGACGATCCAAAATCGTCGTGGACATTCATGACGATTTCTAAAAAATCGTCGTTGTGGTTCATTTCTGACGCTCGGTTTTCAATGATTTGTTTTTCGTCATTGGATCGTCATAAATGAACTATAGTGACGATTTAGTGACAAAAAGAGAGCGTCATGTATCAGCATATTTCTTGTAGTGATTCTCAAAGAAAAAAAACTTGTGTACACCAAGGAAGGAAAAGAAAACAAAGCAAACGGAAGAATAAATAAATAAGCCAAAAGAAAACTCAAGAGGTTGCCCAGAAAAATGATTGATTAAGCTAAACTAACCGAAACGCAAAATGAAACGACCTCTACACACCAGACAATTGGCTCGCAATTGTTTTGATCCGGGCAATAACATCCACAACCTTCATCATCTCAAAAAGAGCATCAACGTTGAACAACTTTTTTGCTCGGACCTTCATCTTATAAAAATATCACACTAGCAATTGTGCGTTCAAATAACATAATCAATTATCTCTGGTTAATAGCTTATTATGTGCCAAACAAACAGATGAAGAAATGTATTTTTTATGGGACAGTAATTTTCCACACGACATGAACATGAACATGCAAAATTCCCCCTCAAATTAACCACAACATATATGGAACCAACCTGCTATAATTATTCCATAAACACCTAGCGAAGATATGGCAAACAAATAAAGTAGCCCTATGTTCGGATCTGACAATACCATACCATAATCAAAAGGTACAACGGCCCAAGCATCATTTACAGATTCTCTCTCGATCGAGGACCCTCTTTCCTAAAGGCCCAAAGTGCATCATTCAGTCTGGATCAACGTACTGCATTCCATTCCAAGTGAGACATCGCAATATAGATAGAAAAAAATGGGTAGTTCTATTCATTTAAGGGCCAACCTTCCCGGAAGCGTTTTTTATTAACACCAATGAATTCTATTAATGCTAGAAGAAAACGATAGCCCCAAGAATTTCTTGGTTCTCAACGTCCCCTATATAGAGGAATTACATTATAAATCCCATTAGGTTCAAGTTTACACATAATTGCATCGTCCTCATTGCTAAACTAAATGGTCTGGGAAATCTGTATAATTTCATACCACATTACCAACATTTCTTCACTAAAACATCTACGGAAAGTGACCTATATAAATGATCCCAACCCAGATATCGGCAATAGAAGTTGTTTTATTCACAGTCACATAAAGATTCCAGCATTTGTATGGCGTGGGTAGAACCCAACCACTTGTCCGCCCAAAATTTGATTTTCCTACCATTACCAGTTTTCCATTGATAACTCATCTTGGTTTCTTTAGTGTCCCATAGAACACCTTTCCAGAAGGGAGAGACACCCATCAAGGAGGCAAACAGGTTTGGATCATTGACCTTACACTTAGGGTCACTGCATATTCTTCGAAAGTATATCATCAACGAAGTGGTATCTCTTGATCCCCTAAGCTAAGAGGCGGAGATTAAAATCAGCTATACTAGGAACCCCAATTGGCTAATTGGTACTTAAAATGCCTCTCATAATTGTCCCACAAGAGTGTGTCATATGGGAATTAATCGGAGAAGTGGCCCATTTCGAGAATTTAATAACACTAAGTAATACTCCATCCGTTCCTAAATGTAAGATGTTTTAGCCCTTTTCCACATTCACACATGTCTAGATGTATCGAAACAACTTTTAGTGTATATGTTCACTCATATTAGTATGCATCTAAATAACATGAGTAATAGTTACAACATTTTTTTAGAGAGTACGCCAAAGGCGTACCTTACTTTTATAGAAGGAGAAGACATAATTACAAGAAGCAAGTAGCCCCACAACCAGAGCCACCGCAGCACACACTCCAACTCCACTCACCCTAGTCTAATCTCTCGCTACATGGGTTCTCCCTCCTCTGACAGCACTCAACCACGCCGCAAAATCCTCTAGCACTACAAAGCTCAATCTTAGCGCAAACAGCTGCTTCTCTCGATTGTTAAAAACCCAAGCATTTCGATTTTTACACAAGCTCCAAGCAACTAGGATCACAAGGGCATCAAAAAACTTCTTATCCTTACTCCTGAAACCCGCTCTATTCCTCTCCCACCAAGGCTCCAATCCGTCAGTGAGCGAAGGCACTGTCACTAAGAGGTTCAGTGCTCCAAAAACCCTGAACCAAACCTCCCTTGCCGTCACGCATTGCAAAAGTATATGGTCTAGCGTGTCCTCCTCCTGGAGGCACACAAAGCAAGGGGAGTTCTGATCTTGCAATCCGTGCCGATGCCTCCTATCCGAAGTCCACAATCGGTATTGGATGGCTAGCCATGCAAAAATCTTGAACTTGAGTGGTGCTTTTGCATGCCAGATCCAGTCAAAACCGTTGAACTTCTCCCGACCTTGGCATAGTTGTAGATAAGTGTCCTTTGCCGAATATTTATAAGAGCTAGAGCACAACCAGGAGAAACTATCTCGAGTGGAAACCTCCCTCTAAACCTTCATCGTTGCAAGCCAGAGACGCAACAGTTGAAGACATGTATCCCGCTCGTGTGCCCCACTGCCCAGATCATCGATCCACCTGTGGTACTTCAGTCCAACCTCTACTGTTCTCCCGTTCTTCCTCCTCGTTCCCACCAGGCTGTGAAGATCCGGGGCAATATCACACGCCGCCAGCCCATTGATCCAGCGATCCTTCCAAAACAGGGTGTCCACGCCATCACCTACCTTAATTTGTGTCTCTACTGTTCTCCCGTTCTTCCTCCTCGTTCCCACCAGGCTGTGAAGATCCGGGGCAATATCACACGCCGCCAGCCCATTGATCCAGCGATCCTTCCAAAACAGGGTGTCCACGCCATCACCTACCTTAATTCGTGCTAGACAATGGAATGTGTTTGCAGTGTCATCATCCTTGGCCAAGGGGAGCCCCTGCCAAGGTCTCTCCTTGTCTGTCCTGGCTAACCAAGCCCATCTCATCCTCAAAGCGAGTCCCTGAAGCTTGAGGTTTTCACTCCCAGGCCTCCGAAGCAGAATGGCTGACAAATTTTTTCCCAAGCCACAAGGCAGGCACCTCCATTGACCTTCTCCTTGCCTTTCCAAAAGAAACCTCTGAACCATTTATTGAGCTCCTCTAACAACCAAGGTGGCGCTTCCAAGACGAGGAGATGGTGCACCGGTCGTGCCGAGAGCACGACTTTTATCAGAATCAGCCTTCCCGGCCTCGCAATAAGCCCTCTTTGCCATTGTGGTACGCAAGCAATGGCTCTATCCAGCATCGGTTGCCACTCATTCTTGGTAAGCGGCCTCAATGCCAATTGCAGGCCAAGGTAGGTAATAGGAAACTTGGCGATGGTACACTGTAGCCGTGCAACCACCATGTGCTCATCTCCTTCAGTTCCTCGAATCAAGGTAGCCGAGGTTTTGTTGAGGTTGATCTTCAGACCCGTCGCCATGCCAAACATATCCATTAACCTCTTTACCACTCGCAGGTCAGAGTCAGAGGGTCAACAAACCAGTTCCACGTCGTCCACGAACGCTGAGACCCGTTGCAAAGGAGTGATACCAGGGAGGGGATCAAGGAGCCCATCATTCACTGCTTTGACCATCATCGCTGAAAAGACCTCCATGGCAAGGACAAAGAACAAGGGAGAGATTGGGTCCCCCTACCGTAGTCCTCTGACGTGTTGGAAGCTTCTGCCTGGCGACCCATTCACCACACACTCGCCGTCTGGAGCAAGATCGCCGCCCTTTTGGCCCAAGAAGCACTAAAGCCCATCTGCACAAGGACCTCAAACAAGAAAGCCTAGGACAGTGTATCGAATGCCCTGGAGATATCGAGTTTGAGAAGAACTCCTGGGATTCTTCGCAGGTTGATCTTCCGAGCCACCTGTCTCACTAGCAAGAAATTATCATGGAGGTTTCTGCCTCGGATGAAGGCCGACTGATTTGTGCTAACGAGCTTTTGCATATGCGGCCTCAGGCAATTCGCCGTAATCTTGGAGCAAAGCTTTGAGAATCTATGAACCAAGTTAATCGGGCGAAAGTCTCCCACCTCCAGCGCGTTCGGCCTCTTCGATATAAGGGTAATGAGCGCTTTGTTCAACTTACCAAACCCCCTACCATCTCCATGGAAAAATTTCTGCGCAGCTGCCATTACGTCGTGCTTAAACTACCAAATTCCGTGCGACCAGGGACGTTTCAATAACGTTGCGGATGGGCTCCAAACCGTCGCTAACGGCAATCCGCGACGGTTTACGCGACGGAATGAAAACGTATCAGATCGACTGTCACGGACGATTCCTCGACGTTTATATGAACACTAAACCGTTAAGGCTATCTGTAACGTACAACAAATTGTCGCCACCAGTTGGACCGTCCGGACTAGGCCCAATAAGCATTAACTTTTTTATTTCGTCGCTATGAGGCAACACGTGGCAAACGAGTTTCTAACGGCCGTTATCGTAATCAGCTGACGTGGCTAAACGTTTAGTCACCATAAGCAAAACGTGGGAACATTTTTTTACATCACCAGTCTTGACCAATGAGGCAAAACCATGTGGACCAATCGAAATACGCCACATGGAAACAAAATGGTGCCACGTTGTCTTCTTCTGGGACGAAATCTGTTCGTCCCGGGCTACCCAGCGACGTTTTTTCCGTCGCGAGTCTCGACCAATCAGGCGAAAGCATGTGGACCAATCAAAATAAGCCACATGGAAACAAAATAGCGCCACGTCGCCTTCTTCTGGGACAAAATCTGCTCGTCGCGGCCTACCCAACGACTTTTTTTTCGTCGCTAAACTCGTGGCACGTGAACCAACCAAATGGTGCCACGCAACGTGTTTTCTATGACGTTTTTTTCCGTCTCGGATTTGGGTGATGTCATCACCGTGTAGGGGACGTTATTTTTACGTCGTATAATCGCCCACTCATAGTAGGCCACGTGGCCTGGGCATACATCGCCACGTGTCGGTATTTGCCTTGACGGATTTTTACGTTACGTTACTATGATGTCGGTTTTGGTTCTATTTGGGTGGTTACATCATCGTTATAATTGCCAATTGCACACATGCAGAAAAAAACCACATAACAGGCATCAAATACTTAGTTTTTCTCACAAAATATCAAACCAACATACAGAACCACAGTTTCAAGGACCACGCATCTGCTCAGCCAGCATCTCAAGTAGGGTAACTCCTTCTAGTTGAGATTTCTTTAGCACAGCTTGTTGCTTCCGAATGTCTTGCATATCAACTACAAACTTCAGCCTCAGTTGCTCGGATTCTGCTTTCGCCGTCCTCATATCAGCAATTGTTCTACGCACATTCACATCAAGCTGTGGTTCAGGCTCAGACTGTGAAAGACATGATTCCACACAGACCTTCTTTGAGAAAGTATGCTTTCCACTCTTCGGCATGACAACTTCACTATCATCCTCGTCCTCAATCTCTGAAGCAGATCGAGACATCACCCTTTTCTTGCTTGCCTATAAGGCATGCAAAGAAAATAGATGAAAATAACAGATGAACAGAATGTACAGAACATAGAGGAAACTAGCAGATGACAAGCATGTATAAAAAATTGATGAAAACAAGCAGATTATAGTCAAACAACGGTGTGTGTCATGAACTAGGTGATGAGAAGAATAGATGAAACAGCAGGTGTCAAGCATGTGGGGAAGATAGATGAAAATAGCAGATGACAAGCATGTAAATAAATAGATGAAAACTAGCAGATTATAGTCAAACAACGGTGTGTGTCATGAACTAACTAATGAGAAGCATAGATGAAACAACAGGTGTCAAGCATGTGAGGAAGATAGATGAAAATAGTAGATGACAAGCATGTACAAAAAATTTATGACAACTAGCATATTATAATCAACCAACTGTGTGTGTGATGAACTAGCAGATGAGAAGCATAGATGGAATAGCAGGTGTCAAGCATGTGAGGAAGATATATGAAAACCATGTTGAAATGACAAAGACATCCTTAATTACTATAAGTGGGTTTCACGGCCTTAATTAGCTTGCCAAAACTTCTTATAGTATGGAATAGAGGAAGTAGCACAAAATATATGGCGCCACATTGATCAAACAGTTCAACACAAGATAAGAAAGCTGCACCCTAGTTGTTGCGATATCATGAAAGAATGTTGAGCTACCGGGTTAGGGAATAACCTGCAGCTCATTGTCCACGCTGGATTGTGATGGATATGACACGACTCCTTCAGTGGCATCTGATTCCTCTCCAACATCATACACATGCATGTACTGAGATCCATAGTCTTGCTTCTTGGTCTTTTTTTGGGGGGGGGGGGGTGGTACAGAAGGACATGAAAGAAAACTTGATGGCTTTATGTCCAGTTCATGCATCTTTGCATTGTTTGCCATGATAGTTTTGGCACGCTCTTCTTCAATGGGGTGTAGTGGCAATCCTAACATGAATAAAGAACTAAAAGTAAAGTACAAATATAACGCTTCATAAGAACCTAATACAGCATAAATAATTAAGGCACTCATCTTGTAAGAACAGTCCAGTGCAAGTAATATAAATTCTGATCCTAAGTAAGACTGATAGGATCACAAGCAAAGTGAAATTAAACCTAATACGTAGTATACAAGCTAGATTGCTGCAAATGAGCAAAGTTTTACCAAGCAAGAAGACCCCCCCTTCCTATTTCCGTTACAAGAAACCGTTTAGAGAGATTTATTGCATCTAACATTAGCAGTATAATTAGGATAATAATGAAGCATCGAACATACGATTAAACATACAACCAATTTAGAAAGATTAACTGCATCGAACATAAGCAAGATAATAAGGAAGCATCAAACATACAATTAAATAGACAAAAGCAATTTAGAGAGAATAGTTGCATGCATCTTTAGGGTCTTCTGTCTTGCTGCGTTTCTCGCCTTCAATCTTCACTCGTTTCAGCGTGCTTGCAGACATTGACGGTGATGTTGCGGCGAGGTTGGAGACGAGGTGGCAGATCTGGATGTACGGCAAGGTCGGTGGCGAGGTGGCTGACCGGCGAACACGGCGTCGAGGTGGCTGACCGGTGAGCACGGCGCGAGGTGGAAGATAACGTACGGCGAGGTTGGAGACGATGTGGCAGACAGGCGAGCACAACGGCGAGGTGGTGGATCTAGAGAGAGAAAATGCCGGTGATGTGGCAGATCTGGAGAGTGATCTCGACGGCGACGAGGGAGTTCTGGCAAGCGAGGTATATGGCGAGGTGTGAGACCGGGGGAATAGAGGATCTGTTTTGGGAGGACAAGGGGGAGTGGATATTTCAAAATAGTGGCTTTCTCTTTCGGCGAGAAGGCCGATCGAGGGGATAAGGCAGGGTTTCCGAACGATTATAGAAATGCCCTCCAGGCTAAAGTTTGCCAGTTGTGTGCGGGAGGGCTGAGAAGTAAATTATCCTTGCACCAAAAAATTTGGGCGGGCTGTCCTGGCGCGAATTTTTCGGAGCGACGCGAAATTTTGGCCGAACTGCGGGAAACTTTGCTAGCCGTCCGATGCTGATGGGTGGCTTACAAAAATTGAGCATTTATGCAATTATTTAGTACTAAAGATTATGAAAAAACCCAAAACTATTTTACCTAAAATCCTGGAAAGGGTCAATTATGTGGAATACTACTACATGTTGATTGGCGGCTTGAACTTTGCTAGCCGTTGGATGCTAGTCAACTTTTTTGTCTACACCTATCACCGGTGTCGGAAGGGGGTAGACCACTGTTCTTTTTTGCTTGGTTCTGTTAAGTTAGGCCATAGTTACATGGATAACCCAAATCTATATGTACTTGTAATAAGATTCCCTCTAGTTCGACCAAAGAAACCATAGCTATGATGGGGAAAAGACGGAACTGCCGTTCTGGACCCTCTACATGAGTCGGAATGGGGTTGAAAATTGGAACCAATTTCTTTGTTTTGTCAGGTTAGGCACAAGGAACACCCCGTACAATGGTAGCGCCCACCTCTTGGCAAGATTTCCCCAGTTCCGTCAGATCCGGGACTTTCGGGCTCTAAGTAGTCCTCGCACATCCTGAGAGAATCCGACGCCAGTGAAGTGCGCCCTAACACAGAGAGCGAGGGAATCTTGCGCATCTAAGACCCATGACACACTCTAACACACATGGTATGGCATACTCTGGGATTTGGTGGCATTCGGATGATCCAGAGCCCCCTCTCCGGAGAAACCATAGCCCCGCTGTGAAATAAGACGAAATTGACGTTCTGTCCCATCTACGTGAGCCGGAAGGGGATAGCAAAGTGGAACCAATTGCTTGGTTGTGTTAGGTTAGGCCCAATGAACACCCAAGACAATTGTACGTCCTACCTCTTGGCAAGATTCCCACAGTTCCGTCAGATCTGGGAGTTTCGGGCTCTAAGTAGTCCTCGAACTCGCCAGAGAGAATCCGACACCGGTGAATCCCTAGCACTGGGAGCGAGGGAATCTTGGGCATCCAAGACCTATGCCACACTATAACACATGTGGCATAACATACCATGGGATTTGATGGCATTCAAACGATCTTGAGCCCCCTCTCCGGAGAAACCATAGCCCCGATGAGGAAAAAGACGGAACTGTCGTTCTGGCCCCTCTACGTTAGCCGGAAGGGGGTAGCAAAGTGGAACCAATTGCTTTGTTGTGTTAGGTTAGTACCAAGGAACACCCAAGACAATGGTTGGGCCCACCGTTTGGCGATATTCCCCCAGTTTCTGGGAGTTTTGGGCTAATCCTGGAACCGGCAGAGAGAATATGACGTCGGTGAGCCCTAACACAGAGAGTGAGGGAATGTTGGCCATCCAAGACCTATGAAGCACTCTAACACACATGATATGGCATAACATAGGATTTGGTGGAATTCAGACGATCCGAAGCCCCCTCTCCGGAGAAACCATAGACCCGAAGTGGAAAAAGACGAAACTGCAGTTATGGCCACTCTACATGAGCCGGAAAGGGGTAGAAAAGTGGAAACAATTGTTTTTTCATGTTATGTTAGGCCCAAGGAACACGCAAGACAATGTTGGGCCCACCTGTTGGAAAGACTCCCCGAGTTCCATCGGTTTCGGGAGTTTTGGGCTCTAAGTAGTCCTTGAGCACGCCAGAGAGAATCCGACGCCGGTGAAGCCCTAACAGAGAGAGAGGGGGAATCTTGGGAATCCAAGACCCATGGAACACTAGAACACACATGGTATGGCGTAGCTTGGGATTTGGTGGCATTCATACGATCTAGAGGCCCCTCTCCAGAGAAACCATGGCCCCGTTGGGGAAAAATACGGAACTGTTGTTCTGGCCCCTCTACGTTAGGCGGAAGGGGTAGCAAAGTGGAACCAACTGCTTTGTTGTATTAGGTTAGGCCCAAGGAACACCAAAGAAAAGGGTAGGGCCCACCTCCTGGCAATATTCCCGCCATTCCGTGAGATCTGGGAGTTTCGGGTTCTCAGTAGTCCTGGAACCCGTGAAAGAGAATGCGGCGCCGGTGAAGCCATAACACAAAGAGTGAGGGAATCTTGGGCATACAAGACTCATGCCACAATCTAACACATATGGTTTGGCATACCCTAGTATTGGGTGGTAATTCAGACGCTCCGGAGCCCCTCCCCGGAGAAATCCTAGGTCTGGTGGAGAAAAAGAAGAAACTGCCGGTCTGGGCCCTTTACGTGAGCCGGAAAGGGGTAGCAAAGTGGAACTAATTGCTTGGTTGTGTTATTTTAGGACCAAGTAACACCAAATAAAATGGTAGGACCCACCTCTTGGCAAGATTCCCCCTGTTTCGTTAGATTCGGGAGTTTCGGGCTCTAAATAGTTTTAGAACCCACTAGAGAGAATCCGACGCCGGCGAAGGCCTAACAAAAAAAGAGAGGCAATCTTGGGCATCCAAGACCCATGACACACTATAACACACATGGTATAGCATACCATGGGATTTGGTGGTATTCAGACGATCTAGAGCCCCTCTCCGGAGAAACCCTAGCCCTGTTGGGAAAACAGACAAAACTGCCGTTCTGGCCCGTCTACGTGAGCCGGAAGGGGTAGCAAAGTGGAACCAACTGCTTTCGTAAGTTCTGGGAGTTTCGGGCTCTAAGTAGTCCTGGAACCCGCCAGAGAGAATCCGACGCCGTTGAAGCCCTAACAGAGAGAGAGAGGGGATCTTGGGCATCCAAGACCCACGACACACTATAACACACATGGTATGGAATACCATGGTATTTGGTGGCATTAAGACGATCTGGAGGCCCCTCTCCGGAGAAACCATGCATAGCCCCACTCGGAAAAAAGACGGAACTGCCGTTCTGGCCCCTCTACGTTAGGTGGAAGGGGTAGCAAAGTGGAACCACCTCTTGGCAAGATTCCCCCAGTTCCGTCACATCCGGGAGTTTCAGGATCTAAGTAATCGTGGAACCCGCCAGAGAGAATCTGACGCCGGTGAAGCCCTAACATAGGGAGAGAGAGTGAATCTTGGGAATACAAGACCCATGACACACTCTAACACACATGTTATGCCATACCATGGGATTTGGTGGCATTCATACGATCTGGAGCTAGCCCCCTCTCCAGAGAAACCATAGCCCCGCTGGAAAAAACACGGAACTACCGTTTAGGCCCCTCTACTTGAGTCGGAAAGGGGTAGAAAAGTGGAACCAATTGCCTGTTTGTGTTAGGCTAGGCCCAAGGAACACCCAAGAAAATGGTTGGGCCCACCTGTTGGCAAGATTCCCCGAGTTCCATCAGTTTAGGGAGTTTCGGGCTCTAAGTAGTCCTGGAACCCGCCAGAGAGAATCTGACGCGCCGGTGAAGCCATAATAGAGAGATAGAGAGAGAGAGAGGGAATCTTGGGCATCCAAGACCCATGACACACTATATACACACACATGTTATGGCATACCATGGTGTATTTGGTGGCGTTCAGACGATCTGGAGGCCCCTCTCCAGAGAAACCATAGCCCCGCTGGGAAAAAGATGGAACTAACGTTTTGGCCCCTCTACGTGAGTCGCTGATGCACCCAAAATGCATCTACTTTTCCAAGCACTTTGCATCGTATTTCTCTCCGGAGTCCCCCCATAATTGAATAAATCTGCAGAATCTGACGCTGTTTATAGCAAACGTCTTCTTTCCGTCTATTTTCGCAGGACTTTTCACAGGGGACGAAAACCACGTAACTTTTTATGGAAAAGAAGGGGAATGAGCACCAGATGGGGCCGGGGGGCCACCCGAGGGCCAAAAGGGGGCGGCTAGATTCCTTGGCCGCGTGGGGTCACCCTTTTGGGCCCAGATGGCCCACTCCGGCTAGGTCTTCGATGTACCCCTCCATATATACGATAAAACTGACGGGTTTCGAAGGGGAGGGCTGTTCGCGAAACGGAGCGCGCCGCCCACCGATCTTCGATTTCGGAGTCAGATTGATCCGGGATTTCACCCCCGGAGGTGGAATTCGAGGGGCTTCGTCACCATCATCATCACCACTATCATCTCCATCAACCATGAGCTCCATCACCCCCTCCATGTGTGAGTAGTTGCTGTATGCATGTGAGGTGTGAGGGGTTTTGGATGAGATTGATCATGTAATTGCTACCCGGTATGCGGGATCTAGGGGTTTGTCTTGAGAATTCTTATGTCTTATGTTGATGCACTATTGCTAGGCTTAATGCTTGTTACTAGGGCCCAAGTGGCATGATTTCAGTACTGAACTTACATTGCTACATCATATATTTGAGTTTGGTATCTATCTGCAATGTGTATTACCTGCTATTATGTTGAACCTGCGAACCCTAAAGTGACAGCTAGGGAAAACAAGGGGGATATGTTCTAGTTTGAGGATTATGTGTGTTCATGGAGTGTTAATGTGTTGGTCCGGGCTATTCGAAAGGGTAGACCTTAATTACCTGTAGTTCCAAATTGGCCTCGGTGAAATGGGCAGGTAGGACAATAGGCTTTGTGCAAATTCTCTTGGTTAGTACGCACAATAATTTACGGAACACACACCTACATAAAACTGAGATAGAGAAAGGCCCCGCTGCTAGCAAAACATTATTACATGATCAATCTTATCCGTGCAACACCCCGCTGTCACCTCATGCCTACGTTCTAGTCTCTGGTTTACTTTCACTCTTTTCCGGTGAAAACTGGGAAAACACTTGCTCTCCATTTACTTTCTGTTTGTTTAGTTTCACTGCATTATTACACTCACCACTCTCGTTGCAAGTTTGTTGATACACAGGTGTGGTTGGGAGTGACGTCCCAACTGCTAAAGTCTCACCGGTATTCTTGTGTTCCCACTGAGTCAAACTACAAATTTGGGTAATACTTCCCATCGAAGACTACGATTGATCTCCTGCACTTTGGAGCCATCAAGACTGTTTTCTGGCGCCGTTGCCGGGGATCCTAGCTTTATTGGTAAGACCACTTGCTATTGTCTACTTGCTGCACTTTCTTGTTCCCTACAATGGGAAAAGGAAAGGACACTTCGAAGGAGGTAATGCCTTCGACTACTCGTTCTGGTAATGATTTGCCTAGTAGACCAAAATTTGCACCTAATATTGTTTCTACTGTGGCTGCTAAGAAAAAGAAAGGAATAGCTGGTAAATCACCATTGTCAAAAATGTCTACTAGTACATCTAATGATCAAACACTTGATAATGTAGACAAAGAACTAGCTTCTGAAATTCCTGAAACTATTGAAACACCTGAGGCAAATGAAACACCCGAAACAACTGAAATTCCTGAATCTTCTGTAGATGAAAATGTAGAACTTGAGCTAGAAATAAATGAGACTCGTAGAGAGTATGAATATGGGGCCTCTTCTGAAGAAGAAGAAGCATTTATTGAGGCCTTTATATCATCCGATTATACAAAACTTGATAAACTCTCTATTTATGATGATGCATCTCTTGGAAACTGTTTTGCTACTACTAGGAATTTGTATGGCCCAGCTATTAGAATTAGAGATAAAGAGTATGAATTCAATGTTAATCCTGAGATAATTGAGATAGTTGAGAAGTCTAGATTATGTGGAAAGAATGAGGAGTCTCCTCTTGATCATATTGCTGAATTGCATGCTTTATCTACTACATTTGGAAATAATGAAATCCGTCAACATTATTTATTCTTAAAATTGTTTCCTTTTTCTTTGGGTGAAGATGCTAGAGTTTCGTATAATCGTTTAGGACCTGCATGTATTACTAGTAAGGAAGAATGCTTGCAATTGTTTTTCAATAAATATTTTCCTGCTGAAAGGATACATGCATTAACTGTTGAAATTGGCAATTTTAAACAAGATAAGAAAGAGAGTCTACCCCAAGCTTGGGGGAGATTTGGTAAAATGTGTAAGAAATGTCCTGGTCATGGTTTTAAACCTCATGAATTGCTTGATATCTTTACCTAATAATAAAGAGAGGAAGGTTTCTTCCGGTCCAACCTGATGTTTTACAGTTTTGTCCTTCTACCAAATTCCGTCCGTCCTTTGGTCTTTTGGTTGGTACGTTGTATGTGGCGTGTGCGTTACCAAAACTGGATCGGGCTCTATCGTTTCACCTGTTTCTCGGTTCTCGATCGAACTCAACCCTTGGTCCGTGTTGAGAGAGGAAAGGGACCCAGAGTCCTGTCTTTCCAGCCCGTAATTTGCATGTATAAAGCAAACGAAGCAGTTTTTTTTTACGTCCTTGCTCATCGACCGTCCCGGCCCCGCACAGGCGAGCGGGTCAACGTCGGCCCAGACCGTCGGCCGGATTGACGCCTTGATGGCGGTGTCGATATCCGCGAGCACCTCCCCTCCGCCAGGATTCTCCCCGGTCTCCGTCGTGGAACTGGTGCGGCGGAGCATCTAGGACTGCATGCGGCCTCTCCCTGATCTGGTGACCGGTGCGGTAGCGCATCTGGGATCGCGGTGCGCTATAATAAAAGGCCGTACAGGTCCGTCGGCTGGCTCGTGCAGAGGAGTCGTCGGCCCTGGTGTGGGAGGTGGCTCGCATGCTGGTGGCCAGCCCGTGCCTACGCGCTCTGATCTCCCTCATGGCTGACCCGAGCAGCTCAAGCACACGGAAAGGATGGACCCAATGCGGAGGAGTAGGATGCAGCGCACAAGCGTCTCTCCCGACCCGTTCCTCTCCAATCTTGGAATTGACTGTATTTTTAGACCAATCGATCAATCAATTAGCCAGTCCGTTGTTGGTTGATGCCCTAGAGCAGATTGTGTACGGATGGTGTTGAAGGCAGATTAAGGTGCTTTGTAGTCTGTTGTTGGTTGATGCCCTATAGAAGATTGTGTATGGATGGTAGTTGAAGGCAGATTAAGGTGCTTTGTAAGTCTCAGTTTTGAAACGATAAAGGGATGGAGATTCGTTCTGCATCCTCTCAAGCAGAACGACCAAATCCTTGCTTGCGAGAAAGCCCTGTTTCTAATCTGCCAAGCGGAGCGGCAGTGCGTACAGCAGCAAGTCCAGCTGTAGGTATACCTGGAAGAGAAATTAACGTGCTACGCCAATATTGAATGACATGTTACAACTTCCTTAAAATATTTTCATATTGTGAGGTTATAGAGTGGAAACATGGCAATTATTGTGCTCTTGATTCACGAAATAGATTGAAGATAGTACATAGTCAAATGGAAGGACTAGGCCGGAAAATAAAAAATAAACACGTTGTTTTCCATGGCGTTGTTGCTGCTATTCTTTTCTAGAAGTACAACTATGTAGATACGTTCTATACTTTCATTCAGAAGTAAAACATTTTTATTCAGTTAAATCCACTCTCAAGTAATTAATTGGTAATTTGATGGTAACAGGATATTTCTAAATGAAAGTTTGTGTAGTACATATTCATAGACACACCAGGCCTCAGAGCATCAGCCCAAGGGGGGAAACACTCTGCATCTTTACCTGAATCTTTTTTTAAACTGCTAGAATGGAGGAGCGGGTGCACATGTACATGTAACATAAACCATTTAATTTTGTTCGTGTCTGAAACACACCTGAAAAACAAGTAATGTTTATGGCCACATAATACAATGTATCTTTTCTACTTGGGAAAACAAAACAGAAACTGGCATTGATTTCGGGAGTGGTTATGGAGGACATATTTGGGAAAATTAAGGTATAGATATTTAGTTCTAGATTTGATATTGGATATTTGCTTCAAGATTTGGTGTTCATGGGTGTTGAAAGGCGGATCAGGAAACTTGAGCGAATGATATATCTATTTGCTTCCTGATATTTTACAAGGAATATATATGCATTGGACTACCGTTATGTACCGTTGGTTGTACATGACATATTTCATATTGAAACCGTTGCAACGCACGGGCACCTTTGCTAGTATTCTATAATGGACTAATGTGGGAAACAAGAGACTACCTTGATAGTATTGCAGGGAATATCTTTAGGGACAGAAGTGTTGATGAAGCAATTGAATTATCGGAGTCTATTCTTGAGAATGAAGCTGATTGGAACGTTGAGGAGATAGATAAAAATGAGACACTCCCAGAGAAGAAAGGAGGTATACTCGAATTGAACCAAGAAACAATGGCTGAAGCTTCCAAGGATATTAAAGAGAAGGGAATTAAAACCTCTCATCTCAAGGAATTATCTGAAATGGGTATTAAACTTCCTACTGATGAACCATGCTTTCCAATTGAAGTGAACTCTATACTCCCTATGGAAGGTAATGAGGAGGTAACACCTCCTGTTGATGTCTCTTATGTTAACAATTTTGCTTATCATGATAATCCTGAGGAGCGTAAAATTAGAATGACTATCATGGAAAACCATCATAAAATTAATTTCCTCCGTGAAAATTTAAATGCTAGTGTAGGGGAGGTTAAAAGAATTGTTAAACATTGTGAAATGATGAACAATCAAGTTGAGCAAATGATTTCTTTACAAAATCAATTGTATGAAAATCTGAATAAACAAAAACAATTATGTGGAGTTAATACAAGGGGAGGTGCAAGCACCCAGGATCATGATTATCCTTATGATCATCCTAAAAGAAAAGAGCAAGTTGCTCTTAAAGATAAATCTTTTGCAGGAAAATCTCCCAGTGAAAATGAGCATGATGATGACTCCAATGAGCAAGACAAGGATATTTCTATTTCTGATGCTGAAACTGAGGATGATAATAATGAAGAAGAAGAATCATCTCCACCTGATATTGAACAACATGATGATAATAATGAAGAAGCTGCTGGTAAGGAGGATCCTCAGCCTCCTATTGAGAAGACCAAGAAGAAGAAACCAAATAAAGATAAAGATAAAGGTAAAGAAAGGGATCCATGGGTACAAAGACCCATTCCATATCCCCAAGAGGTATCAAAAACAAAAGATGAAGAGAGGTATGGGCAATTTTATGATATGATTAAGAATATGAAATTAGAGATTCCACTTATTGATGCTATTAAGAATCCTCCATATTCAAAATACATGAAATATATTGTCACTAATAAAAGAAAGATACCTATTGATGATATTACTGCTATGCTTGCTGATTATTCATTTAAAGGAAAATTGCCTGAAAAACATGGAGATCCTGGTATTCCTACTATTCCTTGCAAAATTAAACAAGCCTATGTGAAATATGCATTATGTGATTTAGGAGCTGGTGTTAGTGTTATGCCTTTCTCACTATATAAGAAGCTTAATTTGAACAAACTAGTTCCAACAGAAATATCTTTACAAATGGCTGATAAAACAACTGCTGTACCTAGAGGAATATGTGAGGATGTTCCCATCTCTATTGCTAATGAGTTGATACCTACTGATTTTGTTATATTAGAAATGCCTGAAGATGATAATCTATCTATTATTCTTGGTAGACCTTTTTTGAATACTGCAGGAGCTGTGATAAATTGCGCTGAGAGCAAAGTGACATTTAATGTTAAAGGCAAAGAGCACACTATTTATTTTCCCAAGAAGAAACATGTTACAAGTATGAGCACAAGTGTGAATGCTATACAAATAAATTCCATTAAGATTGGTAGCATTGAAATACCTATACCACCTCCAGCACCAAGGTATGAAATATTAATGATTGGGACCATTCCAATCAAATATGAGGTAACTTGATTTATTGTTTTATAATAAGTAATAATAAGAATCATGAGCTATATTCTTTACAATGTTTGCTTTTTGTTAACATCCCAAGTATGAAAACTCCATTACAATGTTTGCTTTTTGTTAAATTATGTTTTGCATCATGACATCATAATCATTGCATTTGTTTTGCATTTGTTTTCCATTTGTTTTCAGTTGCTTTTCCTTGTTTTCCATATGAATTTCAAACCAATTTTCAAATTTCTGTTCCATACTTGTTCTGTTACAATGTTTCAAATGAAAATTACAAAACAATCCAATCATTTCTTTCAAATAAGCTTGAAATTAAAAACTTTTAAATTGCTTAAGTTTCAATTATTCATTTAACATCAAATTCACTCAAATTCAAATGAAATACAAACAGCAACCAAAATTCAAATTTTTGAAAACAAACACTTGCACAACTGGGCTTTTGAAATAATCAACCTATAAAATTATCACAAAAATCTAAACCCCCTAAAAACTTTCCTTTTCTCTCCTTTTTCTTCCTTTTCTATTTCTGCAAAAAAAAACAGGATCAATAAGCAGAAAAAACAAAAAAAATAGCAGAGAGGGAGAGGGCAGGACAGTGGGCTGAGCCCAGCCCACCAGCCACGGCCTGCTACCCCCCCTTTCCCTTACCTCTGTACGACACACCATCGGAGGTGTCCACGTCGAGGTACAGAGGAGGGAACGGCCACAGCTCCTCCTCCTCCTCCTTAAAAACCTGCCCGAGCTCCTCCCCCCGTGCCCTAGTTCTTCTCCCTCCTCTCTCTCCGCCGCCGCCGCCATTTCTCCCCTCCTCTCGGCCACTGTTCCCTCTCTGAACCACCACCGAGCACCACCTCGTCCACTTCCGGCGATCGCCGTCACCATGCTGAGCCTCCGCGCGGGATAGGCACGGGAATCGCTTCCCCGTGCTTCCATCGTCCTCCTCGTTTCATCGCCAGGGCACGAGAGGGCCGGGAGCCACGCCGTCGTCCACCTCCCTGTCGCCGCCGTCCATTGTCCCTCACCGAGCCGCTGCGTCCTCGACAACGGCGGTGAGCACCACCCCCTTCCTCTCTCTCTCCTCTCTGCACGCGCACACCGCACGCCCACCGCAACCTAGCACACCCGCGGGCACGAGCAGCAGCAGCAGCCCGCGTCGATCGCCGCCGGTGACCACCGCACCCCCCTCTGTCAGGTTCAGTTAACTGAAACTGAAAATTTTCAGTAATAGCCGCTAACTGAACCTCAAACCCCCCGCGCTTCCTCCTCTGTCAACAAACGCTCAACAGCGCAGTGGCAGCAGCACTACGCGCACGCTCACGAGATCCAGGGTTCGATCCCCGCCTCACGGGATAAAATCCCACACTTTTGCACCGCGCGCTGACAGGTGGGGCCTCCCTGTTAGCGACGCGTGCATCCACGCGCACACACACACTGCCACCGTGGCCCAGGCCCCCTTGTCAGTGGCCCAGGCTGGGCCACTGCGAGGTGTAAATAGTTTTGGCCCCTTTTTCTTTTTAATTCCAGTCCATGTTATTTACAGATTAGTCCCTGAATTTCAAATTGAAATAACTTGTGCATTTCAAATTCAAATAGAATAAATAAAATATGTATTCTGTACCAAATTTAATTCTCTACATGTTTAAATCATTTGTTTTCTGTTTTGAGCATTTCAAATAGTTTCAAAACTTCAAATTCAAACAACTCTTTTGAATTTGATTAAATTTATAACTAATTCAAACTTAATTCAAATGGCACCTCTAAAATATGTTTTCCATGCAAAATTAAACCCTCTTTCCAAATATAAACTTTGTTTCCTGTTTTGACTAATTAAAATTGGTTAAATAATTTGAATCTTGTTTAAAACTTTTAAAATTCCTAAATTCATAACTTGGTCAAATAAAATTCTTTTTGAACATATAAAATATGTTTTCAAACCAGAAAAGTATAAACTTTCCAAATATGAATTTCATTTAATGTTTTGAACAAATAAAAATTCAAATAAATTCATACTTGAATTAAATTCATTTAAATCTTGTTTAAACTTGTTTAATTCATAATTAATTCATTCTAATTCCTTTTTCAACAAATGAAACATGTATTCCAACTAAAGTTTTGTGTTCTCTCCAAATATGAACTTTGTTATCTATTTTGAACAATTAAAATGGGTGAAAACAACAAATTCTTGTGTAACTCATTTAAGAAACAAAAATTCCATAACTTAATAAATAAAATTCCAAACTTGTTAAACAACATATCAAATTGAATCTATTGTTGTTTTCTTATTGTTTTCATCATCCATGCATCATCCTAATCAACTTTCACATGATGGTTAGTTGTAAATCATTTAATCCAACCTTAACTCATGGACTTTTCCATATGCAATCCAAATTGCATATGGGACCATTTAATTATGTTACCATGTCAACTAGTTTATCTCTGATGCATCAATTAAACTGTCATGCATCATCCCATGATTGTGCATTATGCCATGTTATTGATTGTTTGTCTCTCTGCGTTGTTTGTTTGCTTCTTCTCGAATAGACGACGACGTTGAGACAGACGAGGTTTACGACACTACTGCTGAGGAGTTAGCCCAGTACCAGGCTACTGAGTTTGCAGGCAAGTATTCACTCACCTGAACCATTGTGTCCTTCCACACTGGATATCGATACTTTCCGTTGTCTATTCTGCTAGCCTTAAGATTCGATGCTTGTGTTCCGATCCTATCACATGTTATCCTGTAACCCTGATATAGCCTATCCTCCACACCCAAAACCCCGTTGCTTGTTGCATGTGTCTTACTAGCATGCTTAGGGTTGTTACTGCTCGAGTCTGTTGTCCGTTATTTCTGTTACCGTATTTATTATGTTTTGGGGCTCGATGTTTAAACAACAACCTGTTAATGTATGAGGTAATGCTAATTTGATGATAAGGCACCGGCAGGAGGCCGGGTATGGTTTTGAGGCCTGCTAGTGTCGAACTCAGGAAAAGTTCTTGTCCTCTGGATCCATGTTGAGCGCGCTAACCGCATGTGGGAAGCGTGTATGGGCGCCCCCGCAACTCTGATTCGATTCGCATCTCGTCCAAATCGCCACACTTAGTTCAGGCTTTCCATTTGATGCACGCATATGCAGGTACGAACTCGAGGCCAGGGTGGAAACTTTTGTAGTCGGCATTTAGGGCGGCGTGGTCTTAGAGTGCTATGAGGGTCCCCTTTTCTTCGTGGGGGCTCGATTAGCCGCGCACGCACAACACGTGGTTCTTTGGGCTTGATGCGAAGAAGAGTTGGGTTGTGTTGAGTGTTTCGCTTGGTGGGTTTGATCCCCGTCTGGCGGGATATTCTTATGTGTACGGCCAAATTGGTGCACCCCTGCAGGGTTAAATCTTCTCGAGAAGCCGTGTTGTCCGCGGTTATGGATGACTTGGTGATAGGGCTGGCTAACAAGGATTAGACAACTTACACCTAATTAATAATAACTTGACTAGTAATAGGTTTATTGACACAATAACCTGAAACTTCATTAATCCAACTGTGTGAGTTATCCTCGGATCGCTTCTTTGGATAAGGGGCGAGATCCAGGACGGGTTTGTTTGAAGTGGTTATTAGTTGGTTCCGATACGCTATCTTATCCCTTTCTGGTAGCCGGATGTTGTAGCGTGTTTCTGTAGTTGGTTATGCAGCCCGCTGCCGCATCTTTATATCACCTATTCTTCCGTTGAACCCAAAGCATCTGTACTTGGTGTTGCCGGGTACACTTTGGTCTCTTGTGAGTCTTGCTTGCCAGTACTTGTCTGTACTGACCCCTTTGGGGCTGTGGTTTCCGCAGACTACGTTTCCGAGGATCCCCATGGTGGCTACTACGTGGAGTATGACGAGGCTGCTGACGAGTAGATAGCGGACCCGGGGCAGGATCCGAGACTTCGTGGATGGGCTCCGTTTCCTTTTCGTTTCCGGCCTCTTAGGCCTATTTGGATCTTGTCTGTACTCAGACACTTTGGATGCTTCCGCTGTGATGTAATGATGACTTGTTGGGACATGTGTCCTCTGGATGATTGTATTTGCTATCTCTGCTCCAGTGAGAGCTATTTGCAACTTATTTCTATTTATTTGTGTCTTAGAGATTTGTTGTGATATCACTTGTTCAAATTCCGTTGACGTACCATGTGTGTATGTTATGAAGTACGTCAATGGAAGTAGTCGGATTTCTATGGGATGGTTTGCGCAGACGATGGATAGTAGAGAATGGTTGTCACACGTTTATGTGTTGGCCTACTCATATTGAGATGCGGGTGCCGGTATGCCCCGTAAGCCAATTATCTACTATTTAGCGGACTGTGAGTATCCTCTAGAAGTCCGGGTGCGACAATGCTATACAGATAAATTCCATTAAGATTGGTAGCATTGAAATACCTATACCACCTCCAGCACCAAGGTATGAAATATTGATGATTGGGACCATTCCAATCAAATATGAGGTAACTTGATTTATTGTTTTATAATAAGTAATAATAAGAATCATGAGCTATATTCTTTACATGTTGCTAATGAGACCTGATCAACCTCATTACTAATGTGGAAATGATAAAGGCATGATTCACAAACATTTAAATTGCATTTTTTTAATGTTATTTGCTTTAAAATTGTGAGACATAGACATAGTATTAAAAAATTTAGAATCAGAAATCACAGAATATGAAGTTTTAGAAATTCTCTGTAGAAAAGTTTCACGTAAAATTCTAGAAAAATTAGGGGGTCAGTTTTTTGCCCGAAGGGACCAGCAGCCAGTGGGGGAGCACCAGCAGGCCACCAGGGGCCAAAATAGGTACCTCCACGCGGCCAGATTCCTTGGCCGCGTGGGATACCCCATTTTTGGCCACAAGTGGATGCTGGGGCCCATCCAATGCTCATGTGCTCCCTTTCGACCTGTCGCACCCTGATTTCTAGGGGATACTCACCGTACGAACTGGATAGCAGATGCTTGGATTATGGGGCATAACTGCTCCCACGTCCCAGCTTCCTGGTAGGCCTGCGCTTATGCGCGACAACACAAGCCCTGCTATTCCATCGTCGATGTAGACTATCCACTAGAGATCAAAGACACTTCCATCGACGTACTTCAAACCATACACACATGGTACGTCAACGGCGTTTAACAAGTGATATCACAACAGATCTCTACGACACAAAAGATTGAAATAAGTTGCAAATGGCTCTCATTAGAGCAGAGATAGCAAATACAATCATTCAGAGGGCACATGCCCCAACAATACATCATTACAATACAGCGGAAGCATTCAACATGTCTGAGTACAGACAAGAACCAAATAGGCCTAAGAGGCCGGAAACGAAAGACGGAGCCCATCCACGAAGTCTCGGATCCTGCCCGGGTCCGCTATCTACTCGTCAGCAGTCTCGTCATACTCCACGTAGTAGCCACCATGTAGATCCTCGGAAACGTAGGTCTGCGGAAACCACAGCCCCAAAGGGGTCAGTACATAAACGTACTGGCAAGCAAGACTCACAGTTCACCAAAGTGTAACCCGTCAACACCAAGCACAGATGCCTTGGGTTCAACGGAAGAGAGGGGATATAAAAGATGCTGCAACTGGCTGCGCTAACCAACTACAGAGATTCTACCACTTCCGGCTAACAGAAAGGAGATAAGATCGAGGATTGTAACCAACTGAAAGATAACTTCAAACAAACCCATCCGGGATCTCGCCCCTTATCCAAAGAAGCAATCCGAGGATAACTCACACAGTTGTATTAAGATGAATCAAATTATTGTGTCATCAACCTATTACTAGTCAAGTTATTAATCCTTGGGTGTAAAGTTGTTAATCATTAGGTTTAAGTTGTCCTGAGTACTTGTTAGCCAGTACTTTCACCAAGTAATCCATAACCGCGGAAAACACGGCTTCTCGAGAAGATTATCCCTGCAGGGTTGCACCAATTTGGCCGTACACGCAAGAATAACCCGCCAGATGGGAAGCTAACCCACCAAGCGGGGTACTCTACACAACCAACCTTTCGCATCAAGCCCAAAGCACCTTGGGCGCACGGCTAATCGAGCCCAGAAGAAAATGGACCCTCATAGCACTCTAAGAACGTGTCCCCCTATATGCCGACTACGAAAGTTCCACCCTGGCCTGGGCTCGCAAAAACATGATGCGGCAAATGGAAAACACGAACTAAATGAGGCGACTTGGACGAGATGCGAATCAGGTCAAGTTGAGGGGGGCGCCCATACTCGCTTCCCACATGCGGTTAGTGCGCTCATCATGGATCAGTAGACAAGACCCTTTTCCTATTAGGGTCGACACTAGCAGGCTTCAAAACCTCTCATGGGCCTCCTGCCGGTGCCTTATCATCAAATTTATTATTAATAGCAACATTAGCCTGATTGATTGATTAAACATCGAGCCCCCACAACGTAATAGATATAGTAACAGAAAGTAACGGATAACAGACTCGAGCAAAACAACCTAAGCATGCTAGTAAGACACTGGCTCAACCATAGGGGTGATAGGAGTGGAGGTGAGGCAATATCAGGGTTAAGGGATTCATGTGATAGGTTCGTAACAGAAACAACTACTACTAAGGCTAGCAGAAAAGAACAACAGAAAGTATCGGTAACCAATGTTGAAAGGAACACAGTGGTTCATGTGAGTGATAACTTGCCTGCAAAACCCAGTAGCCTGGTACTGAGCTAAATCCTTAGAAGGGGTGTCGTAAGTATCGTCGGTCTCAACGTCGTCGTGTATCCGAGAAGAAGCAAACAAACAAGGCAGAAAGATAAACAATCAATATCATGGCATAATGCACAATCAAAGGAATGATGCATGATAGTTTAATTGATGCATCAATAGTAAACTAGTTGACAAGATAACACAAATTAAATGGACCCATATGCAATTGGATTGCATATGGAAAGCCCATGAATTATGGTTGCATTAATTGTTTTACAACTAATCAAATTGTGTGAGTGAATTATCATGATGGATGGATGAGGAAAACAGCAAAATAACAACAATAGAAGCAATTGGAAATAAGGTTTACCAAGTTTAGAAATTCATTTATTAAGTGTTGGAATTTTGGTTACTTAAAGGTGCCACACAAAATTTGTTGTTTTCATCAAGTTAAATTGTTCAAAATAGATAACAAAGTTTATATTTGAAAATAACACAAGATTTTGGGTGGATTACATGTTTCACTTGTTGAAAAAGGATTTCAAATAAATTATTTATGAATTACACAAGTTTAAGCAAGAATTAAATGAATTTAATTCAAACATGAACTTATTTGAATTTTTATTTGGGCAAAACATTGAGTGAAGTTCATATTTGAAAAGTTTATATTTTTTTTGGTTTGAAAACATATTTTATATGTCCCAAAAGAATTTGTTTTGATCAAGTTATGAATTTAACAATATTAAATGAATTAAACAAGGTTTAAATTATTTAACCAATTTTAATTATCCAAAACAGAAAACAAAGTTTATATTTGGAAAGAGGTTTTAATTTTGCATGGAAAACATATTTCATTTGTTGAAATTGGATTTAAAATGAGCAAGTTATTATTTTGGCAATTTTTAAATGCAATAAACAAGAAACAGTTGTTTTCAGCAATTTAAATTATTCAAAACAGCAAACAAAATTTATATTTGGAAAGTACATGAAAAATTGATTGGAAAACATATTTGGTTTGTGAAATTTGGAATTTTTATGAGCAAGTTATGAATTTTGCAAATTTAAGTGAATTTGACAAGTTTTCAAATATTGCACCAATTTAAAATATTCAAAACATTAAAAAAAATTTATATTTGGATAGAACATTTAATTTGGTATTGAAAACATATCAAAAATGTTGGATTTGGAGTTAGGATGATTTATTTATGCAATTTACAAAATATAGTGCAAATCTGCCATTTTTACTGCACTAGGGACTTAGAAAATATTTTCCAGGGGCTAGAAATAAGTGCCAGGGGCCTATTGGTGATTTGCAGAAGGTTCTGTACCAAAACTTTGCAAAACAAAAAGTTGGTTTTATTGTGCAGGGGGTGGGATTCGACCCCTGCACCTCCTGCTTGCGCGCCTGGGACCTGAACCAGTGGGATGAGTTGCGGCTTGTGATAGAGAAGGGGGGGCTAGGGGGTATGTGTTGTTGTTTCGGGTTGTTTCTGAATGTAACTGAATCGAAAGGTACTGCACCTGTACCACGATCGAACATGTCCAGCGACAGAGAGAAAAGCAGCGATGGGCAGGGGCGATCGCCGGAGATGCTAGGCATGGGGCGGGTGGTGCTGCGGCCAAGGGAGAGGGAGGAGGCGAGTGGGGGGAGAGAAGCGATGGGGGGCGGCCTCACCTTGGTGCCCTCGACGGACAGGAGGGAGGAGACGTCGGGCAGGAGCAGGTGGCGACCGGCGGCGAAACGGCGATGGCGGCGGCGCATCCGCCCCTCCCGGTGCCCACCGAGGGGGTGGAGAGGAAGAGGGGGCCGGGGGCGTTCCATTCCCGGCCTCGCCCTGGCCGGGGAAGGTCCCAGCCGCCGGCGATCATCGGAGCAACATGAGGGAAAAAAAATTCGGGTGTGGTTGTGCAGGTTCAGTGATGTTCAGAGGAGGAAGGGAAGTGGTAGAGAGAAGAAGGGATGGCGGCGAAGGGGAGGGGAGCTAGGGTTGAGGGGCAGAGGTAGCTAGTTTTATGGGGGGGGGGGGGGTAGGTGCCTGTACGGCGTGCCATCGGAAGGGGGAGGAGGCGATCGCACGGTGGTTCTCTGTTCGTACGCATGGTGACGTCTGCTGGAGGAGGACGATAGCGACAGGAAGGGGTACTGGGCCAAGGAACAGAGAAACGGGCTGGGCTTCGGGGTAGTTTAGGTGTAGTTAGTTGCTGCTCACTGTTGCTTTTTATTCTTTTTGTTTCTTTTATTTTTTTTTTGCACATAACCAAATGGAAGAAAAGGAGGCCTTTTAAGTTAATAGAAATTTTATAAAAATTAGTGTTAGCTAGTTAGGTTAGAAGAAAACAAATGCCAAGTTTGGGTTTCGCAGAAGATTAATTTTTAATTACTGTTTTGCAATTTAAGTCAATATTTAAAAGAATGCTTCTTATTTGGTTTTTATTAAAAATCAACATGTTTATTAGGGGAACCCCAATGATTTAATTTGATTAAAACATTAGAATGGTTTGGTATTTTTCATGTCTTGGAAGTTGGTGATGTTTGAAAGTTTTGCCTTGAATTTGGAATCAAATTGGAGTTTAATTAGTGGAAAATAAATCACCATTTTATTAGTTGATCCATATTGAAAAATATGACAACAAATGGGTTGTTTTTATTTGTTATTTTTATTCCAACAGTTGTAACAGAACAAGTATGAAAACATTGTTTGAGCAAGGTTTAAATTTGAGTTGTGAAAACAGTGGAAAACAAATGCAACAATATGATGACATGATGCAATACTTTAATTAAACAGGAAATCAAACATTCTATGGGGTAGTTTTCATACTTGGGATGTTACAAACGCCCCCCCTTGAAGGAATCGCGCCCCGAGATTCCTACTGAGAAAAGAAAAGGTCCGGATACTTCTTGGGAAGATCCACTTGAGCTGTGACACGTGAAACACATCGTGCACATTGGATAGTTTAACTGGAAGTTCAAAACAATAGGAATTCCTGGCAACTCTTCTGGAAAGATATCAGGGAATTTGGAAACCACCGGAACAATATTAGTAGAGGTATAGGTTTTGTATGGATGGTGTATAGCTGGATAGAATTTGATTCATTTGGAGAATAGATTATGTGGCTAGAATGGTGGAACTGAGTTATTAACATGAATCCAACACCAAGAATGACATCAATGTCAGAATCAGCAACATGAGAGTAACGAGGAATATGTGGCCTCCCATTATAATTGGATTGTTCTTACTTATCTTGGAAGTCAACATTTGAGATCCCGGGGAGTGAACAGAGTTTTGATTGCTTAGTGGAGCCAGAATTGGGTTGTATGTTGTGGAAAAGATTGTTGGCACAAAGGAATGTGATGCTCCGGTATCAAATAACACTTTAACTGGACAAGAGTTTACGAGGAAGTTTTGATTAGACGCCGGTAGAAGAATTGAATTGGGAAAACAACAACAAGATTTCAACGGACGAAGGGTTCTTTAAAAGAACAGGATATTGAAGCAACTCCGGGGAAAAACGAGAACAAAACTCCTGAGGTACTACGAAGAACCCAAAACACGTGAAATCCTAACTTGAAAGTTTAGATGAGAAGGAAAAAATCAACGTTGCACTTCCTTACCAGAAAAAGGGAGGGAGGGTGGTGAAAGGAGAAAAAGAACAGAATTCCTACTCTCACGTTTCATTTTTCCTATATAGCTACAAAATAGTTTCTAGACTCAACTGCGACCAGTAAAAAGGGATGCTACAGGCAGACAGGCTCTGATACCATTTGTCGCACCCTGATTTCTAGGGGATACTCACCGTACGAACTGGATAGCAGATGCTTGGATTATGGGGCATAACTGCTCCCACGTCCCAGCTTCCTGGTAGGCCTGCGCTTATGCGCGACAACACAAGCCCTGCTATTCCATCGTCGATGTAAACTATCCACTAGAGATCAAAGGCACTTCCGTCGACGTACTTCAAACCATACACACATGGTACGTCAACGACGTTTAACAAGTGATATCACAACAGATCTCTACGACACAAAAGATTGAAATAAGTTGCAAATGGCTCTCATTAGAGCAGAGATAGCAAATACAATCATTCAGAGGGCACATGCCCCAACAATACATCATTACAATACAGCGGAAGCATTCAACATGTCTGAGTACAGACAAGAACCAAATAGGCCTAAGAGGCCGGAAACGAAAGACGGAGCCCATCCACGAAGTCTCGGATCCTGCCCGGGTCCGCTATCTACTCGTCAGCAGTCTCGTCATACTCCACGTAGTAGCCACCATGTAGATCCTCGGAAACGTAGGTCTGCGGAAACCACAGCCCCAAAGGGGTCAGTACATAAACGTACTGGCAAGCAAGACTCACAGTTCACCAAAGTGTAACCCGTCAACACCAAGCACAGATGCCTTGGGTTCAACGGAAGAGAGGGGATATAAAAGATGCTGCAACTGGCTGCGCTAACCAACTACAGAGATTCTACCACTTCCGGCTAACAGAAAGGAGATAAGATCGAGGATTGTAACCAACTGAAAGATAACTTCAAACAAACCCATCCGGGATCTCGCCCCTTATCCAAAGAAGCAATCCGAGGATAACTCACACAGTTGTATTAAGATGAATCAAATTATTGTGTCATCAACCTATTACTAGTCAAGTTATTAATCCTTGGGTGTAAAGTTGTTAATCATTAGGTTTAAGTTGTCCTGAGTACTTGTTAGCCAGTACTTTCACCAAGTAATCCATAACCGCGGAAAACACGGCTTCTCGAGAAGATTATCCCTGCAGGGTTGCACCAATTTGGCCGTACACGCAAGAATAACCCGCCAGATGGGAAGCTAACCCACCAAGCGGGGTACTCTACACAACCAACCATTCTTCGCATCAAGCCCAAAGCACCTTGGGCGCACGGCTAATCGAGCCCAGAAGAAAATGGACCCTCATAGCACTCTAAGAACGTGTCCCCGTATATGCCGACTACGAAAGTTCCACCCTGGGCTGGGCTCGTAAAAACATGATGCGGCAAATGGAAAACACGAACTAAATGAGGCGATCTGGACGAGATGCGAAGCAGGTCAAGTTGAGGGGGGCACCCATACTCGCTTCCCACATGCGGTTAGTGCGCTCATCATGGATCAGTAGACAAGACCCTTTTCCTATTAGGGTCGACACTAGCAGGCTTCAAAACCTCTCATGGGCCTCCTGCCGGTGCCTTATCATCAAATTTATTATTAATAGCAACATTAGCCTGATTGATTGATTAAACATCGAGCCCCCACAACGTAATAGATATAGTAACAGAAAGTAACGGATAACAGACTCGAGCAAAACAACATAAGCATGCTAGTAAGACACTGGCTCAACCAAAGGGGCGATAGGAGTGGAGGTGAGGCAATATCAGGGTTAAGGGATTCATGTGATAGGTTCGTAACAGAAACAACTACTACTAAGGCTAGCAGAAAAGAACAACGGAAAGTATCGGTAACCAATGTTGAAAGGAACACAGTGGTTCATGTGAGTGATAACTTGCCTGCAAAACCCAGTAGCCTGGTACTGAGCTAAATCCTTAGAAGGGGTGTCGTAAGTATCGTCGGTCTCAACGTCGTCGTGTATCCGAGAAGAAGCAAACAAACAAGGCAGAAAGATAAACAATCAATATCATGGCATAATGCACAATCAAAGGAATGATGCATGATAGTTTAATTGATGCATCAATAGTAAACTAGTTGACAAGATAACACAAATTAAATGGACCCATATGCAATTGGATTGCATATGGAAAGCCCATGAATTATGGTTGCATTAATTGTTTTACAACTAATCAAATTGTGTAAGTGAATTAGCATGATGGATGGATGAGGAAAACAGCAAAATAACAACAATAGAAGCAATTGGAAATAAGGTTTACCAAGTTTAGAAATTCATTTATTAAGTGTTGGAATTTTGGTTACTTAAAGGTGCCACACAAGAATTTGTTGTTTTCATCAAGTTAAATTGTTCAAAATAGATAACAAAGTTTATATTTGAAAAGAACACAAGATTTTGGGTGGATTACATGTTTCACTTGTTGAAAAAGGATTTCAAATAAATTATTTATGAATTACACAAGTTTAAGCAAGAATTAAATGAATTTAATTCAAACATGAACTTATTTGAATTTTTATTTGGGCAAAACATTGAGTGAAGTTCATATTTGAAAAGTTTATATTTTTTTTGGTTTGAAAACATATTTTATATGTCCCAAAAGAATTTGTTTTGATCAAGTTATGAATTTAACAATATTAAATGAATTAAACAAGGTTTAAATTATTTAACCAATTTTAATTATCCAAAACAGAAAACAAAGTTTATATTTGGAAAGAGGGTTTAATTTTGCATGGAAAACATATTTCATTTGTTGAAATTGGATTTAAAATGAGCAAGTTATTATTTGGCAATTTTTAAATGCAATAAACAAGAAACAGTTGTTTTCAGCAATTTAAATTATTCAAAACAGCAAACAAAATTTATATTTGGAAAGTACATGAAAAATTGATTGGAAAACATATTTGGTTTGTGAAATTTGGAATTTTTATGAGCAAGTTATGAATTTTGCAAATTTAAGTGAATTTGACAAGTTTTCAAATATTGCACCAATTTAAAATATTCAAAACATTAAACAAATTTTATATTTGGATAGAACATTCAATTTGGTATTGAAAACATATCAAAAATGTTGGATTTGGAGTTAGGATGATTTATTTATGCAATTTACAAAATATAGTGCAAATCTGCCATTTTTACTGCACTAGGGACTTAGAAAATATTTTCCAGGGGCTAGAAATAAGTGCCAGGGGCCTATTGGTGATTTGCAGAAGGTTCTGTACCAAAACTTTGCAAAACAAAAAGTTGGTTTTATTGTGCAGGGGGTGGGATTCGACCCTGCACCTCCTGCTTGCGCGCCTGGGACCTGAACCAGTGGATGAGTTGCGGCTTGTGATAGAGAAGGGGGGCTAGGGGGTATGTGTTGTTGTTTCGGGTTGTTTCTGAATGTAACTGAATCGAAAGGTACTGCACCTGTACCACGATCGAACATGTCCAGCGACAGAGAGAAAAGCAGCGATGGGCAGGGGCGATCGCCGGAGATGCTAGGCATGGGGCGGGTGGTGCTGCTGCCAAGGGAGAGGGAGGAGGCGAGTGGGGGGAGAGAAGCGATGGGGGGCGGCCTCACCTTGGTGCCCTCGACGGACAGGAGGGAGGAGACGTCGGGCAGGAGCAGGTGGCGACCGGCGGCGAAACGGCGATGGCGGCGGCGCATCCGCCCTCCCGGTGCCCACCGAGGGGGTGGAGAGGAAGAGGGGGCCGGGGGCGTTCCATTCCCGGCCTCGCCCTGGCCGGGGAAGGTCCCAGCCGCCGGCGATCATCGGAGCAACATGAGGGAAAAAAATTCGGGTGTGGTTGTGCAGGTTCAGTGATGTTCAGAGGAGGAAGGGAAGTGGTAGAGAGAAGAAGGGATGGCGGCGAAGGGGAGGGGAGCTAGGGTTGAGGGGCAGAGGTAGCTAGTTTTATGGGGGGGGGGGGTAGGTGCCTGTACGGCGTGCCATCGGAAGGGGGAGGAGGCGATCGCACGGTGGTTCTCTGTTCGTACGCATGGTGACGTCTGCTGGAGGAGGACGATAGCGACAGGAAGGGTACTGGGCCAAGGAACAGAGAAACGGGCTGGGCTTCGGGGTAGTTTAGGTGTAGTTAGTTGCTGCTCACTGTTGCTTTTTATTCTTTTTGTTTCTTTTATTTTTTTTTGCACAGAACCAAATGGAAGAAAAGGAGGCCTTTTAAGTTAATAGAAATTTTATAAAAATTAGTGTTAGCTAGTTAGGTTAGAAGAAAACAAATGCCAAGTTTGGGTTTTGCAGAAGATTAATTTTTAATTACTGTTTTGCAATTTAAGTCAATATTTAAAAGAATGCTTCTTATTTGGTTTTTATTAAAAATCAACATGTTTATTAGGGGAACCCCAATGATTTAATTTGATTAAAACATTAGAATGGTTTGGTATTTTTCATGTCTTGGAAGTTGGTGCTGTTTGAAAGTTTTGCCTTGAATTTGGAATCAAATTGGAGTTTAATTAGTGGAAAATAAATCACCATTTTATTAGTTGATCCATATTGAAAAATATGACAACAAATGGGTTGTTTTTATTTTTTATTTTTATTCCAACAGTTGTAACAGAACAAGTATGAAAACATTGTTTGAGCAAGGTTTAAATTTGAGTTGTGAAAACAGTGGAAAACAAATGCAACAATATGATGACATGATGCAATACTTTAATTAAACAGGAAATCAAACATTCTATGGGGTAGTTTTCATACTTGGGATGTTACACGACCGAAAACCAACCCCAGTTCATCTCCTCCATTTTTCCCGTGCTCTGTTTCTCCGTCAATCCTCAGTCTACACATTTGAGGCAGATTTTTCAAATCTGTTTGATAGAATCACTCCTTGGTATGTAACTCCTTCACTCATCCAATTACTTTTTGCTCCCATGCTTTGTGTATGAAGTATTTTGCTGCACTAGGTGTCACCTATTATGTCTAAGAACTCCATGAATTTAAGTTTTCTAGTTGATATGGATGCATGATATTGATTAGAGGACTAGTTATGGATGCCTTAGCAATGTTTTAGAGTGATACAATTTAATTTTTGTTGAATTTTATTTTGGTACAGCAAGGTAACATGCTGAACAAGGGAAAGGCATTGCTTGGGATGTCCTCAAGGACAAGGAGAAGAGAATCAAGGGTGTCCAACAATCATGATGATAATCAGTTATGGGAGGATGAATTGGTTTTTCCAGGTGAACATCTGCATGTCCATACCACAAGATGGCAAGACCCCGAAGTTCATGAACATTGGGGGATTGCTGAAGATTTCCAAGCCTTTGCTGCAACTACGGGGCTGCTTGAGTTCTCACGCCATCCACGCAACACATATGTGGAACTCTCGAGGGAATTCCTATCTACATTCAGGTTTGAGGGACCGGTGGTGCACCGGAAAAGTAAGTCTCAGAACCCTCCTCCAGCTACTTTTGTCATTAAATTTACAATGAGGGGGCAGCGTTTAGTCATGTCATTAGAGGAATTCTGTAAGGCTATACGTGTACCAACTACGGGGTTATGGGATGAAACATATGCTGATTCTAGAGAAGAACTTTTCACATTCTGGCGTAGCATTGCTAAAAATATTCCTGAAAGAATGAATAGAGGCAAGCTCACATGCATCCAACACCCGGGCCTTAGATATTTTGCATTGTTTCTTGCTAGAGGATTCCTTGCTAGGGATAACACTTCTGCTTGCACTGGTCCTATGATCTATTTATTAAAATGTGCAATGGAAAATACAACACCTATATATTACCTGGGAACCATACTTGCTAGAACTTTGCATTTAGCTATGAGTAGGAATGGAACAGATAAAACTCCTTTATATGTTGGTGCCATTGCCACTTTAATCCATGAATACATTATGGCAGAACGAGGTTTTAATGATAACTTGGGTACCATGGTAAATTAGTCTCGACTGTTGGATTTTGGTTTACTTTTTCGCATGGATATGAGGAGGGCTGAGAAAGAATATTTTTCATATTTCTATAAGGATTCTAATGGGCACATTGTGTCTGTTAGGCTCCCTTGTGCTGACTTGTTTGACAGGGAGACAAAGTGGACTGTGCAAGAAGAGCCACAACAAGAAGAGCAACAACAGGAGGAGCCCCAATACCAGGCGCCTATGGCATATCCCTGGGGCTTCCCTGAACCACACCTTGGAGCACAGGCATGGCAGGATCCATCCTTCTTCCAGGGAGGTTCGTTGAGTGGTGGACATGATTACCACCCAGGATACTAGCTTGATCACAAGCTTGGGGGAGTATTTCTCTCCCTCCTCATTCGTTATGTTATATCACTTGCATGTTATTTGTTGTTTTATGTTCTTTAAATTTGAAAAACACCAAAATATTTTTGTTATTTGTTAGCTAGTTTACTTCTGGTTATTTACATTATGTTTCTAAAAATCAAAAACCACAAAAAGATTTTTGTTTTCTTGAGTTTAGTATAAATACGGAGCTGCAGGAATTGCTGAAATATGTTCACTGTTATATGCTTTAATCTTTACTTGTGACTCCGTTTGAGCTGAAAATTTAATCACTACTGCAACTTTTTATGGCCTTCACCTCTGTAAAACATGAGAAACTTTTGAGGTGTTTAGGTAGGTAAACAAATTGCTGAATGCAGTAACTTTTTATAGCAAGATTTGAGTTTTTATTGAGCAGTTCAAGTGGGGCTGAGGAGAACAACAATGATATGATAATGTGCTTGAAGGGATGAAAGGTCTGACACCTTTGCCGTGCTTATGTATGCTTTTTAATAACAGCAAGTGCACACCTTATGATTCCCTTAACACTTAGTGACATAATAGCCATTGTTTATCTTCTCCGTGGTTTAGTAGAATATATTCTGATGCAACTGAAATATTGTTTAGTGTCATTACTTGGCTGATGGATTGAATAATTGTAGCCTTAAGCAAAGGTTTACGCATCCCATTGTGCTTACTGAACTTGCCAACCAAGGAAAGAACTAAAAGAGAAAATTTCATGAATGATAAAAGTGGAGTCTTATGCTTGACGAACTTATGGTTGGGGGTTAGTCTAAATGTGTATCACATGGAAAACTTTCAACGCTGCACTAAGAATTATATATTCAACTTGATATCATGTTCTTTTAACTGTGGATGCGTGTCATGCTGAAATGAGGTAGAGTAATAGTAAGTCTTGATGAGTAAGTATATATGATTAGAGAGACGCATTGGGCCGCTAACCCACGCCATGCGATATCATGGTGGAAATTTACTTATAGCTAGAATGGAATCCGCAACATATCCTATAATAAAATAAGAAGCTATGCATATAGTGAATGAAATAAAAAAGGATAATGAGTCCATTCCATTTGTTTGTCTTGCCATTTTGACATGGGCTGGTTTCCATGTCATGGGGCAAGAGGTACCCCAATTGCTGCTCTCTATGATGTCATTAATACTTACAATGATTGTACAAGGCTTATTAGGAATCTAGAGTTGAGTAATCATGGTGCGGGACTTCGCTTTTAAGGGGCATGAGGCTTTCAACTTGTAGTTTGTCAAGCATAAGAATCAAAATGAAAAATTAATGCTTTAGCAAAACAGAGAGCAAGGTAGTAAGCACAATGATTTTACTTGTCAACATATGAAAGAATCAAGATCTCATAAATCTTGATATGATTCAATCATCAGCGATGCACAAGCCTTTGTTTATGTCTACAATTGAGCATACTCATTCAAGTATTAACACTTCATGTTATTTCTATTGCAACAAGTATATATGCTTCAACACTGAGTAGATGCACACTTGCTAGTATTTTGCTACTTGTTACAGGAATCATGTCTTGAGTATTTGCTAGTATTAATTGATGATGCATATGCAATGCAAAGTTCTTGCCAAAGTTTTTATCGCTTCTGCACTGCGTTTGAGTTGTTCGAGGACAAACAACAAGCTAAGCTTGGGGGAGTTGATGCACCCAAAATGCATCTACTTTTCCAAGCACTTTGCATCGTATTTCTCTCCGGAGTCCCCCCATAATTGAATAAATCTGCAGAATCTGACGCTGTTTTTAGCAAAAGTCTTCTTTCCGTCTATTTTCGCAGGACTTTTCATAGGGGACGAAAACCACGTAACTTTTTATGGAAAAGAAGGGGAATGAGCACCCGATGGGGCCGGGGGGCCACCCGAGGGCCAAAAGGGGGCCCCACATGCGGCCAGATTCCTTGGCCGCGTGGGGTCACCCCTTTTGGGCTCAGATGGCCCACTCCGGCTAGGTCTTCGACGTACCCCTCCATATATACGAGAAACTGACGGGTTTCGAAGGGGAGGGTTGTTCGCGAAACGGAGCGCCGCCGCCACCACGATCTTCGATTTCGGAGTCAGATTGATCCGAGATTTCACCCTCGGAGGTGGAATTCGAGGGGCTTCATCACCATCATGATCACCACCATCATCTCCATGAACCATGAGCTCCATCACCCCTCCATGTGTGAGTAGTTTCTGTAGGCATGTGAGGTGTGAGGGGTTTTGGATGAGATTGATCATGTAATTGCTACCCGGTATGCGGGATCTAGAAGTTTGTCTTGAGAATTCTTATGTCTTATGTTGATGCACTATTTCTAGGCTTAATGCTTGTTACTAGGGACCAAGTGGCATGATTTCAGTACTGAACTTACATTGCTACATCATATATTTGAGTTTGGTATCTATCTGCAATATGTATTACCTGCTATTATGTTTAACCTGCGAACCCTAAAGTGACAGCTAGAGAAAACAAGGGGGATATGCTCTAGTTTCAGGATTATGTGTGTTCATGGAGTGTTAATGCGTTGGTCCGGGCTATTCGAAAGGGTAGACCTTAATTACATGTAGTTCCAATTGGCCTCGGTGAAATGGGCAGGTAGGACAATAGGCTTTGTGCAAATTCTCTTGGTTAGTACGCACAATAATTTACGGAACACACACCTACATAAAACTGAGATAGAGAAAGGCCCCGCTGCTAGAAAAACATCATTACATGATCAATCTTATCCGTGCAACACCCCGCTGTCACCTCATGCCTGCGTTTTAGTCTCTGGTTTACTTTCACTCTTTTCTGGTGAAAACTGGAAAAACACTTGGTCTCCATTTACTTTCTGTTTGTTTACTTTCACTGCATTATTACACTCACCACTCTCGCTGCAAGTTTGTTGATACACAGGTGTGGTTGGGAGTGACGTCCCAATTGCTAAAGTCTCACCGGTATTCTTGTGTTCCCACTGAGTCGAACTACAAATTTGGGTAATACTTCCCATCGAAGACTACGATTGATCTTCTACACTTGGGAGCCATCAGTCGCAAAGGGGCAGCAAAGTGGAACCAATTACTAGGTTGTTTTAGGTTATGCCCAAGTAACACCCAATAAAATTGTAGGTCCCACCTCTTGGCAAGATTCCCCCCGTTTTGTGAGATCCGGGAGTTTCGGGCTCTAAGTAGAACCCGCGAAAGAGAATCAGACGCCGGTGAAGCCATAACAAAGGGAGTAAGGGAATCTTGGGAATCCAATAACTATGCCACACTCTAACACACGAGTTACGGCATACCGTGGGATTTGGTGGCATTCAGACGGTCCGGAGGCCCCTCTCCAGAGAAACCATAGCCCCCCTGAAAAAAAGACGCAACTGCCATTGTAGCCCGTCTACGTGAGCCGGAATGGGGTAACAAAGCGGAACCTATTGCTTGGTTGTGTTAGGTTAGGCCCAAGTAACACCCAATACAATGGTAGGTCCCACCTCTTGGCAAGATTCCCCCTATTCCGTGAGATCTGGGAGTTTCAAGCTCTAAGTAGTCCTGGAACCCGTGAAAGAGAATGCGACGCCAATGAAGCCATAACACAAAGAGTGAGGGAATCTTGGGCATCCAAGAACCACGCCACAATATAACACACATGGTTTGGCATACCCTAAGATTGGGTGGAAATTCATACGCTCCGGAGCCCCTCCCCGGAGAAACCCTAGGTGTGCTGGAGGAAAAGAAGAAACTGTCGGTCTGGCCCCTCTACGTGAGCCGGAAAGGGTAGAAAACTTGAACTAATTGCTTGGTTGTTTTATTTTAGGCCCAAGTAACACCAAATAAAATGGTAGGACCCACCTCTTGGCAAGATTCCCCCTGTTCCGTGAGATCCGGGAGTTTCGGGCTCTAAATAGTTTTGGAACCTCCTAGAGAGAATCCCACGCCGGCGAAGGCCTAACACACAAAGAGAGGGAATCTTGGGCATCCAAGACCCATGGAACACTATAACACACATGGTATGGCATAACATGGGATTTGGTGGTATTCAGACGATCCAGACTCCAGATCCCCTCTCCGGAGAAACCGTAGCCCCGCTGGGAAAACAGACGGAACTGTCGTTCTGGCCCCTCTACGTGAGCCGGAAGGGGGTAGCAAAGTGGAACCAACTGCTTGGTTGTGTTATTTTAGGCCCAATGAACACCCAATACAATGGTAGTTCCCACCTCTCTTGGCAGGATTCCCCCTGTTTTGTCACATCCGGGAGTTTCGGGCTCTGAGTAGTCCTTGAACCCGCAGAGAGAATCCGACGCTGGTGAAGCCATAACACACCGAGTTAGGAAATGTTGGGCATCCAAGACTTATAAAACACTCTAACACACATGGTATGTCATACCATGGGATTTGGTGGCAGTGAGACGATCCGGAGGGCCCTCTCCGGAGAAACCATAGCCCCGCTAGGGAAAAAGACGGAACTGCCGTTCTGGCCCCTCTACGTGACCCGGGAGGGGGTAGCAAAGTGGAACCAACTTTTTGGTTGTGTTAGTTTAGGCCCAATTAACACATAAGAAAATGGTAGGGCCCACATCTTGGCAAGATTCCCCGAGTTCCGTCAGTTCCGGGAGTTTCGGGCTCTAAGTAGTCGTGGAACCTGCTAGAGAGAATCCGACGCCGGTGACGCTCTAACACAGAGAGAGAGCGGGAATCTTGGGCATCCAAGACCCACGACACACTATACCACACATGGTATGGAATACCATGGGATTTGGTGGCGTTAAGACGATCTGGAGGCCCCTCTCCGGAGAAACCATGCATAGCCCCGCTCGAAAAAAAGACGAAACTGCCGTTCTGGCCCCTCTACCTTAGGCGGAAGGGGGTAGCAAATTGGAACCAACTGCTTGCTTGTATTAGTTTAGGCCCAAGGAACACCAAAAAAAATTGTAGGGCCCACCTCTTGGCAAGATTCCCCCAGTTCCGTCAGATCCGGGAATTTCAGGCTCTAAGTAATCCTGGAACCCGCCAGAGAGGATCTGACGCTGGTGAAGCCCTAACATAGGGAGAGCGCGTGAATCATGGGAATACAATACCCATGACACACTATAACACACATGTTATGTCATACCATGGTATTTGGTGGAATTCATACGATCCGGAGCTAGCCCCCTCTCCAGAGAAACCATAGCCCCGATGGGAAAAAACACGGAACTACCGTTTTGGCCCCTCTACTTGAGCCGGAAAGGGGTAGAAAAGTGGAACCAATTGCCTGTTTGTGTTAGGTTAGGCCCAAAGAACACCCAAGAAAATGGTTGGGCCCACCTGTTGGCAAGATTCCCCGAGTTCCATCAGTTTAGGGAGTTTCCTGCTCTAAGTAGTCCTGGAACCCGCCAGAGAGAATCTGACGCGCCGGTGAAGCCATAACATAGCATGAGAGAGAGAGAGAGAGAGAGAGAGAGAGAGATGGAATATTGGGCCTCCAAGACCCATGACACACTATATACACACACATGTTATGGCATACCATGGTGTATTTGGTGGCATTCAGACGATCTGGAGGCCCCTCTCCAGAGAAACCATAGCCCCGCTGGGAAAAAGACAGAACTACCGTTTTGGCCCCTCTACGTGAGCCGGAAAGGGGCAGCAAAGTGTAACAAATTACTTGGTTGTGTTAGGTTATGCTCAATTAACACCTAATAAAATGTTAGGTCCCACCTCTTGGCAAGATTCCCCCCGTTCCGTGAGATCCGGGAGTTTCAGGCTCTAAGTAGAACCCGCGAAAGAGAATCTGACGCCGGTGATACCATAACAAAGGGAGTAGGGGAATATTGGGAATCCAATAACCATGCCACACTCTAACACACAAGTTATGGCATACCGTAGGATTTGGTGGCATTCAGACGGTCCGGAGGCCCCTCTCCAGAGAAACCATAGCCCCGCTAAAAAAAAGACTGAACTGCCATTCTGGCCCATCTATGTGAGCCGGAATGGGGTAACAAAGCGGAACCTATTTCTTGGTTGTGTTACGTTAGGCCCAAGTAACACCCAATATAATGGTAGGTTCCACCTCTTGGCAAGATTCCCCCTATTCCGTGAGATCTGGGAGTTTCGGGCTCTAAGTAGTCCTGGAACCCGTGAAAGAGAATGCGACGCCAGTGAAGCCATAACACAAAGAGTGAGGGAATCTTGGGCATCCAAGACCCACGCCACAATATAACACACATGGTTTTGCATACCCTAGGATTGGGTGGGAATTCATACGCTCCGGAGCCCCTCCCCGGAGAAACCCTAGGTGTGCTGGAGAAAAAGAGGAAACGGTCGGTCTGGCCCCTCTACGTGAGCCGGAAAGGGGTAGAAAACTGGAACTAATTGCTTGGTTGTTTTATTTTAGGCCCAATTAACACCAAATAAAATTATAGGACCCACCTATTGGCAAGATTCCCCCTGTTCCGTGACATCCGGGAGTTTTGGGCTCTAAATAGTTTTGGAACCTCCTAGAGAGAATCCGACGTCGGGGAAGGCCTAACACACAAAGAGAGGGAATCTTGGGCATCCAAGACCCATGGAACACTATAACACACATGGTATGGCATACCATGGGATTTGGTGGTATTCAGACGATCCAGACTCTAGAGCCCCTCTCCGGAGAAACCCTAGCCCCGCTGGGAAAACAGACGGAACTGTCGTTCTGGCCCCTCTACGTGAGCCGGAAGGGAGTAGCAAAGTGGAACAAACTGCTTGGTTGTGTTATTTTAGGCCCAATGAACACCCAATACAATGGTAGGGCCCACCTCTTGGCAGGATTCCCCCTGTTTCGTCACATCCGGGAGTTTCGGGCTCTGAGTAGTCCTTGAATCCGCTAGAGAGAATCCGACGCCGGTGAAGCCATAACACACCGAGTTAGGAAATGTTGGGCATCCAAGACCCATGAAACACTCTAACACACATGGTATGTCATACCATGGGATTTGGTGGCATTCAGACGATCCGAAGGCCCCTCTTCGGAGAAACCATAGCCCCGCTAGGGAAAAAGACAGAACTGCTGTTCTGACCCCTCTACGTGACCCGGAAGGGGGTAGCAAAGTGGAACCAACTGCTTGGTTGTGTTAGTTTAGGCCCAATTAACACATAATACAATGGTAGGGCCCACATCTTGGCAAGATTCCCTGAGTTCCGTCAGTTTCGGGAGTTTCGGGCTCTAAGTAGTCCTGGAACCCGCTAGAGAGAATCCGACGCCGGTGAAGCCCAAACACAGAGAGAGAGGGAATCTTGGGCATCCAATACCCACGACACACTATAACACACATGGTAGGGAATACCATGGTATTTGGTGGCATTAAGACGATCTAGAGGCCCCTCTCGGGAGAAACCATGCATAGCCCCGCTCGGAAAAAAGATGGAACTGCCGTTCTGGCCCCTCTACGTTGGGCGGAAGGGGGTAGCAAAGTGGAACCAACTGCTTGCTTGTATTAGGTTAGGCCCAAGGAACACCCAACAAAATGGTAGGGCCCACCTCTTGGCAAGATTCCCCCAGTTCCTTCAGACCCGGGAGTTTCCGCCTCTAAGTAATCCTGGAACCCGCCAGAGAGAATCTGACGCCGGTGAAGCCCTAACATTGGGAGAGCGAGTGAATCTTGGGAATACAAGACCCATTCCACACTCTAACACACATTTTATTCCATACCATGGGATTTGGTGGCATTCATACGATTCGGAGCTAGCCCCCTCTCCAGACAAACCATAGCCCCACTGGGAAAAACACGGAACTACCGTTTTGGCCCCTCTACTTGAGCCGGAAAGGGGTAGAAAAATGGAACCAATTGCCTTTTTGTGTTAGGTTAGGCCCAAGGAACACGCAAGAAAATGGTTGGGCCCACATGTTGGCAAGATTCCCTGAGTTCCATCAGTTTAGGGAGTTTCCGGATTTAAGTAGTCCTCGAACCCGCTAGAGAGAATCTGACGCGCCAGTGAAGCCATAACAGAAAGAGAGAGAGGGGGAATCTTGGGAATCCAATACCCATGACACACTATATACACACACATGTTATGGAATACCATGGTGTATTTTGTGGCATTCAGACGATCTGGAGGCCTCTCTCCAGAGAAACCATAGCCCCGCTGGGAAAAGACGGAACTACCGTTTTGGCCCCTCTACGTGAGCTGGAAAGGGGCAGCAAAGTGGAACCAATTACTTGGTTGTGTTAGATTATGCCAAAGTAACACCTAATAAAATGGTAGGTCCCACCTCTTGGCAAGATTCCCCCTGTTCCGTGAGATCCGGGAGTTTCGGGCTCTAAGTAGAACCTGCGAAAGAGAATCTGACGCCGGTCAAGCCATAACAAAGGGAGTAAGGGAATCTTGGGAATCCAATAACCATGCCACACTCTAACACACAAGTTATGGCATATCGTGGGATTTTGTGGCATTCAGGCGGTCCGGAGGCCCCTCTCCAGAGAAATCATAGCCCCGCTGGGAAAAAGACAGAACTGCCATTCTGGCCCGTCTACGTGAGCCGGAATGGGGTAACAAAGCAGAACCTATTGCTTGGTTGTGTTAGGTTAGGCCCAAGTAACACCCAATACAATGGTAGGTCCCACCTCTTGGCAAGATTCCCCCTATTCCGTGAGATCTGGGAGTTTCGGGCTCTAACTAGTCCTGGAACCCGTGAAAGAGAATGCGACGCCAGTGAAGCCATAACACAAAGAGTGAGGGAATATTGGGAATCCAAGACCCACGCCACAATATAACACACATGGTTTGGCATACTCTAGGATTGGGTGGGAATTCATACGGTCCGGATCCCCTCCCCGGAGAAACCCTAGGTCTGCTGGAGAAAAAGAAGAAACTATCGGTCTGGCCCCTCTACGCGAGCTGGAAAGGGGTAGAAAAGTGGAACTAATTGCTTGGTTGTTTTATTGTAGGACCAAGTAACACCCAATAAAATGGTAGGACCCACCTCTTGGCAAGATTCCCCCTGTTCCGTCAGATCCGGGAGTTTCGGGCTCTAAATAGTTTTGGAACCTCCTAGAGAGAATCCGATGCCGGCGAAGGCCTAACACACAAAGAGAGGAATCTTGGGCATACAAGACCCATGGAACACTATAAAACACATGGTATGGAATACCATGTGATTTGGTGGTATTCATACGATCCAGAGCCTCTCTCCGGACAAACCCTAGCCCCGCTGGGAAAATAGACGGAACTGCCGTTCTGGCTCCTCTACGTGAGCCGGAAGGGGGTAGCAAAGTGGAACCAACTTCTTGGTTGTATTAGTTTAGGCCCAATGAACACACAAGATAATGGTAGGGCCCACCTATTGGCAGGATTCCCCCAGTTTCGTCACATTCGGGAGTTTCGGGCTCTGAGTAGTCCTTGAACACGCCAGAGAGAATCCGACGCCGGTGAAGCCATAACACACCGAGTGAGGGAATTATGGGAATCTAAGACCCATGGAACACTCTAAAACACATGTTATGTCATACCATGGGATTTGGTGGCATTCGAACGATCCGGAGCCCCCTCTCTGGAGAAAACCATAGCCCCGGTAGAGAAAAAGACGGTACTGTAGTTCTGGACCCTCTACGTCAGCCGGAAGGGGGTAGCAAAGTGGAACCAACTGCTTGGTTGTGTTAGTTTATGCCCAACGAACACCCAAGACAATGGTAGGGCCCACCTGTTGGCAAGATTCCTCGAGTTCCGTCAGTTCCGGGAGTTTCGGGCTCTAAGTAGTCATTGAACCCGCCAGAGAGAATCCAACCCCGGTGAAGCCCTAACGCAGAGAGAGAGGGAATCTTGGGCATCCAAGACCCATGACGCACTATAACACATATGGTATGGAATAACATTGGATTTGGTGGCATTCAGACGATCTGGAGGCCCTTCTCCAGAGAAATCATGCATAGCCCCGCTCGGAAAAAAGACTGAACTGCCATTCTAGCCCCTCTACGTTAGGCGGAAGGGGGTAGAAAAGTGGAACCAACTGCTTGGTTGTATTAGGTTAGTCCGAAGGAACACCCAGCAAAATGGTAGGGACCACCTCTTGGAAAGATTCCCCCAGTTCCGTCAGATCCGGGAGTTTCAGGCTCTAAGTAATCGTGGAACCCGCCAGAGAGAATCTGACGCCGGTGAAGCCCTAACACAGAGAGAGCGAGTGAATATTGGGAATACAAGACCCATGCCACACTCTACCACACATGGTATGCAATACCATGGGTGTCGTGGTGGTGTCACGGCAGATACCATAGGATGGCTAAAGATGTGGGGACGAAGGACGCTGGAGGCGCTCGGGGAGGGATCACGCGACGAGTAGCCGCGTAAGGTGAAGATCCTACACTGCAAACAACACGATCTACCCAGGTTCAGGGCCCTCGTGCGGAGGTAAAACCCCTACTCCTGCCTTTCTCTATGTATTCAGATGTCTCACCGAGTAGCCACCGTACAATAGTTCTTGCTACCGAGTAGCCACTCTTCTCTCTCCGGGTAGAACTAGGTCAAGAATCTCTAAGAGTGATCCAGCCCAAGTCTCGTCCCTCGCGCAGGAGGCGGCGGGGCACCTTATATACTCGGTGCCCAGCCGGATACAGCCAAATACAAACAAGTGTCGACATTGTGTGCACACCGTCCTTCTTCCGAGTTCCCGCTGACAGCTTTGGCTTCTAAGCTTGTCCTGATGCGGAAAGTCGTTGGGCCAAACCAAGTGATCAGTCTGGTACCACTGCACCGAACATAGAGTAGGGCCCCCCTATCCTGCGACGCCGTGCTGACACACTGTCGCTGTCAGGCACGCCGTCCCCAGATGAACAGTGCTGTGAATAGTGCCAAGTACGGACCCGGGATACGCGGGATCCGGTGTCAGAACGGCTTCTTTGACTTCTGGCCCGAGTAGATTCCCGCCAGTTTTACTCGGGCCAGCTCTTCTACTCGAACAAACATAACTTGCTTAAGTAACCTTCTGATCACCTTTTGTGTAAGACCGAGTAGCAGTAGACCGGGTAGCGTGTACCGGGTAGGCGGCTACTCGACCAAACTTCTCTTCTGACCTTGTTTTTACCACTTGCCTTTACCCTACTCGGGGGTAACCCCCCGACAATGGGATTTAGTGGCATTCATACGATCCGGAGCCCCCTCTCCAGAGAAACCATAGCCCCGCTGGGAAAAAGACGGAAATGTAATTTTGGCCCTCTACTTGAGCCAGAAATGGGTAGAAAAGTGGAACCAATTGCTTGTTTGTGTTAGGTTAGGCCCAAGGAACACCCAATAAAATGGTTGGGCCCACCCGTTGGCAAGATTCCCCGAGTTCCATCAGTTTAGGGAGTTTCGGGCTCTAAGTAGTCTTGACACCCGCCAGAGAGAATCTGACGCGCCGGTGAAGCACTAACAGAGAGACAGAGGGAATATTGGGAATCCAAGAACGATGAAACACTATACACACATATGGTATGGCATACCATGGTGTATTTGGTGGCATTCAAACGATCTGGAGGCCCCTCTCCAGAGAAACCATAGCCCCGCTGGGAAAAAGACGGAACTGCCTTTTTGGCCCCTCTACGTGAGCCGTAAAGGGGTAGCAAAGTGGAACCAATTACTTGGTTGTGTTAGTTTAGGCCCAAGTAACACCCAATAAAATGGTAGGTCCCACCTCTTGGCAAGATTCCCCCTGTTCCGTGAGATCCGGGAGTTTCTGGGCTCTAAGTAGAACCCGCAAAAGAGAATCTGACGTCGGTGAAGCCATAACACAGGGAGTAAGGGAATCTTGGGCATCCAATACCCATGCCACACTCTAACACACACAAGGTATGGCATACCGTGGGATTTGGTGGCATTCAGACGATCCGGAGCCCCTCTCCAGAGAAACCATTGCCCCGTTGGGAAAAAGACAGAACTGTCGTTCAGGCCCCTCTACGTGAGCCGGAATGGGGTAGCAAAGCGGAACCAATTTCTTGGTTGTATTAGGTTACGCCCAAGTAAAACCGAACACAATGTTAGGTCCCACCGCTTGGCAAGATTCCCCCTATTCCGTGAGATCTGGGAGTTTCGGGCTCTGAGTAGTCCTAGAACCCGCGAAAGAGAATGCGGCGCCGGTGAAGCCATAACACAAAGAGTGAGGGAATCTTGGGAATCCAAGACCCATGTCACAATATAACACACATGGTTTGGCATACCCTAGTATTTGGTGGGAATTTCAGACGCTCCGGAGCCCCTCGCCGGAGAAACACTAGGTGTTCTGGAGAAAAAGAAGAAACTGTCGGTCTGGCCCCTCTACGTGAGCCGGAAAGGGGTAGCAAAGTGGCACTAATTGATTGGTTGTGTTAGTTTAGGCCCAAGTAACACCAAGAAAAATTGTAGGACCCACCTATTGGCAAGATTCCCCCTGTTCTGTCAGATCCGGGAGTTTTGGGCTCTAAATAGTTTTGGAACCCGCTAGAGAGAATCCGACACCGACGAAGGCCTAACACACAAAGAGAGGGAATCTTGGGCATCCAAGACCCATGACACACTATAAAACACATGTTATGGAACATACCATGGGATTTGGTGGTATTCAGACGATCCAGAGCCCCTCTCCGGAGAAACCCTAGCCCCGCAGGAAAAAAAGACGGAACTGATATTCTAGCCCGTCTACGTAGCCGGAAGGGGGTAGTAAAGTGGAAATAATTGATTGGTTGTCTTAGGTTAGGCCCAAGTTACACCCAAGACAATGGTAGGGACCACCTCTTGGCAGGATTCCCCCTGTTTCGTCACATCCGGGAGTTTCGGGCTCTGAGTAGTCCTTGAACCCACGAGAGAGAATTCGACGCCGGTGAAGCCATAACACACCGAGTGAGGGAATGTTGGGCATCCAAGACCCATGGAACACTATAACACACATGGTATGTCATACCATGGGATTTGGTGGCATTCAGACGATCCGGAGGCCCCTCTACGGAGAAACCATAGTTTCTTCTGGTAACTATTAACTTGCAAGATACAATGATGATTTTTTGTATATATCCACACAAGAAGTATATGGTTTGTCTTGTGGTTATGCTTGCATATGTCACTGATGTTTGCAACTTGTGTCCTATGATATGTAGGTCTGCAACCATTACTTATCTTGGAATCGATGCAGCCGAAAGGCGGTGGCTCACCTGAGGGAGGCTTGGTGCAGCAGATAGAGAAGGATTTTGGCTCGGTTGCTAATTCCAGGGAATAGTTTATGCTTTCACTTTTATCCCTGCTGGGTTTTTCTTGAGTAGGCTTGTTCTTGACTTCTCAATTGCAGATCTTATAGCCTGGTAGAGAAATGCTATTGTATTACCTAGTTTATGTGATAAGAAATGTAACTGCTTTGCATGCTTTGCTTTAAGGCAATGGTCTTATTGGTCCAGTAGCACAGTCTTGTTGGGTACCATGGGATTTATTTTCTGCTAGTAGATGTACTGATATTGTGCCATGCAGTCTTGATCCGTACTGCCGATTTATCTTTGAATGTTCATTGATCTATTTGTCATAGAAGTTGATTGTTACATTTGACTGTGAACTTATACCAGAGTTTGTAGACCTGTTCATGTCCATATTACTCTAAAACCAGATTTGTATTTTATGAATATCATGCCTGTTATTTACTCAAGATGTGCTTGAATCTGTTATGTACTCAAGCTGGGCTTGAATCTATTATGCCATTGCTATTTTACTTAGCTTGACTCGCATCAGCGGCATCCTTCATGCCTACTAACCCCCACCTTGCTCTTGCTCATGCAGACCTGATTGAACTAGTGTGGTAACCTGTGTGAGTTACGTGCTTGAAGAAGCTTGTTCAACAAACTCCAAATGCCCAGGTAGCAATTCATCCCATCATGACGTTGTATCATACATTATGATTAAAGTATCATCGATACATGGTGCACAAATAATACTTAGGTTAGTTGCAAATAACCATCTTGCAACTGATAGGTAGATTCTGCAAATTGTACCTTCCATCTGTTGTCAGCTTACATTGATAAGCATATTAGCTTGCTCTATTGGAAATTACATTCCTTTATAGATATTTATGTTTTCTATAGCAGAAACACAAATATTCACTTGTCTTGCATATTTTAGGCTTTAACAACCGGTAACTTGTCTGTGCAGAAACTTGCAGTGACCAACATATGGTTCATATGACCAGATCAGTAGCCCAGTTTGTGATCGCTATCAAGGAGCCTGTGCTGGAGAGGTTGAAGACAAGCGGAGTGCTGAAGAGGTTGAAGACAAGTGGAGCTGTTATTCTGTGATTATATCTTGTTATTGCAATTGTAGAGTTTGTTATACTATGATTGCCATTGTGTATTTGTGTACTGATTTTGAATTATGTATCTATGTACTGTTCTTGAGATATTTGCTAAACTGGTGGTTAATCTGTATCATCTATACCCAAAGAGGCCACAACCCAGATGTTAACAGATCAATAATAGGCCATGGCCTGGCCTAAACGTTGCCTTATACTGAATGTAAACAAAAATCGCTCAACACTCGACTGGGCCAAAAGTGTATGGGCTAAAAAGAAAACCATGGCCCAATTTCGAAAACGTACAAAAAATGATCATAATAGGCCAAGACCCATAAATAAAAAACCTGCAAAAAGGCTAAGGCCTATGTAAAAAATGGACCATCAAAGGACAAAATTATTGGGCTAGGCCCATGAAGATCACCGAAATGGACCGGGCTGATTTTGATCCACGACAATTTCATTTCGTCATGATTTTGCCACGTAGGACTAGCCACGTCGGAACTGATGTGGCCTGGCCGGACTGAGCATGACGATTTTGAGTCGTCATAATATTATGACGATCCAAAATCGTCGTGGACATTCATGACGATTTCTAAAAAATCGTCGTTGTGGTTCATTTCTGACGCTCGGTTTTCAACGATTTGTTTTTCGTCATTGGATCGTCATGAATGAACTATAGTGACGATTTAGTGACGAAAATAGAGCGTCATGTATCATCATATTTCTTGTAGTGATTCTCAAAAAAAAAACGTGTGTACACCAAGGAAGGAAAAGAAAAGAAAACAAAGCAAACGGAAGAATAAATAAATAAGCCAAAAGAAAACTCAAGAGGTTGCCTAGAAAAATGATTGATTAAGATGAACTAACCGAAACGCAAAATGAAATGACCTCTACACACTAAACAATTGGCTCGCAATTGTTTTGATCCGGGCAATAACATCCACAACCTTCATCATCTCAAAAAGAGCATCAACGTTGAACAACTTTTTTGCTCGGACCTTCATCTTATAAAAATATCACACTAGCAATTGTGCATTCATATAACATCATCAATTATCTCTGGTTAATAGCTTATTATGTGCCAAACAAACAGATGAAGAAATGTATTTTTTATGGGACAGTAATTTTCCACACGGCATGAACATGAACATGCAAAATTCCCCCTCAAATTAACCACAACATATATGGAACTAACATTATAAATCCCATTAGGTTCAAGTTTACACATAATTGCATCGTCCTCATTGCTAAACTAAATGGTCTAGGAAATCTGTATAATTTCATACCACATTACCAACATTTCTTCACTAAAACATCTACGGAAAGTGACCTATATAAATGATCCCAACCCAGATATCAGCAATAGAAGTTGTTTTATTCATAGTCACATAAAGATTCCAGCATTTGTATGGTGTGGGTAGAACCCAACCACTTGTCCGCCCAAAATTTGATTTTCCTACCATTACCAATTTTCCATTGATAACTCATCTTGGATGCTTTAGTGGCCCATAGAACACCTTTCCGGAAGGGAGAGACACCCATCAAGGAGGCAAACATGTTTGGATCATTGACCTTAGACTTAGGGTCACTGCATATTCTTCGAAAGTATATCATCAACGAAGTGGTATCTCTTGATCCCCTAAGCTAAGAGGCAGAGATTAAAATCAGCTATACTAGGAACCCCAATTGGCTAAATGGTACTTAAAATGCCTCTCATAATTTTCCCACAGGAGTGTGTCATCTGGGAATTAATCGGAGAAGTGGCCCATTTCGAGAATTTAATAACACTAAATAATACTCCATCCGTTCCTAAATATAAGATGTTTTAGCCCTTTTCCACATTCACACATGTCTACATGTATCGAGACAACTTTTAGTGTATATGTTCACTCATATTAGTATGCATCTAGATAACATGAGTAATAGTTACAACATTTTTTTAGAGAGTACGCCAAAGGTGTACCTTACTTTTATAGAAGGAGAAGACATAATTACAAGAAGCAAGTAGCCCCACAACCAGAGCCACCGCAGCACACACTCCAACTCCACTCACCCTAGTCTAATCTCTCTCTACATGGGTTCTCCCTCCTCTGACAGCACTCAACCACGCCGCAAAATCCTCTAGCACTACAAAGCTCAATCTCAGCGCAGACAGTTGCTTCTCTCGATTGTTAAAAACCCAAGCATTTCGATTTTTACACAAGCTCCAAGCAACTAGGATCACAAGGGCATCAAAAAACTTCTTATCCTTACTCCTGAAACCCGCTCTATTCCTCTCCCACCAAGGCTCTAATCTGTCAGTGAGCGAAGGCACTGTCACTAAGAGGTTCAGTGCTCCAAAAATCCAGAACCAAACCTCCCTTGCTGTCACGCATTTTAAAAGTATAAGGTCCAGCGTGTCCTCCTCCTGGAGGCACACAAAGAAAGGGGAGTTCTGATCTTGCAATCCGTGCTGCTGCCTCCTATCTGAAGTCCACAATCGGTATTGGATGGCTAGCCATGCAAAAATCTTGCACTTGAGTGGTGCTTTTGCATGCCAGATCCAGTCAAAACCGTTGAACTTCTCCCGACTGTAGCATCCCACTTTTTAGCAAAAGTGAAATACCTGTGTTATTGTGCTAGTCCCTGGATCAATTGCTAGCACCACAGTACAAAATGAAATATCATGCAAATGCATCATATTCTATTACATCGCATGATCCAGTCTTTACAAAATAGGATTACAACTTGCATAGTCTTAGAAGACTAGCAGAAAACAAAGAAATACAGCGGAAAACATAGTACAACATTGAGCCCATCTTCTTCATGTGCCACAGGCAAAACATGTTGGCGATAGTCTCGAGATCCTAAACGAAATCCTCACTCGTCTTCATAAATATCTGCAATATGGAATATGCAACCACAAGGGAGTCAATACAATTTAATGTATTGGCAAGTAACACTATGCTGGATATAAATGGCAAGACTAATACTAAATGATTATTTGGTTGAGTGGAGTTTTGGCTAAGTTTGCATAAAGCCAGTTTTCTCCTATCACTTTTGTAAAACAAGCTTTTCTTTTCAAAAGGGTGGCAACATTGGATTAAGATCCAAGCACCACAAATACTGTTCACTTGGTCAAATTTTACTTATTGAAAATGGTGATGTGATTCTTCCGTCCATCCTTGTCCAGCTGCTCATAGTTGTCCATAACCGGGGACACGGCTAAGATCTTAGTTTGTTGACTCTGCAGAGCTTGTGCACTTTCACCTTCAGACCCAACTCAACCCAAACATCCTATACACCCTGAGTGCATTAAGGAAAGGAGAAGAATCGAGACGAGATCTTTCAGAAGCAAGAATCCAACCCAATGGCAAGACCCGTTCCACCTATAATTATGCTACATCTACTTGTCAAGCCCAGGCTGAACCCTCACAACTTAGTTGATCAAGACAGAGCCCATATGACTAAAGGCTGCACTGGAAGCAATCTAAACTTGGGGAACATCATAATCACTTTGTTCCTGGGTGGCATTCCTCAAGTGAACAACCCCTCGGGGAGACACTCAACTCTCATCAGCCAAACAACCAAATCCACCCAGGTGGTTCATTGAAGTTGTTACTTAGAATTTTTCCACAACATCAAGTAAAAATCATTTGTCACATTGCATAGCATCTATCAAGTTCTAAGGCTATAAATAACAAGGATAAAAGAGATGGCTACATACTACTAGGATAATAGCATAGCATAATATAACTTAGTAAAATTTCCTATCAATGCATACTACTCAAAAAAAATCAACTAATGCATATAGAAAATAATGGGTAGTTGATGATGTGTTACTTGCCTTGTTGAAGTTGGTGAAGAAATCAAAATCTCTTCACAAAAGATCGTTGCTCTCCGTACAATCTATTCATTGAAAACACAATAACAAAATAAACAAACATTCTACCAAACAATCATACAAGTGTAGAAAACATACATAGCAACTAACATATCCAAAGGGGTTTAACCAAGAGTTAACTAAGGATGTCTAGGTTGAGTTTGTAGTGATCTAACTTTACTATAATCATACTTGTCGAGGAAGTTCTAAGAGTTCACTTAGAATAAATATATTACTTCTTCAACTAAAGTAATACATGCAAACACTTGGTCATATTCACCTTCAAAAAATATTTGAGTGACTATGTTAGTATATTCCATTGTGGTTAGGGTAGGTCTACTAACTTCATCATCAAAGGGAAAATATTACTAAGTCTTAGGTTTTCCATTTGGGTCAATGGTTGGACAAAAATAACTTGTTACTCTTCAACTTGGGTGGAATGCTTCTAGTCCTCATGTGATTGCCTTCTTGAAGATCATCATCATGCCATCTAAGTTGCTTCCTTCCTTGGTGTGGTGCTTCTCTTGGTCTTGATAGTCTTCATGGTTTTCACTTCACTAATTGGTTTGGGTATGGAATGGGCACATATACCACTAAGTCAATTTGGAAATAAAAATAAGAAGAAAGATAGAAAGAGAGAGGGAGATGTTTTCTTCTGGATTTCTTCACACTTGTACTTCTTGAGTTTTCTTCTAGGTGTGGAGTCCAAGTCTTTTCTTCAAACTTCTTCATTGATCTTCCTTGTAGCTCTTCATGTTTCCACTAAGTTGAGAATGAAGTTTTCTTCTTGTGCTTGAGTCTTGATCTCCATTTTGCTAACTTGATGATTTCTTGAAGCAAGAATAGGGGAATGGAGAAGTAGATAGAAAGCAAAGGTACTACGGTCTAAGGTTTACCACTTGGTCTTGTATGGGATTTACACATACTAGGTACTTGGTCTTGGCTCCAAAATAGCCATAACAACAAAGGTAAACAATCATAGAAACAACTCTAAAACTTAACCAACTAGGTGGACTACTAGGATGGAAGTTTGGCAAAAATTACATGGTCATGGTCCAAGGGTGTCCAAAATGGTTGGGCAAGGTTGTTTCTGATCCAAGGGTATCAAATGGAGCAATTTTGCAAAAGGAACTATATTGAAATTATTTACAGAATTAAATCTATGTCAAAATTACTCAAATATTCCAATTAATTCTAAATTCAATTTTAATTTGATCAAATATTATTTTGGGATAGAGGATATGAAAGTACACATCCTAAGGTTTCTAAATATATTTTATTTACAATTTTTGGATTTGTAGAATTTGAATTATGTCAAATTTCATCAAACAAGCATATTTGAATTTGAACAAATTTAAGTTTGTCAAATTTGAATTTGGCCAGTGCCAAAAGATTATAAATGTCAAGGGCTTTTCAAAAAGTCCAAGATTATCAAATTTGGCCAAGTGGTTTAAAAGTTATGAGGTTTCAAAGTTTCAGGGGCTTTTCTGCAAAATCTACTTTTTATTTCTATTCGGAATTAATTCTAGAGAAAGGCTGGGCCGAGAAGTGCTTATCTGCCGTGCAGGGCGATGGGTAGGAACTGGGCCTGGGCTGGCTACTCGCTGCGGCGAGCAACATATAACTACTTAACGCTCCGCTGATGTGGCGCAATCTTATTCGCTGGTACCCCTTCGATAAGTGATCTAATCACGCGCGTAGGATTTAGATCTAATGGCCAGGGATGAACGCGAGCTCACCGGGCGGCGGGATCTCGCCGGAAAATGGCCGACGGCGGTGCAGAGCTCGGAAATCGACGAAGACGACGCTCCGGTGCTCCACGGGCTCAGAGGAGGTGACGAAGGGGTGCGCCGCGACACGGGGAACTCGATGGCGTCCTTGGCGCTGGCCGGTGCGGTCTCCCGTGGTGGCGCGGTGCAGACCCGAGGCGGACGTGCGGGTTTCGACTCCGGCGAGCTCTCCCTCGCCGCTACGCTGCACCATGCATACGGGAGGAGGTGTCAAAATGCGTGCAAGGGTACGGGGAGGAAAAAGGGGGTGCTCTCGGACACGGACATGTGCTTGTCTCACCGGAATTTGACGAATTCGGCGGCGGCCGTGAGAAACTCCGGCGAGGAAATCCTCTGTGCACGGGGCACGATTGAGGGAGGCACCAGAGGGGAAAGATAGAGGAGAGGAGGGGCTATAAGGAGGAGGAAACGGCGAATCAATTGCTGCCTTCAATTTGCTTTAATCGCGAGGCGAAAATTCGGGAAGAAACGGTGGAGGGAGTAACGGGCAGAGCTTGATGACGATGACGTCATCATGACGTCATCACCCTTTTTTCTTTTTCTTTTTATTTCTGTTTTCTTATTTAATTTATATCTTCTGTTTAAATAATCAAATCAACATGGAACAAAATTCTAAATTCATAATATTTGAAATACTTTCTAACAATACCATTTTTATAAACTTTTCAACATGTTACATTTTTGAATTTTGAAATTTGAATAATTCATTAAAAGTGACTTAATAGCATTTTTAATAGAAAATCAAATTTAATTTTGAGAAAGGGTTTTATAAAAATAAAGAGACATTATATAAGTCAAATATCATTTTTGAAAATCATTTACACTTGTTTCGCTATTTTATATTTTGAAATAAAAATGATTTCACTAATAGCCTATTAATGCCATTTTAAAAATATCAATTATATAAATGAAAATTATTGGTTGAATAAAATATCAGAGACATCAATGTGACATAATATCATTTTACAAAATCATATTTAATGGTTTTCATATTTTATGATTTTAAAAATATGAAGAAACAATGATAGTCACTTAATAGAAAACATTAATTTTTATATGATTAAAACAATTTTTAGAAATATTTTCTATGGTTCAACTATTGTTTTCTAAGACCCTTTTAGGAACTTTCATATTGTATATATTCAACATATTAGTGAAACCACAATTAGTATCCTTTTGTTATATTTCAAACATAAAGAATTATTTAATAAATTTGGAAATGGAGTTTAGTAAAAGAAGAAGGTTTTCCCAAATGAAAACATTGTTTTCTCAAAGTATCTTACTTGTTTTCATAAACAATTTATTTCTATAGCACTATATTATTTTCTTGATTGACATAACACTTGGAAAACAAGGATCCAACTTATATCTATTTGGGGTTTATCAACAATAGTGAAACCCTTTTTAGAGATAAGAAGAAAATATTAGAGATAACAAATCTCTAGTTTTGATATATCAAAAATATTTTCAAGATCATAATTGGGTTGAAAACATGTTTGGTGTAAGGGTTAGCTTAAGAAGAAATATTTTCTTTATGTAGAAATATTTATTTTGAAATGACTTTAGGGTTTATGGAATAGAGGTATATTGGATTTTCATTTCCAAAACATTAGAACATGTATTGTTTTCTTTTGTTTCTTGCATCTCATTTGGTTTTTGGTGACTTGCATAACATGAAAACAAAAAGTTTCAATTTTTTGTGATTTTTGAGTTTTCAAAAAATCAGGGATGTTACAGACTACCACCCTTAAAAGAAATCTCGTCCCGAGATTTGGGAAGGCTAGAAAGAAAGAATAGGTTTGGACAACTGGATTCCAAAACAACTGGGTGGGCTACCACCCTTAAAAGAAACTTTTGTGGGTAGTCTATTTTCATTAGATTAGAGTGTAGATTGATTTGAGATTGGCTTGAGTAGAACTTTCCTTCGTGGTAGAGCTGTAGACCAACATAGATCTGTTGAACTACCTTTGACACTGAGGGGTCACTCTTTGGGTCAATCAAAAGATCAAGTTGAGAGGATTTCACAACATCATCTCATTATAATGGGAACACATTTATCAGACATTCATTGTGGTTTATTATACTGGAAGAACTTCTAGGGAAAAATAAATTTATTTTTAACATAAAACTTTGTCTAAGATTCCTTCTTTCAGAAAGTCATGTTTCCTTCCTTCTCCCTTTGAGGACATCCATTTGCATAGTGTCCTTTATCCCTGCATTTGAAGCAAGTCACTTGGCTGATGTCTCTATACACAGGATTGGGGTTCTTCTGAAGTTTCTTCTTCTTCCTTGGTGGAGTTAAATTGGCCATCATATCTTCATACTGCTGCCCAGTATACTCAACTATGTTGGTTGAAGGTCTGGGTTTCTTGTTGGGACAATTTCTAGATAAATGTCCATCTTCTTCACAAGAATAGCAATTCTTGGTGGAGTGTTTGGATGAATATGGATGTGGTGTAGTCTTGGCTCCATTATCCATCTTGACATGGTCCACCTGAATAGTATCCAGCTTGCGTTTTCCCTTCACATCTGGTTTTCCTAAGTTCTCTTGGATTGCACTAAGCATTTCCATTTTGGCTTGTTGTCCAACTTGTTGTACCATGGGGTAAAGTGGACATTGTGTTGGAACATGTGTTGTTCCTTCACACAGAAAACAAGTAACTTGAGTGAAGTATCCTTCAGTTGAGTTGTTTGCATCACCATGGGGCCACTCATCAGGACAATCTTTGGAATAGTGTCCTATCTCTCCACAAGATTTGCAGGCTTTGAGTGTTGAAAACATTTCTTCTTCTGTCTCCTGGTTATCTCTAGTTACCAAGGGTTGATGGTTTCCACTATTGGTCATGTTTTGGGACATCATGTGCACTATCTGGGATTGGGTATCTAACACTTGTTGCATTCCTGGTGTTAACTCCATATTGGGGTTGCTTGCTTGGTTCTGGGTCATCAGTTGTATCAGCTGAGTTTGAGCTTCCAGTAGCATCTGCATTGCTATTGAGTTCTCAGGGTTGTTGGCAGTCTGGCTAGACATCTGTTTTGAGGTTTTAGGGAAGATGAGTAGAGGTTAGAAAGGATCTAAGAAGGTTCCTATCCAAACACAGCAGATCAAGGAAACTCAACACATAACAACACAAAGCAACACATTCATCACACCAAACAACATAGTTTTTTAAAGCAAACTAATATTGTCATACCACACTCATTGGTATGATCAATACACTAATCGTGTTTTTCGTGTCTCACAACTTTATTACATCTCATGGTGGTCTACTATTTAAGGCAGGGTAACAACTTTCTTGCTTTATTCCTCTTGAGAGGTCTTCAATACTCAGTCTTCACGATGATCTCCGCGTTCTTGTACATTGCAATATCTTTTTCAAGAGTGTTGATCTCTTCTTCGGCTTCTTTGAGACCCTTCTTAGTGTTGTGAAGTCTCCACTTGAGTCTCTCAGTAAGTTCTTCAATAGCCCTCCATGCAGCACTTCTTGCTGAATCAAAGAATGTCAAATGCACCTCTTTGTTGGTAAGCATGCAATCTCCTCCCTTCTTGTGGTCGTACTCCTTGTTCATGTACAGATGAATCTGCACCCACCAATATTCAAGATCATCTTCCTCATCAATGTAGGGAAAACCCAGTAGACTGCTGGTCCTTCAAATCCCATGATTAACATGAGATCCTTCAGTGCTCTTGGGAACTCAGTGTCACACTCCAGGGTCATGGTCATCATTGGTCCTTTCTAGAGTGATTGGATGATGCTGGCCATCTACAGATAAGAGTATTCATTAGAAATGTATCATGGGAAGGAGTACGAGGAGAAATGAAGTTATAAAAGATTTCTTAGTTGTAAGATAGTAAATTTTTTTTCCTATGGATTTTCCTATTCTAATCCAAACCTACGGTCTCGAATCCTACAGGAAACACAATGCTCTGATACCATTTTGTAGCATCCCACTTTTTAGCAAAAGTGAAATACCTATGTTATTGTGCTAGTCCCTGGATCAATTGCTAGCACCACAGTACAAAATGAAATATCATGCAAATGCATCAAATTCTATTACATCGCATGATCCAGTCTTTACAAAATAGGATTACAACTTGCATAGTCTTAGAAGACTAGCAGAAAACAAAGAAATACAGCGGAAAACATAGTACAACATTGAGCCCATCTTCTTCATGTGCCACAGGCAAAACATGTTGGCGATAGTCTCGAGATCCTAAACGAAATCCTCACTCGTCTTCAGAAATATCTGCAATATGGAATATGCAGCCACAAGGGAGTCAATACAATTTAATGTATTGGCAAGTAACACTATGGTGGATATAAATGGCAAGACTAATACTACATGATTATTTGGTTGAGTGGAGTTTTGGCTAAGTTTGCATAAAGCGAGTTTTCTCCTATCACTTTTGTAAAACAAGCTTTTCTTTTCAAAAGGGTGGCAACATTGGATTAAGATCCAAGCACCACAAATACTGTTCACTTGGTCAAATTTTACTTATTGAAAATGGTGATGTGATTCTTCCGTCCATCCTTGTCCAGCTGCTCATAGTTGTCCATAACCGGGGACACGGCTAAGATCTTAGTTTGTTGACTCTGCAGAGCTTGTGCACTTTCACCTTCAGACCCAACTCAACCCAAACATCCTATACACCCTGAGTGCATTAAGGAAAGGAGAAGAATCGAGACGAGATCTTTCAGAAGCAAGAATCCAACCCAATGGGAAGACCCGTTCCACCTATAATTATGCTACATCTGCTTGTCAAGCCCAGGCTGAACCCTCACAACTTAGTTGATCAAGAGAGAGCCCATATGACTAAAGGCTGCACTGGAAGCAATTTAAACTTGGGGAACATCATAATCACTTTGTTCCTGGGTGGCATTCCTCAAGTGAACAACCCCTCGGGGAGACACTCAACTCTCATCAGCCAAACAACCAAATCCACCCAGGTGGTTCATTGAAGTTGTTACTTAGAATTTTTCCACAACATCAAGTAAAAATCATTTGTCACATTGCATAGCATCTATCAAGTTCTAAGGCTATAAATAACAAGGATAAAAGAGATGGATACACACTACTAGGATAATAGCATAGCATAATATAACTTAGTAAAATTTCCTATCAAATGCATACTACTAAAAAAAATCAACTAATGCATATAGAAAATAATGGGTAGTTGATGATGTGTTACTTGCCTTGTTGAAGTTGGTGAAGAAATCAAACTCTCTTCACAAAAGATCGTTGCTCTCCGTACAATCTATTCATTGAAAACACAATAACAAAATAAACAAACATTCTACCAAACAATCATACAAGTGTAGAAAACATACATAGCAACTAACATATCCAAAGGAGTTTAACCAAGAGTTAACTAAGGATGTCTAGGTTGAGTTTATAGTGATCTAACTTTACTATAATCATACTTGTCGAGGAAGTTCTAAGAGTTCACTTAGAATAAATAAATTACTTCTTCAACTAAAGTAATACATGCAAACACTTGGTCATATTCACCTTCAAAAAATATTTGAGTGACTATGTTAGTATATTCCATTGTGGTTAGGGTAGGTCTACTAACTTCATCATCAAAGGGAAAATATTACTAAGTCTTAGGTTTTCCATTTGGGTCAATGGTTGTACAAAAATAACTTGTTACTCTTCAACTTGGGTGGATTGCTTCTAGTCCTCATGTGATTGCCTTCTTGAAGATCATCATCATGCCATCTAAGTTGCTTCCTTCCTTGGTGTGGTGCTTATCTTGGTCTTGATAGTCTTCATGGTTTTCACTTCACTAATTGGTTTGGGTATGGAATGGGCACATATACCACTAAGTCAATTTGGAAATAAAAATAAGAAGAAAGATAAAAAGAGAGAGGGAGATGTTTTCTTCTGGATTTCTTCACACTTGTACTTCTTGAGTTTTCTTCTAGGTGTGGAGTCCAAGTCTTTTCTTCAAACTTCTTCATTGATCTTCCTTGTAGCTCTTCATGTTTCCACTAAGTTGAGAATGAAGTTTTCTTCTTGTGCTTGAGTCTTGATCTCCATTTTGTTAACTTGATGATTTCTTGAAGCAAGAATAGGGGAATGGAGAATGTAACATCCCAAGTATGAAAACCTACCATTTAGAATGTTTGATTTCTTGTTATTAAAGTATTGCATCATGGCATCATATTTATTTTCCTTGTTTGCCTTGTTTACTATTTGTTTTGCATCTGTTCTTAATTGTTTTCACAATGAAACTCAAACAATTTCAAATGCTTTGTTTTCATACTTGCTCTGTTACAACATTTGAAATAAAAATCACAAATAAAAACAACCAAATTGTTTTCTTTTTATTCCATAATGCTCACTTGTCGAATTAATGGTTTTATTCAATCAATTAATTCCAAACCATTTCAAACTCAATTCTTCAAACAGCAACCAACTTGAGTTTATAAAAATCTCCAAATCAAATCAACTACTTTAATCAAATTAACATTAGGGTTCACCCTATTCAAATGATGTTTTCAATAATATTTCTTTCCATACTTAAAAATCACTCAAATTTGGTTTAATTCCTAAACAACAATTATTTTGAAAACTTTTGGGAAAACAAAAGTTAGTTTTTAGTTGCTATTTGAAAAACTAAACTAACCATATTTTTTTTCCAAAATTCTTCTAACTTAAAAACTTATCTTTTTCTTCCATTTGGTTTTCAGCAAAAAAAAATAAGTTGGAACAAAATATTAAAAAGAGAGAGAGAGAGAGAGCAGCAGAGGGCCCAGCCCACCTATTTCCCTGGCCCGATACCCCCTCGTGTCGTCATCAACCTCTGTATGGCGCCCCATCCCGAGCTCCACGTATGCAGAGACCATGGAGGAACGGTGATCACCACCTTCCCCCTCTCTATAAGACCTAGGCCCTAACCCTAGGGTTTTCCCCTCCATCTCTCTCCCTCCTTCTTCCCTCTCCCCGCCACCTTCTTCCTCTCCTCCCTCTGCTCTCTCTTTTCCCTGTATCTGCACCAAACTGAACCGAAGTGCCTCCTTTTGGCTCCGGTGGTCGCCGGCCGTCCGGGCCCCCTCCGGCCGCGGTGAGGGCGAGAATGGAAAGCCCTCACCGCGGGCTTCCTCTCCAACACCTCGGCGCGGACGGGGATGGCCGGAGCAGCCGCCGCCGTCCGCCCCAAGGCGGCCACGACCCCCTGCTCCGCCTCCCTGCTGCGACCTGCTCCCGATCGCCCGAGGTGAGGCCCCGCCTCCCCTTCCTCCTCTCGCCTTCCCTCCTCCTCCCTTGGCCGCTTTCCCCTCGCAGCAGCGCCCCCCCCGCGGCGCCCCTCCGGCGAGCCCTGCCGGCGACCCCTGTTGATCTCTGTCCGCTCGGGTCAGTTGCCTGCGAACTGAATAATTCAGTTAAACGTTCGAAGCAACAGCATAACCCCCTCGCTGCTCCCATCCTAGCAACACACAGAGAAACACCCCACTGGTCATGTCCCCTTTGCGCGTCCAGGAGGTGGGGGGATCGAATCCCACCCCCTGCAGAATAAAACCACCTTTTATTTTGCAATGTTTTGGTCACAGCAACTTCCAGTAATCACACATAGGCCCTTGCCAATTACTTCTAAGCCCCTGTAAAATATTTTTCTAGTCCCTAGTTACAAAAAAATGGCAGAATTGCACCCAATCTTGTAAATTGCATAAGAAAATCATTGTAACTCCAAATTTAACTTTTTAAATATGTTTTCTGTCCCAAATTAAATGTTCTATCCAAATATAAAATTTGTTTACTGTTTTGAATATTTTAAATTGGTGCAATATTTGAAAACTTGTCAAATTCACTTAAACTTGCAAAATTCATAACTTGGTCATAAAAATTCCAAATTCCACAAACTAAATATGTTTTCCAATCAACTTTTCATGTACTTTCCAAATATAAATTTTGTTTGCTGTTTTGAATAATTTAAATTGCTGAAAACAACTGTTTCTTGTTTATTGCATTTAAAATTGCCAAAATAATAACTTGCTCATTTTAAATCCAATTTCCACAAATGAAATATGTTTTCCATGCAAAATTAAACCACCTTTTCAAATATAAAATTTGTTTCATATTTTGAATAATTAAAATTGGTTAAATAATTTAAACCTTGTTTAATTCATTTAATATTGCTAAATTTATAACTTGATCAAAACAAATTCTTTTGGGACATATAAAATATGTTTTCCAACCCTAAAAGCATAACCTTTTCAAATATTAACTTCACTCAATTTTTTGAACAAATAAAAATTCAAATAAGTTCATGTTTGCATTAAATTCATTTAATTCTGGCTTAAACTTGTTTAATTCATAAATAATTCATTTGAAATCCTTTTTCAACAAGTGAAACATGTAATCCAACCAAAATTGTGTGTTCTTTTCAAATATGAACCTTGTTATCTATTTTGAACCATTAAAATTGGTGAAAACAACAAATGCTTGTGTGACACCTTTAATGAACCAAAATTTCCTAACTTAATGAATGAATTTCCAAACTTGGTAAACCTTATTTCCAATTGCTTCTATTGTTGTTATTTTGCTGTTTTCCTCATCCATGCATCATGCTAATCAACTTTCATATGATGATTAGTTGTAAAACAATTAATTCAACCATAATTCATGGGCTTTCCATAGGTAATCCAAAATTGCATGTGGGTCCATTTAATCATGTTGTTATCTTGTCAACTAGTTTATTTTGATGCATCAATTAAATGGTCATGCATCATCCCATGTTTGTGCACTATGCCATGATATTGATTGTTTGCCTCTGCGTTGTTTGTTTGCTTCTTCTCGGATATACGACGACGTTGAGACCGACGATACTTACGACACCCCTTCTAAGGATCTAGCTCAGTACCAGGCTACTGGGTTTTGCAGGCAAGTTATCACTCACATGAACCACTGTGTTCCTTTCAACATTGATTACCGATACTTTCCGTTGTTCTTTTCTGCTAGCCTTAGTAGTAGTTGTTTCTGTTACGAACCTATCACATGAATCCCTTAACCCTGATATTGCCTCACCTCCACTCCTACAACCTATTGCTTGAGCCAGTGTCTTACTAGCATGCTTAGGTTGTTTTGCTCGAGTCTGTTACCCGTTACTTTCTGTTACCATTTCATTATGTTCTGGGGGCTCGATGTTTAATCAATCAATCATGCTAATGTTATTTATTAATAATAAATTTGATGATAAGGCACCGGCAGGAGGCCCTGTGTGGTTTTGAGGCCTGCTAGTGTCGACCCTAATAGGAAAAGGGTCTTGTCTACCGATCCATGATGAGCGCACTAACCGCATGTGGGAAGCGAGTATGGGCGCCCCCCTCAATTTGATTCGATTCGCATCTCGTCCAAATCGCCTCATTTAATTCGTGTTTTCCATTTGCCGCATGCATGTTTTTGCGAGCCCAGGCCAGGCTGGAACTTTTGTAGTCGACATATAGGGGGACACGTTCTTAGAGTGCTATGAGGGTCCATTTTCTTCTGGGCTCGATTAGCCGTGCGCCCAAGGTTCTTTGGGCTTGATGCGAAGAAGAGTCGAGTTGTGTAGAGTGCCCCGCTTGGTGGAAGTGCATTTCCATCTGGGGGTTTATTCTTGCGTGTACGGCCAAATTGGTGCAACCCTGCAGGGATAATCTTCTCGAGAAGCCGTGTTTTCCGCGGTTATGGATTACTTGGTGAAAGTACTGGCTAACAAGTACTCAGGACAACTTAAAACATAATGATCAAACAGTTACACCCAATGATTAATAACTTGACTAGTAATAGGTTGATGACACAATAACTTGATTCACCTTTAATACAACTGTGTGAGTTATCCTCGGATTGCTTCTTTGGATAAGGGGCGAGATCCAGGATGGGTTTGTTTGAAGTTATCTTTAGTTGGTTACAATCCTCGATCTTATCTCCTTTCTGTTAGCCGGAAGTGGTAGAATCTCTGTAGTTGGTTAGCGCAGCCAGTTGCAGCATCTTTTATATCCCCTCTCTTCCGTTGAACCCAAGGCATCTGTGCTTGGTGTTGACGGGTTACACTTTGGTGAACTGTGAGTCTTGCTTGCCAGTACGTTTATGTACTGACCCCTTTGGGGCTGTGGTTTCCGCAGACCTACGTTCCCGAGGATCTACATGGTGGCTACTACGTGGAGTATGACGACGAGACTGCTGACGAGTAGATAGCGGACCCGGGCAGGATCCGAGACTTCGTGGATGGGCTCCGTCTGTTCGTTTCCGGCCTCTTAGGCCTATTTGGTTCTTGTCTGTACTCAGACATGTTGAATGCTTCCGCTGTGATGTAATGATGTATTGTTGGGACATGTGTCCTCTGAATGAGTGTATTTTCTATCTCTGCTCTAATGAGAGCTATTTGCAACTTATTTCAATCTTTTGTGTCGTAGAGATCTGTTGTGATATCACTTGTTAAACGCCGTTGACGTACCATGTGTGTATGGTTTAAAGTACGTCGACAGTAGTGCCTTTGATCTCTAGTGGATAGTTTACATCGACGATGGAATAGCGGAGCTTGGTTGTCGCACATAAGTGCTGGCCTACTCGAGAGCGAGGATGTGGGAGCAGGTATGCCCCATAATCCAAGCATCTGCTATCCAGTTCGGCCCGATGAGTTTCCCCTAGAAGTCAGGGTGCGACAAATGGTATCAGAGCCTGTCTGCCTGTAGGATCCCCTTTTACTGGTCGCAGTTGAGTCTAGAAACTATTTTGTAGCTATATAGGAAAAATAAAACGTGAGAGTAGGAATTCTGTTCTTTTTCTTCTTTCCCCACCCACCCTCCCTTTTTCTGGTAAGGAAGTGCAACGTTGTTTTCCCTTCTCATCTAAACTTTCAAGTTAGGATTTCACGTATCCTGGTTTCTCTAGGATGTTTATATCGACTAGAACATAGGAATGGAGGTGGTTGTGACATGATTTATCATGTTGCCTACTCACGATTGAGAACGGAGGCGTGTAAGCCCCGGAAGCAAATCCTCTATTCCTTAAGCAGTAGATATTGATCCTTTAGAAGCCCGGATGGGTTCTCCGTAGTACCTCAGGTTTGTGGTCTCGTTTTCCCGATGTTGCTTCGTTATTCTGTCCTCCTAAACATTTCCATTCCGTCCGTTGAAATCTTGTTGTTGTTTTCCACTTCAATTCTTCTACCGGCGTCTAATCAAAGTTTCCCCGTTCATCTCCTAAACTCTATTCCAGCTAAAGTGTTGTTTGATACCGGAGCATCACATTCTTTTGTGTCAAAGATCTTTTCCACAACATACAACCTAATTCTGGTTCCACTAAGCAATCGAATCACCGTTCACTCTCCGGGATCTCAAATGTTGACTTCCAAGTTCAGTCACAGAAATCAAATTCTAATTAAAGGCCACATATTCCTCGTTTCTCTCATAATGCTTGGCAATTCTGACATTGATGTCATTCTTAGTATTGGATTGATGTCAATAACTCTGTTCCACCCTTATTACAGATAGTCTATTCTCCAAATGAATCAAACTCTACTCAGCTTTACACCCTAGATACAAAAACCTCTTCCTTCAATTGAAAATGTTCCGGTGGTTTGCTAATTCCCTGACGTCTATCCAATGTGCACGATGTGTTTCACGTGTCACAGCTCAAGAGGATCTTCCCAAGAAGTATCCGGACTTTTTCTTTTCTCAGTAGGAATCTCGGGGCGCGATTCCTTCAAGGGGGGGCGTTTTGTAACATCCCAAGTATGAAAACCTACCATTTAGAATGTTTGATTTCTTGTTATTAAAGTATTGCATCATGGCATCATATTTATTTTCCTTGTTTGCCTTGTTTACTATTTGTTTTGCATCTGTTCTTAATTGTTTTCACAATGAAACTCAAACAATTTCAAATGCTTTGTTTTCGTACTTGCTCTGTTACAACATTTGAAATAAAAATCACAAATAAAAACAACCAGATTGTTTTCTTTTTATTCCATAATGCTCACTTGTCAAATTAATGGTTTTATTCAATCAATTAATTCCAAACCATTTCAAACTCAATTCTTCAAACATCAACCAACTTGAGTTTATAAAAATCTCCAAATCAAATCAACTACTTTAATCAAATTAACAATAGGGTTCACCCTATTCAAATGATGTTTTCAATAATATTTCTTTCCATACTTAAAAATCACTCAAATTTGGTTTAATTCCTAAACAACAATTATTTTGAAAACTTTTGGGAAAACAAAAGTTAGTTTTTAGTTGCTATTTGAAAAACTAAACTAACCATATTTTTTTCCAAAATTCTTCTAACTTAAAAACTTACCTTTTTCTTCCATTTGGTTTTCAGCAAAAAAAAAATAAGTTGGAACAAAATATTAAAAAGAGAGAGAGAGAGAGAGAGAGCAGCAGAGGGCCCAGCCCACCTATTTCCCTGGCCCGATACCCCCTCGTGTCGTCATCAACCTCTGTATGGCGCCCCATCCCGAGCTCCACGTATGCAGAGACCATGGAGGAACGGTGATCACCACCTTCCCCCTCTCTATAAGACCTAGGCCCTAACCCTAGGGTTTTCCCCTCCATCTCTCTCCCTCCTTCTTCCCTCTCCCCGCCACCTTCTTCCTCTCCTCCCTCTGCTCTCTCTTTTCCCTGTATCTGCACCAAACTGAACCGAAGTGCCTCCTTTTGGCTCCGGTGGTCGCCGGCCGTCCAGGCCCCCTCCGGCCGCGGTGAGGGTGGGAATGGAAAGCCCTCACCGCGGACTTCCTCTCCAACACCTCGGCGCGGACGGGGATGGCCGGAGCCGCCGCCGCCGTCTGCCCCAAGGCGGCCACGACCCCCTGCTCCGCCTCCCTGCTGCGACCTGCTCCCGATCGCCCGAGGTGAGGCCCCGCCTCCCCTTCCTCCTCTCGCCTTCCCTCCTCCTCCCTTGGCCGCTTTCCCCTCGCAGCAGCGCCCCCTCCGCGGCGCCCCTCCGGCGAGCCCTGCCGGCGACCCCTGTTGATCTCTGTCCGCTCGGGTCAGTTGCCTGCGAACTGAATAATTCAGTTAAACGTTCGAAGCAACAGCATAACCCCCTCGCTGCTCCCATCCTAGCAACACACAGAGAAACACCCCACTGGTCATGTCCCCTTTGCGCGTCCAGGAGGTGGGGGGATCGAATCCCACCCCCTGCAGAATAAAACCACCTTTTATTTTGCAATGTTTTGGTCACAGCAACTTCCAGTAATCACACATAGGCCCTTGCCAATTACTTCTAAGCCCCTGTAAAATATTTTTCTAGTCCCTAGTTACAAAAAAATGGCAGAATTGCACCCAATCTTGTAAATTGCATAAGAAAATCATTGTAACTCCAAATTTAACTTTTTAAATATGTTTTCTGTCCCAAATTAAATGTTCTATCCAAATATAAAATTTGTTTACTGTTTTGAATATTTTAAATTGGTGCAATATTTGGAAACTTGTCAAATTCACTTAAACTTGCAAAATTCATAACTTGGTCATAAAAATTCCAAATTCCACAAACTAAATATGTTTTCCAATCAACTTTTCATGTACTTTCCAAATATAAATTTTGTTTGCTGTTTTGAATAATTTAAATTGCTGAAAACAACTGTTTCTTGTTTATTGCATTTAAAATTGCCAAAATAATAACTTGCTCATTTTAAATCCAATTTCCACAAATGAAATATGTTTTCCATGCAAAATTAAACCACCTTTTCAAATATAATTTTTTTTTCATGTTTTGAATAATTAAAATTGGTTAAATAATTTAAACCTTGTTTAATTCATTTAATATTGCTAAATTTATAACTTGATCAAAACAAATTCTTTTGGGACATATAAAATATGTTTTCCAACCCTAAAAGCATAAACTTTTCAAATATGAACTTCACTCAATGTTTTGAACAAATAAAATTCAAATAAGTTCATGTTTGCATTAAATTCATTTAATTCTGGCTTAAACTTGTTTAATTCATAAATAATTCATTTGAAATCCTTTTTCAACAAGTGAAACATGTAATCCAACCAAAATTGTGTGTTGTTTTCAAATATGAACCTTGTTATCTATTTTGAACCATTAAAATTGGTGAAAACAACAAATGCTTGTGTGACACCTTTAAGGAACCAAAATTTCCTAACCTAATGAATGAATTTCCAAACTTGGTAAACCTTATTTCCAATTGCTTCTATTGTTGTTATTTTGCTGTTTTCCTCATCCATGCATCATGCTAATCAACTTTCATATGATGATTAGTTGTAAAACAATTAACTCAACCATAATTCATGGGCTTTCCATATGCAATCCAAAATTGCATGTGGGTCCATTTAATCATGTTGTTATCTTGTCAACTAGTTTATTTTGATGCATCAATTAAATGGTCATGCATCATCCCATGTTTGTGCACTATGCCATGATATTGATTGTTTGCCTCTGCGTTGTTTGTTTGCTTCTTCTCGGATATACGACGCCGTTGAGACCGACGATACTTACGACACCCCTTCTAAGGATCTAGCTCAGTACCAGGCTACTGGGTTTTGCAGGCAAGTTATCACTCACATGAACCACTGTGTTCCTTTCAACATTGATTACCGATACTTTCCGTTGTTCTTTTCTGCTAGCCTTAGTAGTAGTTGTTTCTGTTACGAACCTATCACATGAATCCCTTAACCCTGATATTGCCTCACCTCCACTCCTACACTCTATTGCTTGAGCCAGTGTCTTACTAGCATGCTTAGGTTGTTTTGCTCGAGTCTGTTACCCGTTACTTTCTGTTATCAATTCATTATGTTCTGGGGGCTCGATGTTTAATCAATCAATCATGCTAATGTTATTTATTAATAATAAATTTGATGATAAGGCACCGGCAGGAGGCCCTGTGTGGTTTTGAGGCCTGCTAGTGTCGACCCTAATAGGAAAAGGGTCTTGTCTACTGATCCATGATGAGCGCACTAACCGCATGTGGGAAGCGAGTATGGGAGCCCCCCTCAATTTGATTCGATTCGCATCTCGTCCAAATCGCCTCATTTAGTTCGTGTTTTCCATTTGCCGCATGCATGTTTTTGCGAGCCCAGGCCAGGGTGGAACTTTTGTAGTCGGCATATAGGGGGACACGTTCTTAGAGTGCTATGAGGGTCCATTTTCTTCTGGGCTCGATTAGCCGTGCGCCCAAGGTTCTTTGGGCTTGATGCAAAGAAGAGTCGAGTTGTGTAGAGTGCCCCGCTTGGTGGAAGTGCATTTCCATCTGGCGGGTTATTCTTGCGTGTACGGCCAAATTGGTGCAACCCTGCAGGGATAATCTTCTCGAGAAGCCGTGTTTTCCGCGGTTATGGATTACTTGTGAAAGTACTGGCTAACAAGTACTCAGGACAACTTAAACATAATGATCAAACATGTTACACCCAATGATTAATAACTTGACTAGTAATAGGTTGATGACACAATAACTTGATTCACCTTTAATACAACTGTGTGAGTTATCCTCGGATTGCTTCTTTGGATAAGGGGCGAGATCCAGGATGGGTTTGTTTGAAGTTATCTTTCAGTTGGTTACAATCCTCGATCTTATCTCCTTTCTGTTAGCCGGAAGTGGTAGAATCTATGTAGTTGGTTAGCGCAGCCAGTTGCAGCATCTTTTATATCCCCTCTCTTCCGTTGAACCCAAGGCTGTGCTTGGTGTTGACGGGTTACACTTTGGTGAACTGTGAGTCTTGCTTGCCAGTACGTTTATGTACTGACCCCTTTGGGGCTGTGGTTTCCGCAGACCTACGTTCCCGAGGATCTACATGGTGGCTACTACGTGGAGTATGACGACGAGACTGCTGAAGAGTAGATAGCGGACCCGGGCAGGATCCGAGACTTCGTGGATGGGCTCCGTCTGTTCGTTTCCGGCCTCTTAGGCCTATTTGGTTCTTGTCTGTACTCAGACATGTTGAATGCTTCCGCTATGATGTAATGATGTATTGTTGGGACATGTGTCCTCTGAATGAGTGTATTTGCTATCTCTGCTCTAATGAGAGCTATTTGCAACTTATTTCAATCTTTTGTGTCGTAGAGATCTGTTGTGATATCACTTGTTAAACGCCGTTGACGTACCATGTGTGTATGGTTTGAAGTACGTCGACAGTAGTGCCTTAGATCTCTAGTGGATAGTTTACATCGACCATGGAATAGCGGAGCTTGGTTGTCGCACATAAGTGCTGGCCTACTCGAGAGCGAGGATGTGGGAGCAGGTATGCCCCATAATCCAAGCATCTGCTATCCAGTTCGGCCCGATGAGTATCCCCTAGAAGTCAGGGTGCGACAGAGAAGTAGATAGAAAGCAAAGGTACTAGGGTCTAAGGTTTACCATTTGGTCTTGTATGTGATTTATACATACTAGGTACTTGGTCTTGGCTCCAAAATAGCCATAACAACAAAGGTAAACAATGATAGAAACAACTCTAAAACTTAACCAACTAGGTGGACTACTAGGATGGAAGTTTGGAAAAAATTACATGGTCATGGTCCAAGGGTGTCCAAAATGGTTGGGCAAGGTTGTTTCTGATCCAAGGGTATCAAATGGAGCAATTTTGCAAAAGGAACTATATTGAAATTATTTACAGAATTAAATCTATGTCAAAATTACTCAAATATTCCAATTAATTCTAAATTCAATTTTAATTTGAACAAATATTATTTTGGGATAGAGGATATGAAAGTACACATCCTAAGGTTTCTACATATATTTTATTTACAATTTTTGGATTTGTAGAATTTGAATTATGTCAAATTTCATCAAACAAGCATATTTGAATTTGAACAAATTTAAGTTTGTCAAATTTGAATTTGGCCAGTGCCAAAAGATTATAAATGTCAAGGGCTTTTCAAAAAGTCCAAGATTATCAAATTTGGCCAAGTGGTTTAAAAGTTATGAGGTTTCAAAGTTTCAGGGGCTTTTCTGCAAAATCTACTTTTTATTTCTATTCGGAATTAATTTCAGAGAAAGGCTGGGCCGAGAAGTGCTTATCTGCCGCGCAGGGCGATTTGTAGGAACTGGGCCTGGGCTGGCTACGCGCTGCGGCGAGCAACATATAACTACTTAACGCTCCGCTGATGTGGCGCAATCTTATTCGCTGGTACCCCTTCGATAAGTGATCTAATCACGCTCGTAGGATTTAGATCTAACGGCCAGGGATGAACGCGAGATCACCGGGCGGCGGGATCTCGCCGGAAAATGGCCGACGGCGGCGCAGAGCTCGGAAATCGACGAAGACGACGCTCCGGTGCTCCACGGGCTCAGAGGAGGTGACGCAGGGGTGCGCCGCGACACGGGGAACTCGATGGCGTCCTTGGCGCTGGCCGGTGCGGTCTCCCGTGGTGGCGCGGTGCAGACCCGAGGCGGACGTGCGGGTTTCGACTCCGGCGAGCTCTCCCTCGCCGCTACGCTGCACCATGCATACGGGAGGAGGTGTCAAAATGCGTGCAAGGGTACGGGGAGGAAAAAGGGGGTGCTCTCGGACACGGACATGTGCTTGTCTCACCGGAATTCGACGAATTCGGCGGCGGCCGTGAGCAACTCCGGCGAGGAAATCCTCTGTGCACAGGGCACGATTGAGGGAGGCACCAGAGGGGAAAGATAGAGGAGAGGAGGGGCTATAAGGAGGAGGAAACGGCGAATCAATTGCTGCCTTCAATTTGCTTTAATCGCGAGGCAAAAATTCGGGAAGAAACGATGGAGGGAGTAACGGGCAGAGCTTGATGACGATGACGTCATCATGACGTCATCACCCTTTTTTCTTTTTCTTTTTATTTCTGTTTTCTTATTTAATTTATATCTTCTGTTTAAATAATCAAATCAACATGGAACAAAATTCTAAATTCATAATATTTGAAATACTTTCTAACAATACCATTTTTATAAACTTTTCAACATGTTACATTTTTGAATTATGAAATTTGAATAATTCATTAAAAGTGACTTAATAGCATTTTTAATAGAAAATCAAATTTAATTTTGAGAAAGGGTTTTATAAAAATAAAGAGACATTATATAAGTCAAATATCATTTTTGAAAATCATTTACACTTGTTTTGCTATTTTATATTTTGAAATAAAAATGATTTCACTAATAGCCTATTAATGCCATTTTAAAAATATCAATTATATAAATGAAAATTATTGGTTGAATAAAATATCAGAGACATCAATGTGACATAATATCATTTTACAAAATCATATTTAATGGTTTTATGATTTTAAAATATGAAGAAACAATGATAGTCACTTAATAGAAAACATTAATTTTTATATGATTAAAACAATTTTTAGAAATATTTTCTATGGTTCAACTATTGTTTTCTAAGACCCTTTTAGGAACTTTCATATTGTATATATTCAACATATTAGTGAAACCACAATTAGTATCCTTTTGTTATATTTCAAACATAGAGAATTATTTAATAAATTTGGAAATGGGGTTTAGTAAAAGAAGAAGGTTTTCCCAAATGAAAACATTGTTTTCTCAAAGTATCTTACTTGTTTTCATAAACAATTTATTTCTATAGCACTATATTATTTTCTTGATTGACATAACACTTGGAAAACAAGGATCCAACTTATATCTATTTGGGGTTTATCAACAATAGTGAAACCCTTTTTAGAGATAAGAAGAAAATATTAGAGATAACAAATCTCTAGTTTTTATATATCAAAAATATTTTCAAGATCATAATTGGGTTGAAAACATGTTTGGTGTAAGGGTTAGCTTAATAAGAAATATTTTCTTTATGTAGAAATATTTATTTTGAAATGATTTTAGGGTTTATGGAATAGAGGTATATTGGACTTTCATTTCCAAAACATTAGAACATGTATTGTTTTCTTTTGTTTCTTGCATCTCATTTGGTTTTTGGTGACTTGCATAACATGAAAACAAAAAGTTTCAAATTTTTGTGATTTTTGAGTTTTCCAAAAATCAGGGATGTTACACCGACCTTGGCATAGTCGTAGATAAGTGTCCTTTGACGAATATTTACCAGAGCTAGAGCACAACCAGGAGAAACTATCTCGAGTGGAAACCTCCCTCTAAACCTTCATCGTTGCAAGCCAGAGACGCAACAGTTGAAGACATGCATCCCGCTCGTGCGCCCCACTGCCCAAATCATCGATCCACCTGTGGTACTTCAGTCCAACCTCTACTGTTCTCCCGTTCTTCCTCCTCGTTCCCACCAGGCTGTGAAGATCCGGGGCAATATCACACGCCGCCAGCCCATTGATCCAGCGATCCTTCCAAAACAGGGTGTCCACGCCATCACCTACCTTAATTCGTGCTAGACAATGGAATGTGTTTGCAGTGTCATCATCCTTGGCCAAGGGGAGCCCCTGCCAAGGTCTCTCCTTGTCTGTCCTGGCTAACCAAGCCCATCTCATCCTCAAAGCGAGTCCCTGAAGCTTGAGGTTTTTCACTCCCTGGCCTCCGAAGCAGAATGGCTGACAAATTTTTTCCCAAGCCACAAGGCAGGCACCTCCATCGACCTTCTCCTTGCCTTTCCAAAAGAAACCTCTGAACCATTTATTGAGCTCCTCTAACAACCAAGGTGGCGCTTCCAAGACGAGGAGATGGTGCACCGGTCGTGCCGAGAGCACGACTTTTATCAGAATCAGCCTTCCCGGCCTCGCAATCATGCCCTCTTTGCCATTGTGGTACGCAAGCAATGGCTCTATCCAGCATCGGTTGCCACTCATTCTTGGTAAGCGGCCTCAATGCCAATTGCAGGCCAAGGTAGGTAATAGGAAACTTGGCGATGGTACACTGTTGTAACATCCCAAGTCTGAAAAATAGCCTTTAGAATGTTTGCTCTCTGTTATTTTATGTTTTGCATCATGGCATCATGTTGATTGCATTTGTTTTGTTTGGTTTCCATTTGTTTTCCTCTGTTTTCATTTGTTTTCCAACTGTTTTCCTTTGTTTTCCTTTGTTTTCTATTTGAATTTCAACTCAAATTTCAAACCCTTTGTTTCATCCTTGTGATGTTACAATTTCCAAAATGTTATTTCAAATAAAAACAACCAAATTGTTTTCTTTTTCTTCCATAATGTTCATCTATTAAATTGTTGGTTTTATTCAATCAATTAAATCCCAAATCACCTTCAATTTCAAATCAAATGCATCAAACAGAACAACTTTGAACTTGTGAACATCATCTAATCAAATCAACTACTTTAATCAAATTTAACATAGGGTTCACCCTATTAATATCTTTGTTTTCAATATCAATCAATTACTTCCCAAATTGCTTTCAAATTCAAACCAAATCACTAAGCAGCACCTCTTTTGAAATTATAAAACTCACCAAACAATCTACTCTTTGTTTCCAATTAAAACATTGGATCAATCTATTAAAGTGTTGGTTTTAATAATCACTTTAAACTATTCAAAATACCTCTAAATTTGGTTTATTTCCAAACAGCACAAAAACTTAAATAATTTTGAAGTCCAAACTTGGTAGTTGTTGTTGTAGTTGAACTAACCCACTCCCATGAATTTTTTCCAAGATTTTATCAACTCCGAAAACTATCAAATGTTTCCATTTGCTTTTGCTACAAAAAAAAATAAATTGGATCAAATAATTAAAAGGGAGAGAGAGATAGCAGCAGGCCCAATTTTTTTTCCTCCTAGCCCAACCTATTCCCTCAGGCCCATCTTTTCCCCCCAAGTCCAACTCCCCAGGCCCATACCCCCTCGCTCCTTCTTCCACTCTCGTACGGCAGCCATCTGAAGCACACCACGTCGACAGAGAAGGCAGCGAACGGTTGATCATGCTCTTCCCCTCCCTTAAAACCCTAACCGAAGCCCTAGCCTCTGCCCTCTCCATTTCTTTTCCCTCTCCCCGCCTCCAATCTTCCTCCATCTCTTCCACCTCCATCTACTCTCTGTATCTTCTCTGTATCTGAACCGAAATTCCTTTAATTTCGCTCCGGTGATCGCCGACCGGCTAGGGCCTCTCCGGCCGCGGTGGGGGCGGGAATGGAACCGCCCCACCGCGGGCTTCCTCGCCACCACCTCGGCGCGGACGGGATGGCCGGAGCCGCCGCCGCCGTCCGCCCCAAGGCGGCCACGACCCTCTGCTCGACCACCTCGACCGCCTCCTCCTGGTCAGGTCCGACCCGCACCAAGGTGAGGCCCGCTCCCCTCCTCTCGCTCTCCTTCCCTCCCCTCATCTCTCCCATGGCCACGGCCCACACCACCACAGTGCACCACGGCGCCCATCGCAGCAAGCGGCAGCCATCGTTTCCGTCCGCCCATGGTTCAGTATGCGTGCAGAAATTCAGTCCGCGCGCAGCCCACAGCTTTACCCTCCCGCATGCCCACCTCCTTTCAAACGATCGCAGCAGACCAGCTGGTACTGCCTCTCCTCGCGCACTCCCCACGTCCCAGGTTCGATTCCCAGCCCCCACTCTTTTCTGCTCCTTTTCATTTAAATTCAGTTAAGCCTAAAAACTGCAGCACATAACCCCACACTGCCCCTTTCCATCACAACTCGAGCACTAGCCCACTGGTGCTGTTCCCCCAGCGCAAGCAGGAGGTGCAGGGATCAAATCCCACCCCCTGCACAGTTAACAAACTTTTTATTTTTCAATTGTTTGGTCACAGTATTTTCACAGAATCACAACTAGGCCCCTGTTAACTAAATTTAAACCCCTGAAATAATTTTCCTAAGTCCCTAATGTATTAAAAATGGCAGATTTGCACTATATCTTGTAAATTGCATAAGAAAATCATTTAACTCCAAATCCAACATTTTTAATATGTTTTCAATACAAAATTAAATGTTCTATCCAAATATAAAATTTGTTTACTGTTTTGAATATTTTAAATTGGTGCAATGTTTGAAAACTTGTCAAATTCACTTAAACTTGCAAAATTCATAACTTGTTCATAAAAATTCCAAATTTCACAAACCAAATTTTTCCAATCAACTTTTCATGTACTTTCCAAATATAAATTTTGTTTGCTGTTTTGAATAATTTAAATTGCTGAAAACAACTGCTTCTTGTTTATTGCATCTAATATTGCCAAAATAATAACTTGCTCATTTTAAATCCAATTTCCACAAATGAAATATGTTTTCCATGCAAAATTAAACCACCTTTCCAAATATAAAATTTGTTTCATGTTTTGAATAATTAAAATTGGTTAAATAATTTAAACCTTGTTTAATTCATTTAATATTGTTAACTTCATAACTTGATCAAAACAAATTCTTTTGGGACATATAAAATATGTTTTCAAACCATCAAAGCATAACCTTTTCAAATATGAACTTCACTTAATGTTTTGAACAAATAAAAATTCAAATAAGTTCATGTTTGCATTAAATTCATTTAATTCTTGCTTAAACTTGTTTAATTCCTAAATGATTTATTTGAAATCCTTTTTCAATAAGTGAAACATGTATCCCAACTTAAAATCTTGTTTTCTTTTCAAATATGAACTTTGTTATCTATTTTGAACAATTAAAATTGGTGAAAACAACAATTGCTTGAGCAACACCTTTAAGTAACCAAAATTCCAAAACTTAATAAATGAATTTCTAAACTTGTTAAGCCTTATTTCCATTTGGTTCTATTGTTGTTATTTTGCTGTTTTCCTTATCCATGCATCATGCTAATCCACTTTCACCTATTGGTTAGTTGTAAAACAATTAATTCAACCATAATTCATGGGCTTTCCATATGCAATCCAATTGCATGTGGGTCCATTTAATCCTGTTACTATCTTGTCAACTAGTTTATTTTTGATGCAACCATTAACTTGACATGCATCATCTTGATTGTGCACAATGCCATGATAATGATTGTTTATATTTCTGCCTTTGTTTATTTGCTTCTTCTCGGATACACGACGACGTTGAGACCGACGATACTTACGACCCCCCTTCTAAGGATCTAGCTCAGTACCAGGCTACTGGGTTTTGCAGGCAAGTTATCACTCACATGAACCACTGTGTTCCTTTCAACATTGGTTACTGATACTTTCCGTTGTTCTTTTCTGCTAGCCTTAGTAGTAGTTGTTCTGTTACGAACCCATCACATGAATCCCTTAACCTTGATATTGCCTCACCTCCACTCCTATCACCCTTTGGTTGAGCCAGTGTCTTACTAGCATGCTTAGGTTGTTTTGCTCGAGTCTGTTACCCGTTACTTTCTGTTACTATTTTACTATGTTCTGGGGGCTCGATGTTAAACAATGAATCATGCTAATGTTACTATTAATAATAAATTTGATGATAAGGCACCGGCAGGAGGCCCTGTGTGGTTTGAGGCCTGCTAGTGTCGACCCTAATAGGAAAAGGGTCTTGTCTACTGATCCATGATGAGCGCACTACCCGCATGTGGGAAGCGAGTATGGGCGCCCCCCTCAACTTGACCTGATTCGCATCTCGTCCAAATCGCCTCATTTAGTTCGTGTTTTCCATTTGCCGCATGCATGTTTTTGCGAGCCCAGGCCAGGGTGGAACTTTCGTAGTCGGCATATAGGGGGACACGTTCTTAGAGTGCTATGAGGGTCCATTTTCTTCTGGGCTCGATTAGCCGTGCGCCCAAGGTGCTTTGGGCTTGATGCGAAGAATGGTTGGTTGTGTTGAGTGCCCCGCTTGGTGGGGTGATCTCCCATCTGGCGGGTTATTCATACGTGTACGGCCAAATTGGTGCAACCCTGCAGGGATAATCTTCTCGAGAAGCCGTGTTTTCCGCGGTTATGGATTACTTGGTGAAAGTACTGGCTAACAAGTACTCAGGACAACTTAAACCTAATGATTAACCACCTTACACCCAATGATTAACAATTTGACTAGTAATAGGCTTATTGACACAATAATATGAACCATCATTATTTTCAACTGTGTGAGTTATCCTCGGATTGCTTCTTTGGATAAGGGGCGAGATCCAGGATGGGTTTGTTTGAAGTTATCTTTCAGTTGGTTACAATCCTCGATCTTATCTCCTTTCTGTTAGCCGGAAGTGGTAGAATCTCTGTAGTTGGTTAGTGCAGCCAGTTGCAGCATCTTTTATATCCCCTCTCTTCCGTTGAACCCAAGGCATCTGTGCTTGGTGTTGACGGGTTACACTTTGGTGAACTGTGAGTCTTGCTTGCCAGTACGTTTATGTACTGACCCCTTTGGGGCTGTGGTTTCCGCAGACCTACGTTTCCGAGGATCTACATGGTGGCTACTACGTGGATCATGACGAGACTGCTGACGAGTAGATAGCGGACCCGGGCAGGATCCGAGACTTCGTGGATGGGCTCCGTCTGTTTGTTTCCGGCCTCTTAGGCCTATTTGGTTCTTGTCTGTACCCAGACATGTTGAATGCTTCCGCTGTATTGTAATGATGTATTGTTGGGGCAGGTGCCCTCTGAATGATTGTATTTGCTATCTCTGCTCTAATGAGAGCCAGTTGCAACTTATTTCAATCTTTTGTGTCGTAGAGATCTGTTGTGATATCACTTGTTAAACGCCGTTGACGTACCATGTGTGTATGGTTTGAAGTACGTCGACGGAAGTGCCTTTGATCTCTAGTGGATAGTTTACATCGACGATGGAATAGCAGGGCTTGTGTTGTCGCGCATAAGCGCAGGCCTACCAGGAAGCTGGGACGTGGGAGCAGTTATGCCCCATAATCCAAGCATCTGCTATCCAGTTCGTACGGTGAGTATCCCCTAGAAATCAGGGTGCGACAAATGGTATCAGAGCCTGTCTGCCTGTAGGATCCCTTTTACTGGTCGCAGTTGAGTCTAGAAACTATTTTGTAGCTATATAGGAAAAATGAAACGTGAGAGTAGGAATTCTGTTCTTTTTCTTCTTTCCCCACCCACCCTCCCTTTTTCTGGTAAGGAAGTGCAACGTTGTTTTTCCCTTCTCATCTAAACTTTCAAGTTAGGATTTCACGAATCCTGGTTTCTCTAGGATGGTATCTACTAGACCATAGGAATGGAGGTGGTTGTGACATGATTTATCATGTTGCCTACTCATGATTGAGAACGGAGGCGTGTAAGCCCCGGAAGCAGATCCTCTATTCCTTAAGCAGTAGATATTGATCCTTTAGAAGCACGGATGGGTTTTTCCGTAGTACCTCAGGAGTTTTGTTCTCGTTTTCCCCGATGTTGATATCCTGTTCTCAACATCCTTTTCGTCCGTTGAAATCTTGTTGTTGCTTTCCATTCCAATTCTTCTACCGGCGTCTAATCAAAACTTCCCAAATATCAAGTCTATCTGGCCAGAAAGGGTGTTGTTGTTGTTGTTGTTGTTGTTGTTGTTTGTTGTTGTTGTTGTTGACTCCAGGCTATGAGAGCTGGCATTCCTATCACCTGGGGTTGTTTCGAGGAAGCATTCCTGAATAACCACATTCCAGATAGTCTATTCTCCAAATGAATCAAATTCTATCCAGCTATACACCCTCAATACAAAACCTATCCCTTTACTTGAAATTGTTCCGGTGGTTTCCAAATTCCCTGACATCTTTCCAGAAGAATTCCCTGACATTTGAAATTCCAGAAAAACTATCCAAGGTGCACGATGTGTTTCACGTGTCACAAGAAGTTTCCGGACCTTTTCTTTTCTCAGTAGGAATCTCGGGGCGCGATTCCTTCAAGGGGGGGCGTTTTGTAACATCCCAAGTCTGAAAAATAGCCTTTAGAATGTTTGCTCTCTGTTATTTTATGTTTTGCATCATGGCATCATGTTGATTGCATTTGTTTTGTTTGGTTTCCATTTGTTTTCCTCTGTTTTCATTTGTTTTCCAACTGTTTTCCTTTGTTTTCCTTTGTTTTCTATTTGAATTTCAACTCAATTTCAAACCCTTTGTTTCATCCTTGTGATGTTACAATTTCCAAAATGTTATTTCAAATAAAAACAACCAAATTGTTTTCTTTTTCTTCCATAATGTTCATCTATTAAATTGTTGGTTTTATTCAATCAATTAAATCCCAAATCACCTTCAATTTCAAATCAAATGCATCAAACAGAACAACTTTGAACTTGTGAACATCATCTAATCAAATCAACTACTTTAATCAAATTTAACATAGGGTTCACCCTATTAATATCTTTGTTTTCAATATCAATCAATTACTTCCCAAATTGCTTTCAAATTCAAACCAAATCACTAAGCAGCACCTCTTTTGAAATTATAAAACTCACCAAAACAATCTACTCTTTGTTTCCAATTAAAACATTGGGATCAATCTATTAAAGTGTTGGTTTTAATAATCACTTTAACTATTCAAAACCTCTAAATTGGTTTATTTCCAAACAGCACAAAAACTTAAATAATTTTGTCCAAACTTGGTAGTTGGTTGTAGTTGACCTAACCCACTCCCATGAATTTTTCCAAGATTTTATCAACTCCGAAAACTATCAAATGTTTCCATTTGCTTTTGCTACAAAAAAAATAAATTGGATCAAATAATTAAAAGGGAGAGAGAGATAGCAGCAGGCCCAATTTTTTTTCCTCCTAGCCCAACCTATTCCCTCAGGCCCATCTTTTCCCCCCAAGTCCAACTCCCCAGGCCCATACCCCCTCGCTCCTTCTTCCACCTCTCGTACGGCAGCCATCTGAAGCACACCACGTCGACAGAGAAGGCAGCGAACGGTTGATCATGCTCTTCCCCTCCCTTAAAACCCTAAACCGAAGCCCTAGCCTCTGCCCTCTCCATTTCTTTTCCCTCTCCCCGCCTCCAATCTTCCTCCATCTCCACCTCCATCTACTCTATGTATCTTCTCTGTATCTGAACCGAAATTCCTTTAATTCGCTCCGGTGATCGCCGACCGGCTAGGGCCTCTCCGGCCGCGGTGGGGGCGGGAATGGAACCGCCCCACCGCGGGCTTCCTCGCCACCACCTCGGCGCGGACGGGGATGGCCGGAGCCGCCACCGCCGTCCGCCCCAAGGCGGCCACGACCCTCTGCTCGACCACCTCGACCGCCTCCTCCTGGTCAGGTCCGACCGCACCAAGGTGAGGCCCGCTCCCCTCCTCTCGCTCCCTTCCCTCCCCTCATCTCTCCCATGGCCACGGCCCACACCACCACAGTGCACCACGGCGCCCATCGCAGCAAGCGGCAGCCATCGTTTCCGTCCGCCCATGGTTCAGTATGCGTGCAGAAATTCAGTCCGCGCGCAGCCCACAGCTTTACCCTCCCGCATGCCCACCTCCTTTCAAACGATCGCAGCAGACCAGCTGGTACTGCCTCTCCTCGCGCACTCCCCACGTCCCAGGTTCGATTCCCAGCCCCCACTCTTTTCTGCTCCTTTTCATTTAAATTCAGTTAAGCCTAAAACTGCAGCACATAACCCCACACTGCCCCTTTCCATCACAACTCGAGCACTAGCCCACTGGTGCTGTTCCCCCAGCGCAAGCAGGAGGTGCAGGGATCAAATCCCACCCCCTGCACAGTTAACAAACTTTTTATTTTTCAATTGTTTGGTCACAGCATTTTCACAGAATCACAACTAGGCCCTTGTTAACTAAATTTAAACCCCTAAAATAATTTTTCCTAAGTCCCTAATGTATTAAAAATGGCAGATTTGCACTATATCTTGTAAATTGCATAAGAAAATCATTTTAACTCCAAATCCAACATTTTTAATATGTTTTCAATACAAAATTAAATGTTCTATCCAAATATAAAATTTTTACTGTTTGAATATTTTAAATTGGTGCAATGTTTGAAAACTTGTCAAATTCACTTAAACTTGCAAAATTCATAACTTGTTCATAAAAATTCCAAATTTCACAAACCAAATATGTTTTCCAATCAACTTTTCATGTACTTTCCAAATATAAATTTTGTTTGCTGTTTTGAATAATTTAAATTGCTGAAAACAACTGCTTCTTGTTTATTGCATTTAAAATTGCCAAAATAATAACTTGCTCATTTTAAATCCAATTTCCACAAATGAATATGTTTTCCATGAAAAATTAAACCACCTTCCAAATATAAAATTTGTTTCATGTTTTGAATAATTAAAATTGGTTAAATAATTTAAACCTTGTTTAATTCATTTAATATTGTAACTTCATAACTTGATCAAAAACAAATTCTTTTGGGACATATAAAATATGTTTTCAAACCATCAAAGCATAACCTTTTCAAATATGAACTTCACTTAATGTTTTGAACAAATAAAAATTCAAATAAGTTCATGTTTGCATTAAATTCATTTAATTCTTGCTTAAACTTGTTTAATTCCTAAAAATGATTTATTTGAAATCTTTTTTCAATAAGTGAAACATGTATCCCAACTAAAATCTTGTTTTCTTTTCAAATATGAACTTTGTTATCTATTTTGAACAATTAAATTGGTGAAAACAACAATTGCTTGAGCAACACCTTTAAGTAACCAAAATTCCAAAACTTAATAAATGAATTTCTAAACTTGTTAAGCCTTATTTCCATTTGGTTCTTGTTGTTATTTTGCTGTTTTCCTTATCCATGCATCATGCTAATCCACTTTCACCTATTGGTTAGTTGTAAAACAATTAATTCAACCATAATTCATGGGCTTTCCATATGCAATCCAATTGCATGTGGGTCCATTTAATCCTGTTACTATCTTGTCAACTAGTTTTTTTGATGCAACCATTAACTTGACATGCATCATCTTGATTGTGCACAATGCCATGATAATGATTGTTTATTTCTGCCTTTGTTTATTTGCTTCTTCTCGGATACACGACGACGTTGAGACCGACGATACTTACGACACCCCTTCTAAGGATCTAGCTCAGTACCAGGCTACTGGGTTTGTAGGCAAGTTATCACTCACATGAACCACTGTGTTCCTTTCAACATTGGTTACCGATACTTTCCGTTGTTCTTTTCTGCTAGCCTTAGTAGTAGTTGTTCTGTTACGAACCCATCACATGAATCCCTTAACCTTGATATTGCCTCACCTCCACTCCTATCACCCTTTGGTTGAGCCAGTGTCTTACTAGCATGCTTAGGTTGTTTTGCTCGAGTCTGTTACCCGTTACTTTCTGTTACTATTTTACTATGTTCTGGGGGCTCGATGTTAAACAATGAATCATGCTAATGTTACTATTAATAATAAATTTGATGATAAGGCACCGGCAGGAGTCCCTGTGTGGTTTTGAGGCCTGCTAGTGTCGACCCTAATAGGAAAAGGGTCTTGTCTACTGATCCATGATGAGCGCACTACCCGCATGTGGGAAGCGAGTATGGGCGCCCCCCTCAACTTGACCTGATTCGCATCTCGTCCAAATCGCCTCATTTAGTTCGTGTTTTCCATTTGCCGCATGCATGTTTTTGCGAGCCCAGGCCAGGGTGGAACTTTCGTAGTCGGCATATAGGGGGACACGTTCTTAGAGTGCTATGAGGGTCCATTTTCTTCTGGGCTCGATTAGCCGTGCGCCCAAGGTGCTTTGGGCTTGATGCGAAGAATGGTGGTTGTGTTGAGTGCCCCGCTTGGTGGGGTGATCTCCCATCTGGCGGGTTATTCATACGTGTACGGCCAAATTGGTGCAACCCTGCAGGGATAATCTTCTCGAGAAGCCGTGTTTTCCGCGGTTATGGATTACTTGGTGAAAGTACTGGCTAACAAGTACTCAGGACAACTTAAACCTAATGATTAACCACCTTACACCCAATGATTAACAATTTGACTAGTAATAGGCTTATTGACACAATAATATGAACCATCATTATTTTCAACTGTGTGAGTTTATCCTCGGATTGCTTCTTTGGATAAGGGACGAGATCCAGGATGGGTTTGTTTGAAGTTATCTTTCAGTTGGTTACAATCCTTGATCTTATCTCCTTTCTGTTAGCCGGAAGTGGTAGAATCTCTGTAGTTGGTTAGTGCAGCCAGTTGCAGCATCTTTTATATCCCCTCTCTTCGTTGAACCCAAGGCATCTGTGCTTGGTGTTGACGGGTTACACTTTGGTGAACTATGAGTCTTGCTTGCCAGTACGTTTATGTACTGACCCCTTGGGGCTGTGGTTTCCGCAGACCTACGTACGTTTCCGAGGATCTACATGGTGGCTACTACGTGGATCATGACGAGACTGCTGACGAGTAGATAGCGGACCCGGGCAGGATCCGAGACTTCGTGGATGGGCTCCGTCTGTTTGTTTCCGGCCTCTTAGGCCTATTTGGTTCTTGTCTGTACCCAGACATGTTGAATGCTTCCGCTGTATTGTAATGATGTATTGTTGGGGCAGGTGCCCTCTGAATGATTGTATTTGCTATCTCTGCTCTAATGAGAGCCAGTTGCAACTTATTTCAATCTTTTGTGTCGTAGAGATCTGTTGTGATATCACTTGTTAAACGCCGTTGACGTACCATGTGTGTATGGTTTGAAGTACGTCGACGGAAGTGCCTTTGATCTCTAGTGGATAGTTTACATCGACGATGGAATAGCAGGGCTTGTGTTGTCGCGCATAAGCACAGGCCTACCAGGAAGCTGGGACGTGGGAGCAGTTATGCCCCATAATCCAAGCATCTGCTATCCAGTTCGTACGGTGAGTATCCCCTAGAAATCAGGGTGCGACAACTGTAGCCATGCAACCACCCTGTTCTCATCTCCTTCAGTTCCTCGAATCAAGGTAGCTGAGGTTTTGTTGAGGTTGATCTTCAGACCCGTCTCCATGCCAAACATCTCCATTAACCTCTTTACCACTCGCAGGTCAGAGTCAGAGGGGCAACAAACCAGTACCACACGTCGTCCGCGAATGCTGAGACCCGTTGCAAAGGAGTGATACCAGGGAGGGGATCAAGGAGCCCATCATTCACTGCTTTGACCATCATCGCTGAAAAGACCTCCATGGAAAGGACAAAGAACAAGGGAGAGATTGGGTCCCCCTACCGTAGTCCTCTGACGTGTTGGAAGCTTCTGCCTGGCGACCCATTCACCACCACGCACAAACTCGCCGTCTGGAGCAAGATCGCCGCCCTTTTGGCCCAAGAAGCACTAAAGCCCATCTGCACAAGGACCTCAAACAAGAAAGCCTAGGAAGTGTATCGAATGCCCTGGAGATATCAAGTTTGAGAAGAACTCCTGGGATTCTTCGCAGGTTGATCTTCCGAGCCACCTGTCTCACTAGCAAGAAATTATCATGGAGGTTTCTGCCTCGGATGAAGGCCGACTGATTTGTGCTAACGAGCTTTTGCATATGCGGCCTCAGGCAATTCGTCGTAATCTTGGAGCAAAGATTTGAGAAGCTATGAACCAAGTTAAACGGGTGAAAGTTTCCGACCTCCAATGCGTTCGGCCTCTTCGATATAAGGGTAATGAGCGCTTTGTTAAACTTACCAAACCCCCTACCATCTCCATGGAAAAATTTCTGCGCAGCTGCCATTACGTCGTGCTTAAACTACCAAATTCCGTGCGATCAGGGACGTTTCAATAACGTTGCGGATGGGCTCCAAACCGTCTCTAACGGCAATTCGCGACGGTTTACGCGACGGAATGAAAACGTATCAGATCGACTGTCACGGACGATTCCGCGACGTTTATATGAACACTAAACCGTTAAGGCTATCTGTAACGCACAACAAATCGTCGCCACCAGTTGGGCCGTCCGGACTAGGCCCAATAAGCATTAACGTTTTTATTTCGTCACTATGAGGCGACACGTGGCAAACGAGTTTCTAACGGCCGTTATCGTAATCAGCTGACGTGGCTAAACGTTTAGTCTCCATAAGCAAAACGTGGGAACATTTTTTTACGTCACCAGTCTTGACCAATGAGGCGAAACCATGTGGACCAATCGAAATACGCCACATGGAAACAAAATGGTGCCATGTTGTCTTCTTCTGGGACGAAATCTGTTCGTCCCGGGCTACCCAGCGACGTTTTTTCCGTCGCGAGTCTCGACCAATCAGGCGAAAGCATGTGGACCAATCAAAATAAGCCACATGGAAACAAAATAGCGCCACGTCGCCTTCTTCTGGGACGAAATCTGCTCGTCACGGGCTACCCAACGAATTTTTTTCGTCGCTAAACACGTTGCGCGGCACCATTTGGGGTGATGTCATCACCCTGTCGAGGACGTTATTTTTATGTCGTCTAATCGCCCACTCATAGTAGGCCACGTGGCCTGGGCATACATCGCCACGTGTCGGTATTTGCCTTGACGGATTTTTACGTTATTTTACTATGATGTCGGTTTTGGTTCTATTTGGGTGGTTACATCATCGTTATAATTGCCAATTGCACACATGCAGAAAAAAACCACATAACAGGCATCAAATACTTAGTTTTTCTCACAAAATATCAAACCAACATACAGAAACACAGTTTCAAGGACCACGCATCTGCTCAGCCAGCATCTCAAGTAGGGCAACTCCTTCTAGTTGAGATTTCTTTAGCGCGGCTTGTTGCTTCCGAATGTCTACCATATCAACTACAAACTTCATCCTCAGTTGCTCGGATTCTGCTTTCGCCGTCCTCATATCAGCAATTGTTCTACGCACATTCACATCGAGCTGTGGTTCATGCTCAGACTGTGAAAGACATGATTCCACACAGACCTTCTTTGAGAAAGTATGCTTTCCACTCTTCGGCATGACAACTTCACTATCATCCTCGTCCTCAATCTCTGAAGCAGATCGAGACATCACCCTTTTCTTGCTTGCCTGTCAAGCATGCAAAGAAAATAGATGAAAATAACAGATGACAAGAATGTACAGAACATAGATGAAACTAGCAGATGACAAGCATGTATAAAAAATTGATGAAAACAAGCAGATTATAGTCAAACAACGGTGTGTGTCATGAACTAGGTGATGAGAAGAATAGATAAAACTGCAGGTGTGAATCATGTGAGGAAGATAGATTTAAATAGCAGATGACAAGCATGTAAATAAATAGATGAAAACTAGCAGATTATAGTCAAACAACGGTGTGTGTCATGAACTAACTGATGAGAAGCATAGATGAAACAGCAGGTGTCAAGCATGTGAGGAAGATAGATGAAAATAGTAGATGACAAGCATGTACAAAAAATTGATGACAACTAGCATATTATAATCAACCAACTGTGTGTGTAATGAACTAGAAGATGAGAAGCATAGATGGAATAGCAGGTGTCAAGCATGTGAGGAAGATATATGAAAACCATGTTGAAATGACAACGACAGCCTTAATTACTATAAGTGGGTTTCACGGCCTTAATTAGCTTGCCAAAACTTCTTATAGTATGGAATAGAGGAAGTAGCACAAAATATATGGCGCCACATTGATCAAACAGTTCAACACAAGATAAGAAAGTTGCACCCTAGTTGTTGCGATATCATGAAACAATGTTGAGCTACCGGGTTAGGGAATAACCTGTAGCTCATTGTCCATGCTGGATTGTGATTGATATGACACGAATCCTTTAGTGGCATCCGATTCCTCTCCAACATCATACACATGCATGTACTGAGATCCATAGTCTTGCTTCTTGGTCTTTTGGGGGGGGGGTACAGTAGGACATGAAAGAAAACTTGATGGCTTTATGCCCAGTTCATGCATCTTTGCATTGTTTGCCATGATAGTTCTGGCACGCTCTTCTTCAATGGGGTGTAGTGGCGATCCTAACATGAATAAAGAACTAAAAGTAAAGTACAAATATAACGCTTCATAAGAACCTAATACATCATAAATAATTAATGCACTCATCTTGTAAGAACAGTCCAGTGCAAGTAATACAAATTCTGATCCTAAGTAAGACTGATAGGATCACAAGCAAAGTGAAATTAAACCTAATACGTAGTATACAAGCTAGATTGCTGCAAATGAGCAAAGTTTTACCAAGCAAGTGTTGGGGCGCGTAGCGATAAACGAAAACTTTTCCTACGCGGTACTTCCAAGATCTAGCCGAGGTAGAAGGCCACGAGTATTACCACTAGACGCGCAGGTGCGGATTATCGGTGCAGCGCGTCGGGGCAGTGCAGTCCCACAATCCGGTCCGGCCGATCCAATCCCTCGAACGTCGAAGTGCTGAACGTACAGCACCTCTGCCGGTATCCACACGTACGAGGAGGAGCTTCGACGGCGGACTGCTAGGTCCGGTGCGGCGGCTGGACTGAGTGGGGGTAGGGTTCCCAACGCATGGGAGAGTGGACTAACGTGCCCGCTGGGCAACCTGCGCCCCTCTTTATATAGAGTATGGTAATGGGCTTCACAACACTTGTGGCCCATTCCCTCTGTGAGTCTGACTCACAAAACCAGTCCATTTCCGGTTCGGGTCCAACCCGACCAAAACTTGCTCCTGCTCTTAAGTGTGCGACCCTGCAGGCTCATGGCGACTTGGACACGATTGGAGTCTAACTCCCAATCGATCAATCGGTAGCGGCTCCTAGCAGAACGTGCCGACTCCCAAGTACCATTGAGTCATGACGACATACCTTTCAATGTGATATTCATCTTAGTCCCTTTTGCCTCACGATATACCTTGTCGAGCTATAGGCGATTAATCGTCATCCCTTAAATAGCTCAACTCTCTTCTCGATCCGTGATATCTGATTCACCTGACTAACTCTTAGTCAACAAACACAGTTAACACTTAACTGAGTTGCGCATGGCCATGCTTCCTGAATCATATCACTCGAGAGGGCCCAGAGAATATCTCTCCATTCGGAGGGGCAAAATCCCATCTTGATTATCCACATCACGCAGCTTGCTTCTCATTCGACCTGAACTCTGCCTTTATAGTTGCCTTGTCACAGAACAACGTTTGACAGAACCTAAGTCGGTGATCCACAACTCGGATTGTGCGATAACCTCATGTCTAAGGATTACATTGATTGAGACATGCAAATGACGACTTGATCGTTGCATCTCAATGTGGGTTAGTCCGACTTGCTAAACTCTTTAGCCAAGTCCGTGAACGTTGGAATGGCATCACCATGCCCATGACAAGTGGAACCGTGTCATCAGCCAACACTCACATTAGTCTAGGGTGTGTGTCCAGCACAACCTAAATGACCAAGGACAATCTAGTATGAACAACATGAATATATAGTTCCACAATCGAATCACATATTCAATGACATATATAAGATGTTCAAAACAAGGACAACTTAATAACTTTATGAATACAGTGGGAATTACATCATACATGATTGCCTCTAGGGCATATTCCCAACAATATCCCACTTGCACTAGAGTCAATCATCCTGGCATCATATGCCTAGGCATCTAATGCCCATACCTCTCGTGTGCGCCTTATGCTTAGGCTGTGGTAGCGCCTTTGTCAACGGATCTGCAATGTTTGCATCCATGTGTACTTTGCATAACTTGATATCACCTTGTTCGACAAACTGGCGAATGAGGTGGTACCGCATGAGTATATGTTTGTTCTTCTGGTGTTGTCTAGGTTCCTTGGCTTGTGCGATAGCACCATTGTTGTCACAATATACGTCCAAAGGATTGGACGCGCCCTGAACCACACCAAGATCAATCAGGAGGTTCCTGATCCAAACATCTTCCTTTGCCGCCTCTGAGGCAGCAATATACTCAGCCTCTGTTGTAGATGCAGACACCGTGTCTTGCTTGGAACTCTTCCAGCTCACAGCTCCTCCGTTCATTACGAACACGTATCCCGATTGCGAACGAGAATCATCTGAGTCGGTGAGATAACTCGCATCCGTGTAACCCTTTACACTGAATTCCTCATCACCTCCATAAACTAGGAACATTTCCTTAGTATTTCTCAAATACTTAAGGATGTTTTTAACCGCTGCCTAGTGGGCTTCGCCAGGGTCAGCCTGGTATCTGCTCGTAACACTTAGAGCATAGGAAACATCTGGCCTAGTACAAATCATGGCATACATGATGGATCCTATTGCCGAAGCATACAGGATCGCACTCATCCGACTTCTCTCATCAGTCGTCGAAGGACACCGAGTCTTGCTAAGTTTTATGCCATGGGACATTGGTAAGAATCCCTTCTTGGACTCTTCCATTTTGAATTTCTTCAAAACCTTGTCCAGATAAGTAATCTGACTCAATCCAATGAGCCGCCTTGATCTATCTATATAGATCCTGATTCCTAATATGTAAGTCGCCTCACCCAAATCCTTCATTGAGAAACTCCTTTCCAATGACTCTTTGGTTTCTTGCAACATCATGACATCATTTCCAATCAGTAATATGTCATCCACATATAAGATTAGAAAATTTACTTTGCCCCCACTAAACTTCTTGTATAAACAAGAATCATGATCGCTCTTGATGAAGCCAAACGATTTGACTACCTCATCAAAGCGAATGTTCCAACTCCGAGATGCTTGCTTCAACCCATAAATGGATTTCTGAAGTTTGCATACCTTGTCAGCATTAGCTGGATCGACAAAACCTTCGGGCTGTATCATATACACGTCCTCAGTTAAATTTCCATTAAGGAAAGCCGTATTGACATCCATCTGCCATATCTCATAGTCGAAATAGGCTGCTATGGCTAACATGATCCGAATTGATTTAAGCATCGCTACGGGCGAGAAGGTCTCGTCGTAGTCAACTCCTTGAACTTGTCGGAACCCCTTCGCGACAAGTCGTGCTTTATAGACGGAAATATTTCCATCCATATCAATTTTCTTCTTAAAGACCCATTTGCACTCGACGGGTCTTGCACCGTCAGGCAGATCAACCAAATTCCAAACTTGGTTTTCATCCATGGACTTTAACTCGGATCTCATGGCTCCAAGCCATGACTCCGAATCATATCCCACAATCGCTTCCGAATAAGTTGCCGGCTCGTTACTGTCTAACAGTAAAACATCTTGAGCACTCTGTAATCTGGCAGATCTCCGTGGTTCAGGTGCTATAACCGGTGTAGGTACCACGACCGACTCAGCCTCCAAGGCCATTGCCGACTCGCCCCTAGCTGGTTCCTCTCGAATTTCTTCGAGTTGCACCGTGCTCCCACTGACTTCCCGACTGAGAAACTCTTTCTCAAGGAAGACACCATTCCGAGCGAAAAACACTTTGCCCTCTTCCCGGTTGTAGAAGTAGTACCCCAAGGTTTCCCTCGGATACCCCACGAAAATACACTTATCCGACTTGGGCGTGAGCTTGTCCGACTGAAGTCGCTTGACAAATACCTCACAACCCCAAATCTTAAGAAAAGACAAACTTGGCTTTTTGCCCGTCCACATCTCATGTGGTGTCTTCTCTACTGACTTTGATGGTACTTTGTTTAGTGTGAAAGCTGCAGTTTCTAGACAATAACCCCAAAATGATAAAGGTAGATCTGTCCGACTCATCATTGATCGTACCATGTCCAACAAGGTCCGATTTCTCCGTTCCGATACACCGTTTCTCTGCGGTGTACCCGGCAGAGTCAGTTGAGGAACTATTCCACAACTCTTTAGATGGTCATCAAACTCATGGCTCATGTACTCGCCTCCACGGTCCGACCGTAGAAACTTTATTTTCTTGCCGAGCTGATTCTGTACCTCACTCTGGAATTCCTTGAACTTTTCAAAGGCTTCCGACTTGTGTTTCATTAAATAGATATATCCATACCTACTCAAATCATCAGTGAAGGTAATGAAGTACTCATAACCACCTCTGGCTGTCGTGCTCATTGGACCACATACATCACTATGTATTAGTTCCAACAAGTCGGACGCCCTTTCACAACTCCTTGCAAAAGGTGTCTTGGTCATCTTGCCTAGTAGGCATGATTCGCATGTCTCGAATGACTCTAAGTCAAACGAAGTTAGAAGTCCATCATCATGGAGCTTCTTCATGCGCTTCCAACTTATATGACCAAGCCGACAGTGCCAAAAGTAAGTCATATTCAGATCATTTGGTTTCAACCTTTTAACATTTATGTTATAGACCGATTCACTATCAAGATTTAAAATAAATAACCCGTTCTGAACGGGTGCAAAGCCATGAAACATATCTTTCAAATATAAAGAACAACCATTATTCTTAATATTCGACTCATAACCTTGTCTCATCAAACATGAGGCGGAAATAATGTTTCGACTAAGCGCTGGAACATAATAACAATTATTTAGTTCCAAAATAAATCCTGAAGGTAAATGAAGTTGCATCGTGCCGACTTCCAACGCAGCGACTCTCGCCTTGTTGCCGACCCGAATGTCAACCTCTCCTCTTGCCACGCTCCTAGTTCTTACCAGTCCCTGCAACGAGTTGCATATGTGAATAACTGATCCGGTATCATATACCCAAGAACTATTAGGCGCATCAGCAAGATAAATGTCTATAACATTGCACACAAGCGTACCTGAGTTGGAAGTCACACCTCCACTCTTGGCTCTGTCAGCCAAATACTTGGTGCAGTTCCTCTTCCAGTGGCCATCTTGCTTGCAATAGAAGCAATTGGCTCCGGCTGTAGGAGAAGGCTTAGTCTTTGAGGGAGCACTCTGGACAGGGCCATGGGCGCTACCTCCTGACTTTATCCTTCTTCTTCTTAGTCCAAGAACTCTTCTTGAACTTAGCCTTATTCTGCACCATCAACACTTGACTGGCGCCTTTCTTGAGATCAGCCTCTGCCGTTTTGAGCATCCCATGTAATTCAGTGATACTCTTATCCATACCATGCATATGGTAGTTCGAGATGAACGAACCATACGCACTAGGAAGAGAGTTCAGAATTATATCAGTAGCGAACTCTTCGTTAAGTGGGACGCCCAGCCGATCCAGAGACTGAATGTAACCAATCATCTTGATTACATGCGGACTCAGTGGATCGCCATCTTTCAGCTTACAGCCCAGCAAGCTTGAGAGACTTGATACCTCTCGGTCTTTGCCTGAGCCTGGAACATACTTTGAGGCTTTCGATCATATCGTAGGCCTCAACATTCTCGAAACTGCTGCTGCAAGTCCGGTTCCATGTGTGCAAGCATAAGACAGCTAATTTCCGTAGACTCATCTCTAGTCTTACGGTAGGCATTTGTGACAGCGACAGTCGCATCGTCATCTGGCTCTTCTGGAAGTGGAGTTTCTAGAACATGTTCTTTCTTGTCATGCTTGAGGAATATCCTCAGATACGATACCAGTTGGTGAAATTAGTTCCATTAAGCTTATCTTCTCTAGGATTGACCTCAACGCAAACGCGGACAACTGAGGAAGGTTGCTAGGTGCCATTGATCTACAACAGGAAATACGCAAAAACACTTAAGACATGTATTCATAAAAGAGCAGGCATATTAAAACGCTTTAATACTTATGCTCCCACTAGAACCAACATCCCTCCGATGGTTGCTAAGTGATTCAGGACCCTAAATAAGCAAGTCGACTAGTGAGCTTTAGCATCACCGCTAGCCGTCAAGTGATCTAGGTAGGCAACACCTTCCCAATCGTATCTCTATACGACTCCTGTTAGTTGGGTGGCATCACATGCCCCGGCTCCCAACCTTCCTCGCCCCGAGCCCCACAACCGTTGTGATGGACTCGTCTAGATTACCAAGTGCTTCTGCTTGTAAGAGTCCGACTCGAACCCACCTAACCGGAAAGAATTGGTAGCACCTCAATTTCATGAGCCCACTACCAAGAATGTCCGACTTGTGATGGTGCAGCACTGGCGGGGCGACCGACTAGACCTTCTTTGAGGGATTAAAGAATCTACCAACTATCTAAATAGAGGTAAATAGAGACATAACAATAACACAAATAAAACAATTATAATGTGAAATGGTATGGCTCTCTTCATGGTGATCTCCATCTCCACAAAGTTTGTAAGTCGACTCGTGCCAACACTTGTCACGTGCCATCTTACTCCATGTAGCCGACTTGTACATCGACTTGCATGCCTTCCGGGTTCTCCAACAAGCTACACTAGCTAGTAAGTGAAAATTTACATAGAGAATCTGACACGCAGGCCGGTATACAATAAAATGACAGCACCTAGGCTCCAGCCGGCTGACATAAACATGATACGCAGATCATGTATGGATTACACACATCACATGCACATAAGCCATACCATTCACAACTTCCTGCAAAAACAAGTTATGCATAGATACGATATCTACCGGCGTTGTGAAACTCGCAACGACATCTAAGGCGCTACGACAGGGCGAAGCCGGCGGTCCCGCTAGCCGGATAAAACGATTTCATCTGCATTCTGATCATGGATTTCTTCATCGGATAAAACGATTTTACCCGAATCTGATCCGTATACCGATTCGACCAAACTCTTTGATCTTCGATCACCGCAACTGGATTTATGTGTCACGGTATACCCCGATGACGGAAACCGACCGGTAGGGGTAAGTTGTTCCACGACCTTAGCAGTGTGATCACGGAAACCTGATCATCCATTAACCCCGAGTACGATTGATCCAATCAACCTTGTACAAAACCGATCTATCTCATAGACCGACCACCAAAACAGCAATTAGATCACATCTAACGCTAACTACATATCACATATGTACGGATCTCGGGCCTAATACCAGAAGCTACCGCTCTGATACCACTGTTGGGGCGCGTAGAGATAAACGAAAACTTTTCCTACGCGGTACTTCCAAGATCTAGCCGAGATAGAAGGCCACGAGTATTACCACTAGACGCGCAGGTGCGGATTATCGGTGCAGCGCGTCGGGGCAGTGCAGTCCCACAATCCGGTCCGGCCGATCCAATCCCTCGAACGTCGAAGTGCTGAACGTACAACACCTCTGCCGGTATCCACACGTACGAGGAGGAGCTCCGACGGCGGACTGCTAGGTCCGGTGCGGCGGCTGGACTGAGTGGGGGTAGGGTTCCCAACGCATGGGAGAGTGGACTAACGTGCCCGCTGGGCAACCTGCGCCCCTCTTTATATAGCGTATGGTAATGGGCTTCACAACACTTGTGGCCCATTCCCCCTGTGAGTCTGACTCACAAAACCAGTCCATTTTCGGTTCGGGTCCAACCCGACCAAAACTTGCTCCTGCTCTTAAGTGTGCGACCCTGCAGGCTCATGGCGACTTGGACACGATTGGAGTCTAACTCCCAATCGATCAATCGGTAGCGGCTCCTAGCAGAACGTGCCGAACTCCCAAGTACCATTGAGTCATGACGACATACCTTCAATGTGATATTCATCTTAGTCCCTTTTGCCTCACGATATACCTTGTCGAGCTATAGGCGATTAATCGTCATCCCTTAAATAGCTCAACTCTCTTCTCGATCCGTGATATCTGATTCACCTGACTAACTCTTAGTCAACAAACACAGTTAACACTTAACTGAGTTGCGCATGGCCATGCTTCCTGAATCATATCACTCGAGAGGGCCCAGAGAATATCTCTCCATTCGGAGGGGCAAAATCCCATCTTGATTATCCACATCACGCAGCTTGCTTCTCATTCGACCTGAACTCTGCCTTTATAGTTGCCTTGTCACAGAACAACGTTTGACAGAACCTAAGTCGGTGATCCACAACTCGGATTGTGCGATAACCTCATGTCTAAGGATTACATTGATTGAGACATGCAAATGACGACTTGATCGTTGCATCTCAATGTGGGTTAGTCCGACTTGCTAAACTCTTTAGCCAAGTCCGTGAACGTTGGAATGGCATCACCATGCCCATGACAAGTGGAACCGTGTCATCAGCCAACACTCACATTAGTCTAGGGTGTGTGTCCAGCACAACCTAAATGACCAAGGACAATCTAGTATGAACAACATGAATATAGTTCCACAATCGAATCACATATTCAATGACATATATCAGATGTTCAAAACAAGGACAACTTAATAACTTTATGAATACAGTGGGAATTACATCATACATGATTGCCTCTAGGGCATATTCCCAACAGCAAGAAGACCCCCCCTTCCTATTTCCGTTACAAGAAACCGTTTAGAGAGATTTATTGCATCTAACATTAGTAGTATAATTAGGATAATAATGAAGCATCGAACATAAAATTAAACAGACAACCAATTTAGAAAGATTAACTGCATCGAACATAAGCAAGATAATAAGGAAGCATCAAACATACAATTAAATAGACAGAAGCAATTTAGAGAGAATAGTTGCCTGCATCTTTAGGGTCTTCTGTCTTGCTGCGTTTCTCGCCTTCAATCTTCACTCGTTTCACCGTGCTTGCAGACATTAACGGTGATGTTGCGGCAAGGTTGGAGACGAGGTGGCAGATCTGGATGTCCGGCGAGGTCGGTGGCTGACTGGCGAACACGGCGTCGAGGTGGCTGACCGGCGAGCACGGCGCGAGGTGGAAGATAACGTACGGCGAGGTTGGAGACGATGTGGCAGACATGCGAGCACAACGGCGAGGTGGTGGATCTAGAGAGAGAAAATGCCGGTGATGTGGCAGATCTGGAGGGTGATCTCGATGGCGACGAGGGAGTTCTGGAAAGCGAGGTATATGGCGAGGTGTGAGACCGGGGGAATAGAGGAACTGTTTTGGGAGGACAAGGGGGAGTGGATATTTCAAAATAGTGGCTTTCTCTTTTGGCGAGAGGGCCGATCGAGGGGATAAGGCAGGGTTTCCGAACGATTATAGAAATGCCCTCCAGGCTAAAGGTTGCCAGTTGTGTGCGGGAGGGCTGAGAAGTAAATTATCCTTGCATGAAAAAATTTGGGCGGGCTGTCCTGGCGCGAATTTTTCGGAGCGACGCGAAATTTTGGCGAAACTGCGGGAAACTTTGCTAGCCATCCGATGCTGATGGGTGGCTTACAAAAATTGAGCATTTATGCAATTATTTAGTACTAAAGATTGTGAAAAAAACCCAAAACTATTTTACCTAAAATCCTGGAAAGGTTCAATTATGTGGAATACTACTACATGTTGATTGGCGGCTTGAACTTTGCTAGCCGTTGGATGCTAGTCAACTTTTTGTCTACACCTATCACCGGTGTCGAAAGGGGGTAGACCACTATTCTTTTTTGCTTGTTTCTGTTAAGTTAGGCCATAGTTACATGGATAACCCAAATCTATATGTACTTGTAATAAGATTCCCTCTAGTTCGACCGAAGAAACCATAGCCATGATGGGGAAAAGACGGAACTGCCGTTCCGGACCCTCTACATGAGTCCGAATGGGGTTGAAAATTGGAACCAATTTCTTGGTTTTGTCAGGTTAGGCACAAGGAACACCCAAGACAATGGTAGCGCCCACCTCTTGGCAAGATTTCCCCAGTTCCGTCAGATCCGGGACTTTCGGGCTCTAAGTAGTCCTCGCACATGCTGAGAGAATCCGACGCCGGTGAAGTGCGCCCTAACAGAGAGAGCGAGGGAATCTTGCGCATCTAAGACCCATGAAACACTCTAACACACATGGTATGGCATACGCTGGGATTTGGTGGCATTCGGATGATCCGGAGCCCCCTCTCCGGAGATACCATAGCCCCGCTGTGAAATAAGACGAAATTGTCGTTCTGGCCCCTCTACGTGAGCCGGAAGGGGATAGAAAAGTGGAACCAATTTCTTGGTTGTGTTAGGTTAGGCCCAATGAACACCCAAGACAATTGTACATCCTACCTCTTGGCAAGATTCCCACAGTTCCGTCAGATCTGGGAGTTTCGGGCTCTAAGTAGTCCTCGAACTCGCAAGAGAGAATCCAACACCGGTGAATCCCGAACGCTGGGAGCGAGGGAATCTTGGGCATCCAAGACCCATGCCACACTATAACACACGTGGTATGACATACCATGGGATTTGATGGCATTCAAATGATCTTGAGCCCCCTCTCCGGAGAATCTATAGCCCCGATGAGGAAAAAGACGAAACTGTCGTTCTAGCCCCTCCACGTTAGCGGGAAGGGGGTAGCAAAGTGGAACCAATTGCTTTGTTGTGTTAGGTTAGGACCAAGGAACACCCAAGACAATGGTTGGGACCACCGTTTGGCAATATTCCCCCAGTTCCGGGAGTTTCGGGCTAATCCTGGAACCGAAAGAGAGAATATGACGTCGGTGAGCCCTAACACAGAGAGTGAGGGAATGTTGGACATCCAAGACCTATGACACACTCTAACACACATGGTATGGCATAACATAGGATTTGGTGGCATTCAGATGATCCTAAGCCCCCTCTCCGGAGAAACCATAGACCCGATGTGGAAAAAGACGGAACTGCAGTTCTGGCCACTCTACATGAGCCGGAAAGGGGTAGAAAAGTGGAACCAATTGATTTTTTGTGTTATGTTAGGACCAAGGAACACGCAAGACAATGTTGGGCCCACCTGTTGGCAAGACTCCCCGAGTTCCGTCGGTTTCGGGAGTTTTGGGCTCTAAGTAGTCCTTGAGCACGCCAGAGAGAATCCGACGCCGGTGAAGCCCTAACAGAGAGAGAGGGGGAATCTTGGGAATCCAAGACCCATGACACACTATAACACACATGGTATGGCGTATCTTGGGATTTGGTGGCATTCAGACGATCTAGAGGCCCCTCTCTGGAGAAACCATGGCCCCGTTGGGGAAAAATACGGAACTGTTGTTCTGGCCCCTCTACGTTAGGCGGAAGGGGTAGCAAAGTGGAACCAACTGATTTTTTGTATTAGGTTAGGCCCAAAGAACACCAAAGAAAAGGGTAGGGCCCACCTCCTGGCAATATTCCCGCCATTTCGTGAGATCTGGGAGTTTCGGGCTCTCAGTAGTCCTGGAACCCGTGAAAGAGAATGCGGCGCCGGTGAAGCCATAACACAAAGAGTGAGGGAATCTTGGGCATACAAGACTCATGCCACAATCTAACACATATGGTTTGGCATACCCTAGTATTGGGTGGTAATTCAGATGCTCCGGAGCCCCTCCCCGGAGAAATCCTAGGTCTGCTGGAGAAAAAGAAGAAACTGCCGGTCTAGGCCCTCTACGTGAGCCGGAAAGGGGTAGCAAAGTGGAACTAATTGCTTGGTTGTGTTATTTTAGGCCCAAGTAACACCAAATAAAATGGTAGGACCCACCTCATGGCAAGATTCCCCTTGTTTCGTTAGATTCGGGAGTTTCGGGCTCTAAATAGTTTTGGAACCCGCTAGAGAGAATCCGACGCCGGCGAAGGCCTAACAAAAAAAGAGAGGCAATCATGGGCATCAAACATCCATGACACTCTATAACACACATGGTATGTCATACCATGGGATTTGGTGGTATTCAGATGATCTAGAGCCCCTCTCCGGAGAAACCCTAGCCCCGTTGGGAAAACAGACAGAACTGCCGTTCTGGCCCCTCTACGTGAGCCGAAGGGGGTAGCAAAGTGGAACCAACTGCTTTCGTCAGTTCCGGGAGTTTCGGGCTCTAAGTAGTCCTGGAACCCGCCAGAGAGAATCCGACGCCGGTGAAGACCTAACACACAGAGAGAGGGAATCTTGGGCATCCAAGACCCACGACACACTATAACACACATGGTATGGAATACCATGGTATTTGGTGGCATTAAGACGATCTGGAGGCCCCTCTCTGGATAAACCATGCATAGCCCCGCTCGGAAAAAAGACGGAACTGCCGTTCTGGCCCCTCTATGTTAGGTGGAAGGGGGTAGCAAAGTGGAAGAAACTGCTTGCTTGTATTAGGTTAGGCCCAAGGAACACCCAACAAAATGGTAGGGACCACCTCTTGGTAAGATTCCCCCAGTTCCGTCAGATCCGGGAGTTTCACGCTCTAAGTAATCGTGGAACCCGACAGAGAGAATCTGACGCTAGCCATGCCACACTCTAACATAGGGAGAGCGAGTGAATCTTGGGAATACAAGACCCATGCCACACTCTAACACACATGTTATGCCATACCTTGGGATTTGTTGGCATTCATACGATCTGGAGCTAGCCCCCTCTCTAGAGAAACCATAGCCCCGCTGGGAAAAACACGGAACTACCGTTTTGGCCCCTCTACTTGAGCCGGAAAGGGGTAGAAAAGTGGAACCAATTGCCTGTTTGTGTTAGGTTAGGCCCAAGGAACACCCAAGAAAATGGTTGGGCCCACCTGTTGGAAAGATTCCTCGAGTTCCATCAGTTTAGGGAGTTTCGGGCTCTAAGTAGTCCTGGAATCCGCCAGAGAGAATCTGACGCACCGGTGAAGCCATAACACACACAGAGAGAGAGAGAGAGAGGGAATCTTGGGCATCCAAGACCCATGACACACTATATTCACACACATGTTATGGCATACCATGGTGTATTTGGTGGCATTCAGACGATCTGGAGGCCCCTCTCCAGAGAAACCATAGCCCCGCTGGGAAAAAGACGGAACTACCATTTTGGCCCCTCTACGTGAGTCGCAAAGGGGCAGCAAAGTGGAACGAATTACTAGGTTGTGTTAGGTTATGCCCAAGTAACACCCAATAAAATTGTAGGTCCCACCTCTTGGCAAGATTCCCCCTTTTCGTGAGATCCGGGAGTTTCAGGCTCTAAGTAGAACCCGTGAAAGAGTATCTGACGCCGGTGAAGCCATAACAAAGGGAGTAAGGGAATCTTGGGAATCCAATAACTATTCCACACTCTAACACACGAGCTATGGCATACCGTGGGATTTGGTGGCATTCGGACGGTCCGGAGGCCCCTCTCTAGAGAAACCATAGCCCCCTTGGGAAAAAGTCGGAACTGCCATTCTAGCCCGTCTACCTGAGCCGGAATGGGGTAACAAAGCGGAATCTATTGCTTGGTTGTGTTAGGTTAGGCCCAAGTAACACCCAATACAATGGTAGGTCCCACATCTTGGCAAGATTCCCCCTATTCCGTGAGATCTGGGAGTTTCAAGCTCTAAGTAGTCCTCGAACCCGTGAAAGAGAATGCGATGCGAGTGAAGCCATAACACAAAGAGTGAGGGAATCTTGGGAATACAAGACCCACGACACAATATAACACACATGGTTTGGCATACCCTAAGATTGGGTGGGAATTCATACGCTCCGGAGCCCCTCCCCGAAGAAACCCTAGGTGTGCTGGAGAAAAAGAAGAAACTGTCGGTCTGGCCCCTCTACGTGAGCCGGAAAGGGGTACAAAACTGGAACTAATTGCTTGGTTGTTTTATTTTAGGCCCAAGTAACACCAAATAACATGGTAGGACCCACCTCTTGGCAAGATTCCCCCTGTTCCGTGAGAGCCGGGAGTTTCGGGCTCTAAATAGTTTTGGAACCTCCTAGAGAGGATCCCACGCCGGCGAAGGCCTAACACAAAAAGAGAGGGAATCTTGGGCATCCAAGACCCATGGAACACTATAGCACACATGGTATGGCATAACATGGGATTTGGTGGTATTCATACGATCCAGACTCCAGAGCCCCTCTCCGGAGAAAGCCTAGCCCCGCTGGGAAAACAGACGGAAATGTCATTCTGGCCCCTCTACGTGAGCCGGAAGGGGGTAGAAAAGTGAAACCAACTGCTTGGTTGTGTTATTTTAGGCCCAATGAACACCCAATACAATGGTAGGTCCCACCTCTTGGCAGGATTCCCCCTGTTTTGTCACATCCAGGAGTTTCGGGCTCTGAGTAGTCCTTGAACCCGCAGAGAGAATCCGACGCCGGTGAAGCCATAACACACCGAGTTAGGAAATGTTGGGAATCCAATACTTATAAAACACTATAAAACACATGGTATGTAATACCATGGGATTTGGTGGCAGTCAGACGATCCGGAGGCCCCTCTCCGGAGAAACCATAGCCCCGCTAGGGAAAAAGATGGAACTGCCGTTCTGGCCCCTCTACGTGACCCGGAAGGGGGTAGCAAAGTGGAACCAACTTTTTGGTTGTGTTAGTTTAGGCCCAATTAACACATAAGACAATGGTAGGGCCCACATCTTGGCAAGATTCCCCGAGTTCCGTCAGTTCCGGGAGTTTCGGGCTCTAAGTAGCCCTGGAACCTGCCAGAGAGAATCCGACGCCGGTGAAGCTCTAACACACAGAGAGAGGGAATCTTGGGCATCCAAGACCCACAGCACACTATAACACACATGGTATGTAATACCATGGGATTTGGTGGCATTAAGACGATCTGGAGGCCCCTCTCCGGAGAAACCATGCATAGCCCCGCTCGGAAAAAAGACGAAACTGCCGTTCTGGCCTCTCTACGTTAGGCGGAAGGGGGTAGCAAAGAGGAACCAACTGCTTGCTTGTATTAGGTAAGGCCCAAGGAACACCCAAAAAAATTGTAGGGCCCACCTCTTGGCAAGATTCCCCCAGTTCCGTCAGATCAGGGAGTTTCAGGCTCTAAGTAATCCTGGAACCCGCCAGAGAGGATCTGACGCTGGTGAAGCCCTAACATAGGGAGAGCGCGTGAATCTTGGGAATACAAGACCCATGAACCACTATAACACACATGTTATGTCATACCATGGGATTTGATGGCATTCATACGATTCGGAGCTAGCCCGCTCTCCAGAGAAACCATAGCCCCGCTGGGAAAAACACGGAACTACCGTTTTGGCCCCTCTACTTGAGCCGGAAAGGGGTAGAAAAGTGGAACCAATTGCCTGTTTGTGTTAGGTTAGGCCCAAGGAACACCCAAGAAAATGGTTGGGCCCACCTGTTGGCAAGATTCCCCGAGTTCCATCAGTTTAGGGAGTTTCCTGCTCTAAGTAGTCCTGGAACCCGCCAGAGAGAATCCGACGCGCCGGTGAAGCCATAACACAGCATGAGAGAGAGAGAGAGAGGGAATATTGGGCCTCCAAGACCCATTACACACTATATACACACACATGTTCTGGAATACCATGGTGTATTTGGTGCCATTCAGACGATCTGGAGGCCCCTCTCCAGAGAAACCATAGCCCCGCTGGGAAAAAGACGGAACTACCATTTTGGCCCCTCTACGTGAGACGGAAAGGGCAGCAAAGTGGAACCAATTACTTGGTTGTGTTAGGTTATTCCCAATTAACACCTAATAAAATGGTAGGTCCCACCTCTTGGCAAGATTCCCCCCGTTCCGTGAGATCCGGGAGTTTCGGGCTCTAAGTAGAACCTGCGAAAGAGAATCTGACGCCAGTGAAGCCATAACAAAGGGAGTAAGGGAATATTGGGAATCCAATAACCATGCCACACTATAACACACAAGTTATGGCATACCATGGGATTTGGTGGCATTCAGATGGTCCGGAGGCTCCTCTCGAGAGAAACCATAGCACCGCTGGAAAAAAGACGGAACTACCATTCTGGCCCATCTACGTGAGCCGGAATGGGGTAACAAAGAGGAACCTATTGCTTGGTTGTGTTAGGTTATTCCCAAGTAACACCCAATATAATGGTAGGTTCCACCTCTTGGCAAGATTCCCCCTATTCCGTGAGATCTGGGAGTTTCGGGCTCTAAGTAGTCCTGGAACCCGTGAAAGAGAATGCGACGCCAGTGAAGCCATAACACAAAGAGTGAGGGAATCTTGGGCATCCAAGACCCACGCCACAATATAACACACATGTTTTGGCATACCCTAGGATTGTGTGGGAATTCATACGCTCTGGAGCCCCTCCCCGGAGAAACCCTAGGTCTGCTGGAGAAAAAGAAGAAACTGTCGGTCTGGCCCCTCTACGTGAGCTGGAAAGGGGTAGAAAACTGGAACTAATTGCTTGGTTGTTTAATTTTAGCCCCAAGTAACACCAAATAAAATTATAGGACCCATCTCTTGGCAAGATTCCCCCTGTTTCATGAGATCCGGGAGTTTCGGGCTCTAAATAGTTTTGGAACCTCCTAGAGAGAATCCGACGCCGGGGAAGGCCTAACACACAAAGAGAGGGAATCTTGGGCATCCAAGACCCATGTAACACTATAACACACATGGTATGGCATACCATGGGATTTGGTTGTATTCAGACGATCCAGACTCCAGAGCCCCTCTCCGGAGGAACCGTAGCCCCGCTGGGAAAACAGACGGAACTGTCGTTCTGGCCCCTCTACGTGAGCCGGAAGGGAGTAGAAAAGTGGAACAAACTGCTTGGTTGTGTTATTTTAGGCCCAATGAATACCCAATACAATGGTAGGGCCCACCTCTTGGCAGGATTCCCCCTGTTTCGTCACATCCGGGAGTTTTGGGCTCTGAGTAGTCCTTGAACCCGCCAGAGAGAATCCGACGCTGGTGAAGCCAAAACACACCGAGTTAAGAAATGTTGGGCATCCAAGACCCATGAAACACTCTAACACACATGGTATTTCATACCATGGGATTTGGTGGCATTCAGACGATCCGTAGGCCCCTCTAGGGAAAAAGACGGAACTGCCGTTCTCGCCCCTCTACGTGACCCGGAAGGGGGTAGCAAAGTGGAACCAACTGCTTGGTTGTGTTAGTTTAGGCCCAATTAACACATAATACAATGGTAGGGCCCACATCTTGGCAAGATTCCCCGAATTCCGTCAGTTTCGGGAGTTTCGGGCTCTGAGTAGTCCTGGAACCCGCCAGAGAGAATCCGACGCCGGTGAAGCCCTAACACAGAGAGAGAGGGAATCTTGGGAATCCAATACCCACGACACACTATAACACACATGGTAGGGAATACCATGGGATTTGGTGGCATTAAGACGATCTGGAGGCCCCTCTCCGGAGAAACCATGCATAGCCCCGCTCGGAAAAAACGGAACTGCCGTTCTGGCCCCTCTACGTTAGGCGGAAGGGGGTAGCAAAGTGGAACCAACTGCTTGCTTGTATTAGGTTAGGCCCAAGGAACACCCAACAAAATGGTAGGTCCCACCTCTTGGCAAGATTCCCCCAGTTCCGTCAGACCCGGGAGTTTCAGCCTCTAATTAATCCTGGAACCCGCCAGAGAGAATCTGACGCCGGTGAAGCCCTAACATTGGGAGAGCGAGTGAATCTTGGGAATACAAGACCCATGGCACACTATAAAACACATTTTATGCCATACCATGGGATTTGGTGGCATTCATACGATCCAGAGCTAGCCCCCTCTCCAGAGAAACCATAGCCCCGCTGGAAAAAACATGGAACTACCGTTTTGGCCCCTCTACTTGAGCCGGAAAGGGGTAGAAAAGTGGAACCAATTGCCTGTTTGTGTTAGGTTAGGCCCAAAGAACACCCAAGAAAATGGTTGGGCCCACCTGTTGGCAAGATTCCCTCAGTTCCATCAGTTTAGGGAGTTTCCGGCTTTAAGTAGTCCTGGAACCCGCCAGAGAGAATCTGACGCGCCGGTAAAGCCATAACACAGCATGAGACAGAGAGGGAATCTTGGGCATCCAAGACCCATGAAACACTATATACACACATGTTATGGAATACCATGGTGTATTTGGTGGCATTCAGACGATCTGGAGGCCCCTCTCCAGAGAAACCATAGCCCCGCTGGGAAAAGACGGAACTACCGTTTTGGCCCCTCTACGTGAGCCGGAAAGGGGAAGAAAAGTGGAATCAATTACTTGGTTGTGTTAGATTATGCCCAAGTAACACCTAATAAAATGGTAGGTCCCACATCTAGGCAAGATTCCCCCCATTCCGTGAGATCCGGGAGTTTCGGGCTCTAAGTAGAACCCGAGAAAGAGAATCTGACGCCGGTGAAGCCATAATAAAGGGAGTAAGGGAATATTGGGAATCCAATAACCATGCCACACTCTAACACACAAGTTATGGCATACCGTGGGATTTTGTGGCATTCAGACGGTTCGGAGGCCCCTCTCCACAGAAACCATAGCCCCGCTGGGAAAAAGACAAAACTGCCATTCTGGCCCGTCTACGTGAGCCGGAATGGGGTAACAAAGCAGAACCTATTGCTTGGTTGTGTTAGGTTAGGCCCAAGTAACACCCAATACAATGTTAGGTCCCACCTCTTGGCAAGATCCCCACTATTCGTGAGATCTGGGAGTTTCGGGCTCTAAGTAGTCCTGGAACCCGTGAAAGAGAATGCGACGCCAGTGAAGCCATAACACAAAGAGTGAGGGAATATTGGGAATCCAAGACCCACGCCACGATATAACACACATGGTTTGGCATACCCTACGATTGGGTGGGAATTCATACGCTCCGGAGCCCCTCCCCGGAGAAACCCTAGGTCTGCTGGAGAAAAAGAAGAAACTATCGGTCTGGCCCCTCTACGCGAGCTGGAAAGGGGTAGAAAAGTGGAACTAATTGCTTGGTTGTTTTATTGTAGGACCAAGTAACACCAAATAAAATGGTAGGACCCACCTCTTGGCAAGATTCCCCCTGTTCCGTCAGATCCAGGAGTTTCGGGCTCTAAATAGTTTTGGAACCTCCTAGATTGAATCCGATGCCGGCGAAGGCCTAACACACAAAGAGAAGAATATTGGGCATACAAGACAAATGGAACACTATAACACACATGGTATGGCATACCATGGGATTTGGTGGTATTCAGACGATCCAGAGCCTCTCTCCGGAGAAACCCTAGCCCCGTTGGGAAAATAGACAGAACTGCCGTTCTGGCTCCTCTACATGAGACGGAAGGGGGTAGCAAAGTGGAACCAACTGCTTGGTTGTATTAGTTTAGGCCCAATGAACACACAAGATAATGGTAGGGCCCACGTCTTGGCAGGATTCCCCCTGTTTCGTCACATTCGGGAGTTTCGGGCTCTGAGTAGTCCTTGAACACGCCAGAGAGAATCCGACGCCGGTGAAGCCATAACACATCAAGTGAGGGAATGTTGGGAATCAAAGACCCATGGAACACTCTAAAACACATGCTATGTCATACCATGGGATTTGGTGTCATTCAAACGATCCGGAGCCCCCTCTCCGAAGAAAACCATAGCCCCGCTAGAGAAAAAGACGGAACTGTCGTTCTGGACCCACTACGTCAGCCGGAAGGGGGTAGCAAAGTGGAACCAACTGCTTGGTTGTGTTAGGTTATGCCCAATGAACACCCAAGACAATGGTAGGGCCCACCTGTTGGCAAGATTTCTCAAGTTCCGTCAGTTCCGGGAGTTTCGGGCTCTAAGTAGTCATGGAACCCGCCAGAGAGAATCCGACGCCGGTGAAGCCCTAACGCAGAGAGAGAGAGGGAATATTGGGAATCCAAGACCCATGACGCACTATAACACACATGGTATGGAATACCATGGGATTTGGTGGCATTAAGACGATCTGGAGGCCCCTCTCCGGAGAAACCATGCATAGCCCCGCTCGGAAAAAAACGGAACTGCCGTTCTGGCCCCTCTACGTTAGGCGGAAGGGGGTAGCAAATTGGAACCAACTTCTTGCTTGTATTAGGTTAGGTCCAAGGAACACCCAACAAAATGGTAGGTCCCACCTCTTGGCAAGATTCCCCCCAGTTCCGTCAGACCCGGAAGTTTCAGCCTCTAATTAATCATGGAACCCGCCAGAGAGAATCTGACGCCGGTGAAGCCCTAACATTGGGAGAGCGAGTGAATATTGGGAATACAAGACCCATGCCACACTCTAAAACACATGTTATGCCATACCATGGGATTTGGTGGCATTCATACGATCCAGAGCTAGCCCCCTCTCCAGAGAAACCATAGCCCCGCTGGGGAAAACATGGAACTACCGTTTTGGCCCCTCTACTTGAGCCAAAAATGGGTAGCAAAGTGGAACCAATTGCTTTTTTGTGTTAGTTTAGGCCCAACGAACACCCAAGAAAATGGTTGGGCCCATGCGTTGGCAAGATTCCCCGATTTCCATCAGATTAGGGAGTTTCGGGCTCTAAGTAGTCTTGGTACGTGCCAGAGAGAATCTGACGCGCCGGTGAAGCACTAACAGAGAGACAGAGGGAATCTTGGGAATCCAAGAACAATGACACACTATACGCACATATGGTATGGCATACCATGGTGTATTTGGTGGCATTCAAACGATCAGGAGGCCCCTCTCCAGAGAAACCATAGCCCCGCTGGGAAAAAGACGGAACTGCCGTTTTTGCCCCTCTACGTGAGCCGTAAAGGGGTAGCAAAGTAGAACCAATTACTTGGTTGTGTTAGTTTAGGCCCAAGTAACACCAAATAAAATGGTAGGTCCCACCTATTGGCAAGATTCCCCCCGTTCCGTGAGATCCGGGAGTTTCTGGGCTCTAAAAATAACACGCAAAAGAGAATCTGACGTCGGTGAAGCCATAACACAGGGAGTAAGGGAATCTTGGGCATCCAATACCCATGCCACACTCTAACACACACAAGGTGTGGCATACCGTGGGATTTGGTGGCATTCAGACGATCCGGAGGCCCCTCTCCATAGAAACCATTACCCCGTTGGGAAAAAGACGGAACTGCCGTTCAGGCCCCTCTACGTGAGCCGGAATGGGGTAGCAAAGCGGAACCAATTTCTTGGTTGTGTTAGGTTAGGCCCAAGTAAAACCGAACACAATGTTAGGTCCCACCGCTTGGCAAGATTCCCCCCATTCCGTGAGATCTGGGAGTTTCGGGATCTGAGTAGTCCTAGAACCCGCGAAAGAGAATGCGGGGCCGGTGAAGCCATAACACAAAGAGTGAGGGAATATTGGTAATCCAAGACCCATGCCACAATATAACACACATGGTTTGGCATACCCTAGTATTGGGTGGGAATTCAGACGCTCCGGAGCCCCTCGCCGGACAAACCCTAGGTGTGCGAGAGAAAAAGAAGAAACTGTCGGTCTGGCCCCTCTACGTGAGCCGGAAAGGGGTAGAAAAGTGGAACTAATTGATTGGTTGTGTTAGTTTATGCCCAAGTAACACCAAGTAAAATGGTAGGACCCACCTATTGGCAAGATTCCCCCTGTTCTGTCAGCTCCGGGAGTTTCGGGCTCTAAATAGTTTTGGAACCCGCTAGAGAGAATCCGACGCCGACGAAGGCCTAAAACACAAAGAGAGGGAATCTTGGGCATACAAGACCCATGACACACTATAACACACATGTTATGGCACATACCATGGGATTTGGTGGTATTCAGACGATCCAGAGCCCCTCTCCGGAGAAACCCTAGCCCCGCTGGGAAAAAAGACGAAACTGATATTCTAGCCCGTCTACGTAGCCGGAAGGGGGTAGTAAAGTGGAAGTAATTGATTGGTTGTCTTAGGTTAGTCCCAAGTTACACCCAAGACAATGGTAGGGACCACCTCTTGGCAGGATTCCCCCTGTTTCGTCACATCCGGGAGTTTCGGGCTCTGATTAGTCCTTGAACCCACCAGAAAGAATTCGACGCCGGTGAAGCCATAACACACCGAGTGAGGGAATGTTGGTCATCCAAGAACCATGGAACACTATAACACACATGGTATGTCATACCATCGGATTTGGGGGCATTTAGACGATCCGGAGCCCCTTCTCCGGAGAAACCATAGCCCCGCTAGGTAAAAAGACGGAACTGCCATTCTGGCCCCTCTACGTGAGCCGGAAGGGGGTAGCAAAGTGGAACCAAATGCTTGGTTGTGTTAGGTTAGGCCCAATGAACACCCAAGACAATGGTAGGGCCCACCTCTTGGCAAGATTCCCTCGCTTCGCTGGAACAATGATCTGTTGACCATAAGTCAACCTTTTGGTCTACCCCTATGACCAGCGTCGGAAGGGGGTAGACCTCAGTACTATTTTGCTTGGTTGTGTTAGGTTAGACCTAAGCTACATTAATAACCAAAATCTAGCTATACTTTTAACAATATTCCCTCCAGTTTGCCCGAATGGGGGAACATCGACGGTTCGAGACCTATAAGTGTAGTGCATAACCTTCCTATGTGATGCCGGTGAAACCAGTCACACCTATGTGTAGTATATTGGCCACTCCCCACCTCGGTCCCAACACAAGTTTATAAGTATTCTTAGTGCCCCATCATGGTTCACGTAGGATTCCGACACTTTAGAGCCCAAACGCTTCACTAGAACAATGATCTGTTGACCAGAAATCAACCTTTTGGTCTATCCCTATGACCGCGTCGGAAGATGGTAGAACACAATACTATTTTGCTAGGTTGTGTTAGGTTAGGCCATAACTACATTAATAACCAAAAATCTAGCTATACTTTTAATAGTATTCCCTCCGTTTTCCCCGAAAGGGGGGGCATCGACGGTTTATAACTAAACTGGAGTAGTACATATATATTAGTAAGTATAGATTATTACATTCAAATATAAATTAGGCCTAAACTATCCTAGACTCCGGTCCGGCCGTCCTCCTCGTCGTCGCTCGCTGCCATGCTGGCCTGGTCATCGTTCGGCGCCATCGACAGTGCACGCCTCGGAGCACGCGTCCCGTCGGAGTAAATGGCGACGACATGCAAACTGCAATGACCCTGGCGCCGCTTGGGGAGCCGAGAAGGCTGCATACCGCGTTAATGCTAGGCGTGCGGCAGAGGCGAAGCACCATCCCGCCGTCTGGTGCAGGTCGCGTCCCATCGTCGCCATTACGCGCGGCAGGCTAACCACCACCTGCACGACGTCGTGTGCATGTCCAAGGCGTGTGAATGCAGAGGCGTGTTGGCACGTAACCACATGTTCGTCACCTAGGCTGCATACACATGGTAGTTGTGTTGGCACGTACCATTATTTGTAGTGAGCTTGGCAAAGATTGGTACCACGTTTCGCAAGCAAACACGTGCCATATCGTTTCGTACGCGTACACGTATAAAACGGCATCTTCTTTTCTACACGTACGATAGAGCCTTTTATATTCGCTGACTTGGTGTGGTGAGCTTTTTGTGGTGAATTTGGATCACTGATTGGTGGCCCCGCGGCGTCCCGGGCCCCACTTGCCAGTGACTAAATGTCACATCATTCTATGTTGACTAAGTGAGCCGGCGCGTTCCCACCATGCATGCATGCGCACACGACATGGCGACCAGTCGAAACGGGGCGGCCTCGAAACGACACTCTCTATATAAAGCTCCTGCCGCATCGCCTCTCTCCCTCATCCATTCTCCCCCTATTTTTAGTAAAAAACCCCACTCCGTATCGTCTCCCAGCCCTCCTTCTCTCCCAACTGCCGAGCGCACAACCGCAAGGCGGTTCCGCAGAATGGAAGTGATGGGGGGATGCTAACCCGGTATGTCAGGATCCGAGGAATAACCCGGCCCAGAGACAGTGAGTAGGATACGGCTAGGGATAAAGATGTTTGTGAAGGCCCAAGCTCGTGGGCCTGGTGACCCGGATTGTGGGTGTTGTAAAGGAAAGTTAGGGTTAGCACGCCGTGTCTGGGTAGGACCCGGGCGTGCCTTGTAAAGTAAGTTAGGGGGTACGGGAGCTATATAAACCGACCCCCGGGTATAGATTGAGACAGAGATTCGAGAACCTTAGCAATATCGAGTGGTATCGAGTATCCAGTGTAAACCCTAATCGTGTTATCGTATCGAGAATAGAGATTCGGCGACTTCGATTGCCGGCTGTCATATCAAGTTATATCATGTCTTCCTTTGAGCTAAACCCTCTCCCGAACGCCTGTGTCGACTTGCCCCAAGATCAGTTACCCCTGGTAACATCTGCCGTGATTATCCCACGACAGTTGGCGCCCACCGTGGGGCCTGCGTCCAAAGGTGTCTACATCACGGGAGAAGCTCGGAAGGGCATGGAGAATCTTGTCATTGGCGAGATCTACATCGACCACGAAGGAGAAAAGATGGTGGACGATTCCGGCTGGGGGCCGGAGTCGGATCACCTCGAAACCGGATCCGTCATAACAATCGGCCGGATCAACGTCTTCATCGGTATGGTATGTGCTTCCAATTCGGTCCCTGACAACGTTGGATCTGATTCTATGCCAGGAAAAGCCACGTCTACCCGATCAGATGATGAAGAATCGACGGGAACGACATATCCAGCAGAAGAACCCATCGCGGAGTGGGAACAGCCGGAGGAGCCGGCATGGACCCCACGCGACCGGGCCCAAGGAGAAGATGACACCGGGTCTATCCTGGATCTACTGGAAAACCGGTATGAGGAGAACGGTGAAGAGGAACAGCCTGAATTTACACCGAATGTCGCGCGCCGAGTTGCAGTCTATGCAGCCCCCGCGGCTAACCAAGGAAACACAGCCGCGGCACCAGTCGGGGCAGTGGCCAGCAACAGGGCGCGGTTAACGGAGACCCGGTCTTGACCCGGGTCGATGGAGAGTCAGCATCGGTCACCAGTCGCGCGGCAGATGAGGAGCAACACGCCAACATGTTCGGGTTTCAAGCCAATCGGACACCAGGGGCGGGTCCCTCGAATCCGCGTCACCCGGCCCTGTTCGATAATAATTTGATCTTGGATCCTACAGTCCTCGCCACTGTTATCACCCCAGAAAACGCGGCAGAGCGTGTTAGAGATCTGGACGTGGCTCGTCGTGCATTGGAACAGCAAAGAAGGCAAGTGGAAGCAGATAGACAGGGGATGGCCACCCGGCGGCGCGAGCTAGACGCGTTGGAAACCCGGCTTCGAGAGGAAACGACCAGGATACATCAAAGGCACCACACCAGGTTGCCAGCAACGGGCGGGGTTATTAATCCGGCTAATTTGTTCATCACGCCTCAGGATCAACCGATACCAGTGGTGAACCAGGGAACCGCACCCCAACAGACAACAGCAGCGACACGTCCGGCGAATGAACGGACCGGATTACCCCCACCGCAAACTAGAGTCACAACCGGCAACGATCTACTGCCGCCGCCACCATCACGATTCCGCACGCCAGCCGGCCACTACAACAATCCTATGGACAACGTATATGCGGCGACACTCGCATTGAATCAAATACCTGTGGGAGGTCGCCCCATGCAGAGAAGACTCGGCAAGCCATCGAGTTGCACACTGCGGTGGCGCAGCAAGCCAATTACCCGGATCACAGAAGCGGAATGCACGGGACGCCATATGTCAGCCAGCAGCAAGGGAATTTACAAACGAGTTCGGCACGGCGGAGGGAAGAGCAGCAGCAAATGCCGCCTCCCCGCGCTCAGGCAGTATCAGCAGCACAGGCCGTCGTGGACAGTTCTAGGGCTCGGAGGGCCGCGGCCGGGTCTGCGCAGCGCATGGGCCTCCCGCAGCACAGCGCCCAGCGCGCCCCCGCGGCATCACACGTTTCCAGGGCAAGGCCGGCTTCAATCATTCTTGCGGGGCCCAAGTGTCTCTCGGACAATATTAGAGCTGAACCTTCCGGAAAAGTTCAAAGAGCCAGGGAAAGTAGTGAATTATGAACCAACCATGGATCCCGAAACGTGGCTAAGCAGTTACGAGATGGCAATGTCAATTCGCAACGCGTCCGAGAACCTCCAAGCCAAATTCATGTATCTGATGATGTCTGAAGGAGCAGCAAAATTGTGGTTCACAATCTACCAGAGGGATCGATCAAGTCTTGGGAGGAATTGAAGACCGCGTTTATCAAGCACTTTCACGGAACCTGCAGGAAATTATTCACCATTGATGATCTGGAGCGATGCGTCCAAAAGAAGGGAGAATCGGCGCGCAGTTGGGTGCGCCGGGTTATGGAGATACTTCACTCATCCACAGACATCCAGCCCAAGGATGCGCTACAAGCCATGGCAAAAACATGCAAGTATATACCTTTAGTGCAAAAGTTAACTCGCATGAAGTCCAGTCGAAATGCGTCAGAAGTCACAATGGGAGAATTGATGGATGCGTGCAACAAACACGCTGCGACAGATACCACAGAAGAAGAAGCTGATGACAAGAAGACAAAAGCAAACACAAGCGGTAATGGAAGAACCGGCAAGGAACAGCGTCAGGAAACAATGGAAGTAGTCAGAACAAGCGTCCCTTCGAAGGAGGCTCCGAGTTTGTCGCCAATACAGAAGCGGGTCTTCACCCGACCAGAGAGGGAAATTTCAATACTGGGAACACACAAGGAGGAAACTACCAAGGGCCGCCCCGGCCGAGTAATAGTTGGGACATCTTCAGAATGGCGTGCCCAAAACAGCAGAGGAACGGCAGGCCGGCTAACCACTCCTTGGAGCAGTGCGCCGACTTGCAAAGATGGAAAAAAACGAAGAAGTAAACAGGGCTATGCGAGGTACAGGTCGAGGAGGAGGGCCAGGTGGGTGGAAACCCTGGCAATGGACCACCCCCAGCCGGAAACCCGGCAGCTGGAAACCAGGGCAACAACCAAGGGGGAGCTGGAGGCTTCCAGGCTAACCCCAAACAATTGGGTCAATATCATGTGCATACCACAGGAGGATCTAACAAGGACAAAAGATACTGAAGCAAGCGGTCAACTCAGTTTCGTTAGCCGTCCCGAGATATTGAGATGGTCAGAACAGGAGGTAACATGGAGCAGAAGGGATCACCCGGAAAGAGTGGAACACCCAGGAGTCTTGGCACTAGTAGTCGCACCGCAAGTTAATGGGTACGAGCTAAAGAAGGTTTTAATGGATGGTGGAAGCAGCATCAATACTGTATTGGGAAACCTTCCTACGCATGGGTCTCAAGGAATCTCAACTGCAAAAAAGCTCAACAGTTTTTCATGGAATAGTGCCGGGTCATTCAGCATGCCCCGAGGGAAAAATCGCACTAGAGGTAGCTTTCGGAGAATCAAAGGATAACTATCGAATTGAGTGGCTCACCTTTGAGGTAGTGAAATTACGCAGCCCCTATCACGCGCTGTTTGGAAGGCCGGCTTATGCCAAATTCATGGCTAGGCCGTGTTATGTATATCTACAACTAAAAATCCCGGTCCCAAGAAGACCATTACCATACATGGAAATCGAGATATAGCAGCTGAATGTGACGAAGGAGACGCAGCAATGGCCGAGCAGGCCTGTAGAAAAGAAGAGCTCAAGCACTACCGATCTCAAGCAGACCCGGAGGATATAGCCACATCAAAAAGGCCGAGTACTGAAGGCGAAAAAGCAAAGTCCAAGGTAACGCAAGATGCTAAATTGGTGGCCTTAATCGAAGTTGACTCTCCCAAGCAGTCTGCTGTAAAGGAAGAAGTTACACGGTCGCCCACAACCAGCAAAGTCATGGAGACACCCCACCGGGTTGGCTGGCAAACCCGGGTATCAGGAAAAAGTACAACTTATGGAGGATGTGCATTGGTCAAGCCGGATCAGGGACCAGTGCTTACAAAGAACTGAGTAATGTAACGGGCGGCAGGTTTCAGACGCGCTCTTTTCCTACCCAGGGTACCTACGGGGACTGGAAGGTTTTAATGAGGCGGCCTGCTGACCCAAAATTTCTGGTATCAATAAAGAGATGGTTATCAAGTCCTATGTCTTTTCGCCTTTATCACAAGTAAGTAGTATCAATGCGACATCGATAATTCAGTATCATCAAAAGCATCGATTGCATGTAGGTCTTGGGGGTTGGTTGCTCAGGTAACCAACCACTAACCCAAATGACCCGGCATAGATAGCTATAAGTTATAAGGGCCGATTCCTCGCAAACGAGCACGGCTGCAATCTTATGACTGGGCAAAGAAGCCAATTTTCTTGACTTATCTTACTTAAGCTTGATGTGACTCGCACTAAAGTGGCATGATTCGTTCGCTTACGATTACAATCAGCCATGGAGCCCAATGGGACTTGCCTGACACTGTTCTCGTATGGATGTAACAACATGGTATCCACGCGAAAGCCGGCTTATAGTATAAGATAGTCAAAAGGGTCATCTAAACCACAAGTTTATGCAGAGTACAAGGCTGATAAGCCGGAAACTCAGTGATTATCAAGCATAACTTCAGTATTTACATGAGATGGTTTTAGGGTTTTGCCTTGGTAGGGAGTGATTTGTCCCTGAGAAAGGCCACACCCTCATGACTCGTCCTTTGGGTCATGGGGACTGCGGACTTCGTAAAGAAACAAACCACTTTGATACCAAGGTTCAAACGGCCCTATTATCGAGTCTTGGGAACTTCAAGAGAATTTCACTTATCAAAGCCCCTGGTCTCGAAAAAACGAGTCTTATGAAGGGAGCTAAAAAGAGAGATGGGTATCAAGAACAAGTTCAGAAGAACAGCAAAAAGTATGATTATCAAAAGGCTAGGAAAGCCGCGAAAATATGTCACCAAATAGAAGTATATTACAAGCTTTTGCATTGGTATCAGAAGTGCACAGGCGCACCATTAACAGAATAAATAGCTCAAACAAAAGGTCCCACGTGACTAAGGTATTATGACGTCCTTACTCTACTCGGCCTCCTGAGCGCGATCTTCCGGGTCTTGCTCCTGGACCTGCTTCTTAGCTTTTTTGGCAGAGCCACCCGGACTCACCGCGCCAGGGCGGATAGGAGGAAGGACGGACGGTGTAGAGGCGGACGGCCCTGATTTTAAGTCGGCCTCCTCTTCGAAGTTGCCTTCTTCTTAGCTGAGTAATCAGCCCACTTCTCCAAGAGATCAAAGGGCGGGGGTGCTTCTCTGTGATAATCTTGTCATCAGCGTCATACGCAGCCATTAGTGTATTAAGGTTCAAGCTATCGGCTAGAGTGGTGGCAGAGGGGCGCACTGCCGACTGGCCTTGAAATCCTTAGGCGTAAATTTGGCGCCATCCGCCTTGAACTCAGGAAACCCGGAGATTATCTTCGCGGGTCAAGCTTCGGAAAGTAGGCTTTGGCCAAGGTCAAAGCCCGCACTATACCAGTACGGCAGGACGAACGCTTCCAGAGTTCAATCCATCCGGGTACAGTGGAGCAGGCTTGGACAAGGTTCTCTTCACCCGGATAGGCTTCCGTGGGCCAATTAATGGCATTCAATATAAATTTGGTGCCGGCAAAGAAAGTCCGGAGCACAGCCTTCAGGGTCCTAACCTTGACAATAGCATCTTCCTCTGGAGCTGCAAGGTTCGCACCTATAGTGGAAACAGAAGCAAGAACGTATCAGTAGCAGCCGGGTATGAAATTAGTTGGCAGGCAAAAATTAGGCGGCAGGCAAAAACTTAACCGGCAGGCAAACACTTACTAAGTAAGATCTGATAAGTATCGGAGACTTGATCCGATAACTTCTTCAAATCGGCCCGAGCGGCGAGGCACTTCTCCTTGTATTTGGAGACATCTTCTTCAAAGTTTTCATATTATCCTCAAGGATTTCTCGGTGTTTTATCTCGGAAAGAAGGAGCTGTTCAGTCTTCAGCAAGGTTTCATCAGACCGAGTTACATGTGCCTGTAAGTGGGTGCAAGAACCAGCTGAGTGTTATGGCAAGAGTATGGTGAGAAGTACCAAGCATAACTTTTGCAAGTTATACTCGGAACTTGGGGACTAGATAGGGAATATAAGATAACAAGCGCTCTTACCTGGTGCTCTGCAGCCATGCGCTCTAAAGTCTCGCTCTCCGACGCCTTCATGGTGAGAAGCTTGTCCATCAATTGTTCGAAAGTATCTTTATTCATGTCAGAAGACTCGGGTCCTTGGAATTTCCTAGAAGAGGTTTTTTCTTAGAAGGAGGTGGAACCCGGGTCATTTGCACGTTGGAATCCGACGCTCCTTCTGCACCTAAGGCGGTGGTCTTTCTCTTGCTGGCATGAGAAGCAATTGGATATTCGGCTTCCTGCTGATCCGGTTTAGTCGGCGATGTCTGTTCTTCATCGCCAGACGCGGTTGCAGTTTTATCAGCTGGGTTCCCCTTACCCGGGCCCTTATCTTCCGAATCCTCTTGATCGCTGACAGCGACCGTGGCCCTGTAGATGTTATCACGAAGCAGCTAAATATGCAGTCAGGAAAAGATGGCGAAGTACCGGAAAGTATCTGGAAGGGGATTTTTACCCGGCATTCACCGCAAAGTCACAAGGAAATCCATCGTCAGACCCGGGGGAGGCTGGAAAATGTCAAGTTAAATATTATGCGAGAATTTGTGGAAACCGTGCTAACCAAGAAAAGATAGAGCAAGTACCAGCTTGCCGAGTGGGGAGCGGTGAAGAACCCGGGTTAAGGGCGTCGTTACCCGGGGTGATTTCGAGTCGACCTGCGCTTAGGCGTGGGCGATCCCTTCAAGATTGACCAGTGGAATAACGTCAGGAAAGGTTCAAGAATATCTTTACGGTAATATAAAGTGAATGTGTGAAGGGGGGTGAAACCTTGGAGGTGGCTCCTTGAGCTTTTCTCTTAGATCCGGCTTTGGTTGCCGGCTCCGGTTCTTCCTCATCACTGGCAGATTCTACCTTGCCGTCCGAATCTTCTTCCTCGTCATCTTCTTGTTTGAATGTCGTCAAGATTACGGTTGGAAATAAAGGGGTTACGGTGAGTTCAAACGAGTCAAGTAAAATTCAGAGAGTACCTTCGTCTGAGTGAACAGCTTCTTGCTCCTCTGGACCTTCGGAGCTAGGGGGGTATTGGTGTTCCAAAAGTCGTCATCATCCTGAAAGGGTTAAAAGTACGGGTTATCAGTTGCATCAAGTGGAAAGAGCGAAAGTAAAGGAGTCAGAGTCGGGTTTTCACCTGGGGGGCCGGGTTTCAAGTGTGAAGGGCTCTAACCCGGATATGTTCCGGATTACCTCGAGCTTCTCCGTAAGAAAACCCTTGATGGTCTTCAGAGTGTCGCCAACTGCGAAGACGTTGTCAGAGTATCGTAGTGGATCAGAGGGTTCCCAGAGTACTCGCACATCAGCTTTGTGCGGATGGAGTTGGGTTGAATTCTGAAGTCGACCCAGGTCATCACTAGGTTGAGCCCAATGAGGCCCTGGGCTCTAAGAGTGGCGAGTTTGTATTGCAGGGGTTGGATTGCCTCTCTATCTGAGTCAGGGGCAAAGGCACTAAATTTATCAGAGATATCAAGAAGACCATCAGAATAACCCGGCAGTTTCTTTTGGCCGGATGGGGAAGTGTCCTGGCAGTAGAAATAAGAAAGCTGCCAGTGTTTGACATGAGAATTAAGGGTGAGGGATGGCATCGGAGAGTTCTTGCGGCGCTGGATCGAAACCCGCCGCAAGTGAGAAGCGCCCCATCACCGCTTTCGCGGCATGGTTTGCATTGATAAAGCTCGATAAAAAGAGCTAGGTTTGGTGGAGTGCATAAATAGGATTCAGAAAGGACAATAAAGTGGGTGATATTTAGCACGGAATTGGGCCCGATGTCGAAGACGCGAAGGCCATAGTGACTAAGAATGTCACGGAAAAAAGGATGCCGGGTGGGCGAAAACCCCGGGTCACATGTTCCACAAAGCAGATTACCTCGTCTTTTGTAGGGGTGGGCCGGGTCTCCTTACCCGGCACCCTCCATTGGATATCCTCCTGAGGAGGGAGAACCCAGCTCCACTAGTTCCTCCAACTTGGCCTTCGTGACCATCGACCGTCCCCAGTTGGCAGAAATGGTGTTGGTGGCTTTAGTCTTGGTTGGGGTTTTCATCTGTTTCTTGGGAGCCATGTGGTTGACCTGCAAGGTATCAAATAAGAAAAAGATTAAGACATGGAAGTTATGAAACAGTCAGGTATTAGCCGGATGGTATTGAGGTATGGCAGGAGATCCGGGTGTTAGTCCGTAGAATCAAGCTCGGAAGTTCCGGGTATTGCGTATTATGGAGAAATTTATGGGGTCTAAATGGTAAAGAAGCTTTTTGAAAACGATGGGCAGTGGCTTAAGCGCCAAATGTGAATAAAGGGGATTAAAAAGAAGCAAGTCCAGCCGAGTGACGATGCAGGGGCGGAAAATCTTGGGCAGTACGAGCCTAGATTGGAAGTTTTATTTTCAAATTCGTTGCGAAGGTGATGATTGTGGGCAGTAGGCGAGTTGGTTGGAGCATGCGCTTTATCCTTTGTGCGAACTAAAAGCGACTATGGGTAGCCTAATCCGGTCCAGCCAAGAAATCTGAGGCGGATGGATCTGGATCTAGTCTGAGGAAAAGAATCAGAGGTTGCGAGGGAAAGTTGATGAACGCCAAAGGCTTACCGGAGGAGATCCGAGGGAGGCCTTGCGGAGGCAGATGGCGCAGGCCTGGTGTCCTTTCGCGGTTCTTGGTGGGCCGGATGAGAATTTGCCGGCGGATCTTGGCGGCGGCGCGGAGCGACCGGTGGCGGAGCGCAGCCTTCGGGCAATGGGTTCCGGTGACGTGCGTGGAAGGTCCGTGGTGGCGCTCAGGAAGAAAGAGAGCTCAAGAGGAGAAAGGAATGGAGTGGGGGAAATGAGCCGTTAGGGTTTGAGTCACTCCTAAGGAGCTTTTTTATAGTGCGACTGGATAAGCCCGGTTCTGTGAGTGGAGGCCGGGAATTGTGGGGGTAAAACGGCTATTAATTTAAAGTTCCTGCGAGATATGCGCCCGGTATTGAGTAAAGCATCCGGATAAAGAAAGAAAGGGATTCGTTCCGCGATGATGGGATTAACTGTCAAGCATAGGATCTTGGTGTTATGATTTGGATCCAGAAGTTTGAACCAAGGTGTTTGGAGGAAAAAACCTGAGTTATCGCATGGCCACCAAGGAGCAAAGCCTAGCAGGATGTTGAAACATCTTAACCCGGTTTCCATGTGCCCGTGTGATTGATATATTTTCAGGAATAGCAAGCGCTTCAAGGAGATCCGTGAAGCCCAGGCTATTCTGGGGACTACTGATGGGGGGATGCTAACCCGGTATGTCAGGATCCGAGGAATAACCCGGCCCAGAGACAGTGAGTAGGATACGGCTAGGGATAAAGATGTTTGTGAAGGCCCAAGCTCGTGGGCCTGGTGACCCGGATTGTGGGTGTTGTAAAGGAAAGTTAGGGTTAGCACGCCGTGTCTGGGTAGGACCCGGGCGTGCCTTGTAAAGTAAGTTAGGGGGTACGGGAGCTATATAAACCGACCCCCGGGTATAGATTGAGACAGAGATTCGAGAACCTTAGCAATATCGAGTGGTATCGAGTATCCAGTGTAAACCCTAATCGTGTTATCGTATCGAGAATAGAGATTCGGCGACTTCGATTGCCGGCTGTCATATCAAGTTATATCATGTCTTCCTTTGAGCTAAAACCTCTCCCGAACGCCTGTGTCGACTTGCCCCAAGATCAGTTACCCCTGGTAACATCTGCCGTGATTATCCCACGACAGGAAGGTTCGCAGCAGGAGAACGACGGCATCGTCCCTTCTGTTGTCGTCGCCGCAGGAGCCGCCCATGGAGATTCCAGTTCGTCGCAGCCGCAAGATGTCATCGCCGCCGCAGGTTCGTCGGCCGGCCATGGCACTTTGAGTGCACCGCCTGCTCCTGCCGCGGTGGAGGCGCCTGCTACTTTCCCTCTCTTGGCAGATCTGGGTGATCCCTACGGGGATCACCCGACGTTCGACGAGGACGTCGACGACCAGGACTCTGAGGTATCTATGTCCAGACCGGCTTAGTTTATTGTCAAAGATCCAGGGTTTGTGCATGAATGCACGAAAGTTCGGGCTTCTAGTGTTTGTAGTTGCATGTATACTTTGTTTTTTTTTGTAAAGTTTGGGCTTCTGGTGTTTGCGGTTGCATCTGTTCTTTAGGGGTTCGAGGTTTTTTGTATTCGGGATTAAAAGGTTTGTAGTTGGATCGGTACCTAGGGGTTCGAGGGTTTTTTGTACACGCAAGTTCAAGATTCAGAGGTCTGCTTGCATCTGTACTTAGAGACCAAAGGAAAAAACATTGTAGAAAAATAGACATGTACTAGACACTAAATTGAAAATATAGATGTCCTGCTGTGAAACTAATAACATCTATGCACGAATCTTTTTAAATGATCTTCTATATAGAGTTATGGATGATCAAATATAGATGAGAGTTAATTCAGAGGCTGTAGTTGCATCTGTACTTAGGGGTTCGCAGGTTTTTTGTATTTTAGGGATTCAGAGGTTGTAGTTGCATCTGTTCTTATGGCTTCTAGTTTTTTGTGTGCATGTTACCATGCATGTGAGTTAGAGATTCTACGTTTTTTTTTGAAGCATTTTCAATTTGTGTAGTTATTTTGCCTCGCAGACACTCTTGACACATTATGAATTTGTTGCAAAATCACATATTGTACCCCCGTGCATGATAATTACTTGATCCATTTTATGCATATAATTAAAGAACGATTCTTGTATGATATTTTTGATCTGGTAAGGTATAATAACATGTCCTGATTAGAATATTAATCTGTTGAATGTTTTCTTAGATCATCAATGAATTCCTGATGTGTTATTATCTGTTTTTGTGCATTAGTTCGCCAAATATATATAGTGGAAACTGTAATGTTGTATAAAATTCGACATATTTTTCTCAACATTGATGTCCTCTTTAGGGCGCATCTGCTAAATAAGTTACTTGATGAAGTGTATGCAAGTAAATGCAGAACTATTTCTCTATGTTCTTTGTGATCTAGTTAGGTATATTACTATTTTGTCAATAAGATTGTGTTGCTAACTTTTGTTTTATTGCAAATTTGCAGGAAGAAGATCTGGAAGTTGGCTCTTATGAGGACGATCTGGCTGCGAAGAGCAGACATGTCCTCAGGAAGCTGCAGGCGGGCACCATTCGGTAACGTCGTCATGGCAACTTGTTCTGCCCATTCAGTGTCAGAAAGGTAGCCAACGATCGCCACAGCTTGATCCGACATGCCGTCGGTGTGGGAAATGACTCCGAGTATCGTGCGCCCCATGTTAGGGACAAGCACGCTGCCTACGACGTCTTCCTGAAGAAGCTGCTTGCGCAGGATATCCTCGCAGGTCTTGCGGAACCTCCTCCTCGGCCTTTCTCCAACGAGGTCAGGAGGGCCGTGAAGGTTCAGAAGCGGCAGAACATGTTCCGCGCCATTACTTCAACGAGGCCAGGAGGGCCACGAAGGCTCGGAAGCGGCAGACCATAATGTAGCTGCTGCTGGTGCGCTCGTTGTTGCAGCTTGCACGCTGTGTTTCTGTTATCTCTTAGTTCTGGTAGTGTCGTCTGGTGTGTGCGTAGTAAGAACTTTTAAAGAACCTCTATCATGTTGGTATGTAAGAACCTAATATGTATATTATATTAGTATATTTTTTCTTAACCCAATCATGTTTTAAGGATGTCAAAAGACTTATTAGGCATGATTTAGTAATAAGTGGATGTGACAACTCATTGATCCAGTCGATCAATGAATTGTCACATCCCTTTACTACTGGATCATGCCTAATAAGCCAATAGTTGATGCAACATCACAAATGTGAGTAACAAGACTCGATCTTTGGTGTGTGGAAATGAGTCAGCCCCTCCCCCCACCACTAGGCACTATCTTATTTTGCAATTATTTGCTAACTAAAATAAAGAAGAATCCAAATAAGTAGAATAAAAATGCGATCAGATCCTAAGAATCTTTTCCTTTTGGTTATTTTTTTAATTTTTTTTCAATCCGAAAAACAAGAATAAATTATGACTAACAGCCGCGCGCCAAATCTCCACGGAGTCAGCCTCACGTAGGGTCCCACTCGCCAGCGTCTACGCGCCAAAACTCCACCACACCGCGCTCCTCACCCACTCGGCTACTCCTCCACTGAAAGCGACCAACACATAAAGCCTCCACTTCGCCCTCCCGCCCCAAGGGCGGCTGCCACGGCTTCGCCCTCCCCCGTCCTCGGCGTCGTTCTCAAACAATGACTGGTAAGCCATGGTTCCCTCCCTTCCCCATCCTCAACCAAACGATGCGATGTAGGTTAGATGCCGGCAGATCTAGGGTTGATACCGGCGGATGTAGATTAAATGCCGGCGGATGTAGGTCACCGTTGATGTTTTAAGTTACCACCGGCCATGGATCCAAGTCACGGTACCGTTACAGGGCCCTCGGAGATCGTTTCCCCCACCCAGATGGAGATCGACCTGAACAAGGCCTCGGAGCCCGCAAAGCCCCCTGTTATTCAGATAGCCGAGGTAAATAGCATATAAATTAGTCTTGTAGCCAAATGTTCTCTTAAGATTCATCTATCTCCTTTCTCCTTCGTCGACACTTCTTTGATTTTTATTCTTTTCGTATTTGGCTATAGGACCACAGTGCAGGTTGTGACTTCTGCAGCATGTCGCGTACTGAAATTCAAAAATTGGTGCAGCAGTCGGTTGAGACAATTAAATCTCATAGTCTCTCTGAAGTTTGCAAGCTGGCTGATGATACCAGCGCTGAGAAGCTAATCTGTTTTGTCTGCTGCGAGGACAGGCTGGACAGGGCGATGAAAGCTTCAAAAATTCTAGCACTCGAGTTGGAATTGCGGGAGCAAAAGAGAAGCTATATGATCATGCATGGCTTGGTTACTAAGCTTGATTCTGAGCTGAAGAGTGCGAATAAAACTTTGAAAGTTGCCGAAGAGAAGTGCAACATGCTCCAGAGGGGAAAAGACACCCTGTTGGAGAGTGCAAAGGACACCAATGTGAAGTTGAGATACATTCTTAGTTTCTTGCAAGATCATGGAATGAGGTAAAACTACTTTGCTCTTTAATTAGATTATGTCAACCTGCAATGCTTGGCAATGAGTCTAGCTGTTATTCATTTCTCTGTTTTGTTGCATGTGCCGATGATTAAACTGGGCAATTCTAAAATCCAAATGATTACTCCCCAGTACCTAGTAGCGTTTACACGGACATTGTTTGTTCATGCTCCCTGGTCCTGTGGAGCTTGACCCTTTGGACTTTTTTTGCAATGTATGTATGAGGCTTGCTTATTTTATGTTCATTCTCTGTTCTGTGTGTCGATGATTAAATTCTGCACCTTCTCTCGGTGAGATATTGACACTTACCTAGTGTTGTGTAGAACTAAATTTGTTCTGCATCTTCCTTGGTAAGTGTTCGATGATCTCATTGATTTCTGTGTGCTTCTTTACTATGAGACCCCAATTATGAATTTATCTGTAATGCATGAGCCATATTGGTTCTGCATATTCCTTGGCAAGTGTTCGATAATTTCATTGATTTGTGTGTGCTTCTTTACTATAAGGCCCCTATCTAGGCTTGGTTCTCTGCCGATAATTAATATGCACCAATGTCTCTAACAGTTGGCGTACCATAGAAAAAAGAGTGTCATATTTGTATTTGATCAGAGTGCCGATGATTGAACTGTGCAATGTTAAAATGCAGAGGGAGACTCCTCTAGACCTAGTAGCGTTTACAAGGACCTAATAGCTTGTTTATGCCACCGGATCTAGCGGTTTATCACCTCTGTACTTGTGTCATTTGTACGCGTGAGGCAGTTTTGTCACTCATCTTTGTACGTTTGGAAGTATATCTGCTTCTTGTTTGTAGATGTGCTAAACATGTATGATGCTTTTCTACTAGTGTTTCTGTAGACGCGGTTTCGAAAAGTTCCAATGGATGATGTGAACCTTTGAATGTGGCTTCGGAATTCATGCTGGCATATGAAAATATCCTAAATGATGTGAAACTGTGGATGTGGCTTCGGAGTGGATGTTGGCATAAAAAAGTTCTGGTTAACTGTGGACCGGTTGTTGAACCTTTTGTGATGCTAATTTCAGTTACTATAAATCTCCTATGTTTTGGAGTGCATGTAACCGGGATGATGGCACGGAACAGACATCGAAGAGGGCGAGGAGGCAGTAGATTAGTATTAGTACTAGGGTATCCATTGTTGCAAATGTAAAACCATGTCAATTCATTTCCATTTTGGAGTGCATTTTATAATTTAGATCTCCTATATATTCGGTAATTTGGTTGACACTCGCCACGTGGGATACCCGGTCAGCTCTCCTTTCCACTCCCAAACTGTGGATAATGCAGCGGCTCCCCATACGGGCGCAGAACACTCTCCTCTCTACTCCCAAACTGTCCGTCTGTGCCACACCTCTCTACTCCCCTTCGATGTGCGCAGATCCACCGGTACCATGTCTGGCCATCGCGAGGAGGGCCGCCAACAGCAGATCCCCAGGTACTTTCCCCAGCGCAGCGTGCAAGGCGCGGAGCGTGCGCGTGCCCGCGAGGCGTACCAGCGTGAGGTGCATCAGGCCAACTCATCCCGCGCACCACCATCTCCGGATCCTCCCATCGCACCTTCGGACGTCGAGGAGGAAGAAGAGGAGGAGTATCTCGCCGTCGAGTTCCACAACGAGGCCCTGCAGTGACCCCACATGCAGGCGGGGATTTTTGCGTCCTTAGAGAGTTTCGCGACAGAAGAGCTCCGGCAAGAGAGGCTCGCCCGGCATTTCACTATCAAGCTAGAGGCCGACACCGCGGAATCGATCCGCCATTCGATGCAGAATGAAGATGCGACAACGCTGGCGGAGTCGCGGCGGCGCACCCTTGGCTAGGACGCTAGGTCCGGTGTCTATCCTTTTCTTTTTGTGATTTGTTTCAGAAACGGCTTGTTCACTGTTAACAGTGATGATTTCGAAAATTATGTGCAAGCTTAATTTCGAAGATTATGTGCATTCTTATTTACCGTGGATGACAAGTGGGGTCCAGGCATCAACTGGTCGGTCGTAGCCAGTCAAAGCAGTCAAACTGGGCAGGATGTGTGGCCCCAAGAAAAATTCGCAACATTCTACGTGACCAGGCAAGTTTCATCGAAGGTAACTGGGCTCTTAGTGGGCTACTGGGCCGGATACGAAAATCCGCGAAGTAAAACTAGCAAAAAGTCGAGCAAAACCAGTTTGCGACGGACCAGACCAATACGTCGAGAGCATAGTCCACTTTTCAGCCATTTGCGACGGAAACGTTCGACGTTATCAAAACGTTCCGCTCAAAACGTTCCGGATCGCACGGAATTTTGTAGTGTTAATGATTGGCCAAGCACGCTGATAAAAGACACATATGAACCCATCAGGTCCAGGAGCTCTATCCTTGGGCATCTCCTTGATCACTCCCCAGACTTCCTCTTCGGTCAGCATACGATCAAGGTCATGGAGATCGACGGTATTCAGTCCAAGACTAGCCAAATCTATCGTGTACTCCCTCGGTTGGATGTTCCCTAGCAAAGCATTGTAGGCAAGGAAGAAAGCCTCCACCTTGCTCGCTTGATCAGTATGAACTACACCACCAGAAGTGACTGATGGGATGAAGATTTTAGCCCGCCTCCCATTAGCAACTGTGTGGAACAGTTTAGTGTTAGCGTCACCTACCTCAGCCACCGTACACGTGAACGCTGCCTCGCAATCGTTCTTTCCAGCGAGGAGAGAACAAGGACTGTATGTTTCAGTGTTCGATGCAGACAACGTTCACCCTCCGATAGCAATCGCCTCTCTTGGGCCACGTCAAAACGCAAAATTAAGGCATGGGCCATGGCCAGCTTGAGCTTTAAATTTCCAATCTCCCTTTGGCCCCAAGCCTGTAGCTGGGCCGCCATGTTCCTTAGCAACTCATTGAGCCGGTGAAAAGGATCCACAATCCTAGAGTCACAGGCCCACGCACCGCGGACTGCCTCCTTAAACCCCTCCAGGTTAGCCCAAAAGATTACAAATCTGAAGCGCTTTTTGGGCCTCGATGCAGCACAAAGCGATAGGTGCAATGACGCATGATCCGAGACAGAGGAAGAGAGCACCTGGAGAAAGCAGTCAGGGTACATAAAGTCCCAATCAATCGAGGCCAACGCCATGTCGATTCTTGTCATGGTGGGCGATTCTCTCCCATTGCTCCACGTAAACAATCTCCCGTGCATGTAGAGGTCCTTAAGCTCATTTGCACCAACAAAGTCCCTGAAACCCGCCATCGAGTTTCTGTCCAGATTCCCATTGTTCTTTTCCGAGGCGTTGAGGATCATGTTAAAGTCTCCAACGATCAACCACGGCCCTGGACAAAGGGACCGCCTCTCCGAAAGCTCAATCAAGAATTGTGCCTTAGCCTTCGTAGTCTATGACCCGTAAACACTAGTGATCCACCAGGTATCCCCCTCATGGGTACGGACCTCACCTGTAATGGCATGGGCGTCGAGGCTTAAGTTAGAGATGTTAAGCACCATAGTGTTCCATGCCAGGAGGATCCCGCATCTCGTCTCTTCAGCCGGAAGGAGTAAACCCGTCAAAAGACGGTACAAGGCATTGAATTACAGTGAAAGCCGCAATTACATCTAACTTGGTCTCTTGAAGACAAACTAAACTAACATGGATAGTGTCCATGAACTCCCTCACCGCGTCTCTTTTAGCTGGATCGTTTAGGCCACGCGTGTTCCAGATCCCAACTCCAATGCACTGATCCATAAATAAGTTGTTGCAGCTCCATCCAAGGACCACGCACTACTGGACAGAAACTGCCATCGGTAGCACCTCCGGCGCGGAGATTGCACTCAAGTTGCGTGACATCTTCTTCCCAAACACCGCCTCAAGGACCCGCAGCTGTTGATCTCTAAGGGGAGAATTGAACAGGGCTCGTGATCCCTAGTGCGCGCAGCAAGGTAGTGTCAGCCGCAGAGGCTTTCTTGGGAGCTTTTCCCAGGGTCGCCATCGATGTGGCCGAGCGCTGAGTGACCCGAGGAATGAACGGTGCTGCATCTACCCTCAGGGTCGAGGACTCAATTTCCTTCAGCAGTGATGGCGCAAGGGCCTTGAGGATTGAAGCACAGAACGTCTTGAGCTTCGAGAACGCCACCTTTTCCAGCACAGACATGCCATCTGTGTCTGAAGGAGTCGAATCCTCACACGGCTGCTCATCCATCAGCTGCATCTCGCTGTTTGGACCTACATAGGAACGACTTGCCGAAATACCCGACGAGGAGGAGTCGCTCCTAAGCACACTCTGAACGTCAGTAACCTCCTTGGTTGGCAACACGGGCTCATTCTCCACAGAAAGAGAGATTTGTATGGACTCTGAGGTCAACTTGCTAGGGTGGAAACACCATCACATTCAGCCTCCCTGGTATCTTCCAGACCCACCTGGTCAGCACTCAGTAGTGGGCCTGGAGAAGCGTCAACTTGGATCTAAGAATCCTGGGCCTGGCCCGCGACAAGTGGTATCCCATCCGCCTTACTCACCAACTCCTGATCCTCCACAAGCTCATTGTTGCCGTGGTCACCCGACGGAGCACAGGTAGGTCTAGAGACTGGCATGGCCACCAGGGGATCCGAGGCAGCCACCCCCAACTGCTGTGTATGCAACTGCTTCTGCGCAGCCCCCTCGGGATCAACAAAAGAAGATTTGTCAGTTCCTTGGCCGGTAGCGCCAGCCCTGCAAAAAGCAGGATTTGAACGCGGGCGCTTGACCACAGTCTTCATACGACGCAGCCCACCCGCAACTGTCCTTTCCACGTGGACCCCCATCCGCCGCTCCATTGGGGGCAACCTCCAATCCAATGGCGCAGCCGCAACTTGACAGAAAGATCTGCCCACCGGACCTCCTCCTGCACGACCACCGGTGCTGCCGCCCGGACCACCGCGTTTGTCAGGCACACCCCGTGTCCACTGGAGGCGCCGCGACATCCTCTCTCCGTTCGGTGAGCTTGGCGGGCTAGGGAGCCCACTCTGGTCACTCCCCGGCGAACCCGACAGCACCCAAGCTTCGTCACGGGCCAGCTCCTCCTCCACACTAGCGACATGAATCAGAACCTTGTAGCGAAGGTTTGGGACCTCCTTACGGCCACGATGACTTGAGCCCGTTTCCTCCGCCGGCTCCGGCACCATAAGGGTTCTAGCCACTGGGATTGCCTCCACGCAATCCGTCCAGGCCGAGAGCCGGAACAGCGCCAAGTCAGAACGCGAGGCCGTCGTCGCCGCCAAATCCTCCACCATGCACGACGTCCCCAAAAGATCCTCCGCCACTTCTCGTTCCCAAACATGCGGTGGCACCCCTACCATCACAATCTCCACCCACGAACGCATGGTGTTATGCTCAGCTTGCGCCTGCCGATTCCAAGGCCTGAAGAAGAAGGTGAAGCCACCGTGCTCAAGCTGTGGACGCGCCATAACTGCCAATTTGAACTCCTCCGCAGCCAAGACCACCAGAAAATCCTCCGGCTGAAAGGAGTGGACCGAGAAACCATCTGTGGGCAGATTCCTCCTCGAGACCAAGGCCTCACGCACTTGATCACACGACACCACTGGACGGTTACCACCCACATACGCCACCACCGCGAAGCGAAGCCGCCTCTCAAGATCATCAATGTGCGGCGAGAGGCGGACGACGCACAGCGGAGCCTCCGGCGACGCCAGCGCTGGCCACCTCTGCGGCACAAGCACTGGCGCCGACGACGTCAACTGTGGGGCGGCAACCTGAGGGCGTTTGAGATGAGAGGCACCTGCCGCAGGGACAACAGTCGCGCCCCGAGGAGGTGAAGCAGGGGCGCGTCTCGCCACCTTGGCTAGCGCCGCGTGACGAAGTTTCTCCTCCCACGAGGGGCTCCTGGGCCGCTTGCAATCCACCACTTCGTGGCTGGAGAGCCCACACCGAAGGCAGACCACCTTGTTCATGCACTCCTTTTTCAGATGCCTATGGAGTAAGCACTTGAAACAAAGGCCTTTCATGTCCGAGGCAATGATCGGCCCTGCCGACGGGCCCCCTTCCGCGTGCTGCTCCAGACGCCTTCTCCAGAGCGATTTCTGCGAGGGCTTCGGCTGGGACCAAGCAACCTACTCCGCCTGCCCCAGGGGCCCGCCATCGCAGCCACCCGCAGGACCTCTGACCGCTCCCGAATCCACTCCTGGACTCACGGGAGCCGAGGATTCCGCGGAGAGCCCCATGCCCGACACCGGCAGACGCTCACCCCTCTGGGTTGCGCCTGAGGCGACAGATGCGAGGCTCGCCGGGGTCCTCTGCCAGATCTGAACGCGGTCGACGCACTGGCGCGAACCCCCGGAGAAAGAAGAGGAACCCGCCATGACTCGAACGGGAGAGGGGGAGGATGCCGGGAGAGAGAACGCACACGCGAAACCGGAGGGCACCGAGGCCGGAGTGGCCGATGGCGCGAGGATTTGGTGGGCGCCGAGGCCGGAGTGGCCGGCGGCGCGGGGATTTGGTGGGCGCCGAGGCCGGAGCGGCCGGCGGCGGCGTGGAAAGTAGAGGAGAGGGAAAATCCGACTCACACCATAGCTAAACATCTTATATTTAAGAACGGAGGGAGTAGATTGGAATACTACCTAGCACCTGTTTTCCTAGCTCCAAATGGGCATCCTGGGACAATAGTTTACCTCTCCAACCAACAACTTTCTTAAAAAGTGTTTCTACAATAGTTTGTATATCTTCTTCTCTAAGTTTTTTGTGATGTAAACGAACTCTAAATATTTAATGGAAAAGGAACTCAATCTACAACTCGAAGGCTGAATACAAGGTATTTAATGGGAAAGGAACTCAATCTACAACTCAAAGGCTGAATGCAAGGCCTTATTATACAAAAAAAAAAAAAAAGAAAAAAAAAAAACAATTTCAAGTTATTCCAGGCCAATCTCTATTTCCAAGAAGAATTGATTAGATTTATTTCGTAGGGTGGTGATCATTAGTCAAACGTTCTATGCAGCCATAGAGGAAGAGATACCAAATGCAACATGTTCAACTAACCTACTCCACACAATTAATCATGATTTTTATTAGTTGGTTTTATTTTCTTGGGATTTGAAAATTAAGACAATGACCTTGTATATAAAAACGAATGGAGCACTAGATTACACCACCCTGACACAACATCGGGAAGCTCATCATCCTTCAAATCAAGGTGTTGCAACACCGATCTATTCCTCTACCCCATCCACCATGCCAAAGATCCATCATCTGGCTAGTCCGCCATAGTAACTCGCCACAAGAAACAAGGTTTTACAGCAATGAGTGTCATAGGCTATCACGAGAGCATAGCGGATCGAATTCCAATCCGTCTGGGAGCGAGGGGCAAGGGAAAAACCCCACTGGATGCAAAGAAATCCTACAACAAAATCGATGCCGGCGGAGTACGCAACCCTAATGAAAGGGGTAGTCTATGGTGTGGTTAATATATGTCGTTGGCCTTTATGCAAAAAAAAAAAAAAGAGTATACGACTTGTGAGATCTGGTAGCGTAGACCCAGTAACAGAACACGGGCCATACTGGTTATTGGCCCTTTTGTCAGCCTAGCTGACATGAAGCCCAATAATATTTTTTCCCGAAAGAAGCCCAACTCTAAGAACTCATTATAAGAAGCTACAGATTCGGTTGCCTATGGGCATTTTTTTTTGAGATTAAATAGAACTTATATTAAGCAAGCAAACCGCCTCATTAAAAACCTTCCAGTCCCCGTAGGTAGCCTGGTAAGGAAAAGAGTGCGTCGGAAACTTGCCGCTGCGAAAAACCATTAGTCAGGCTTACAATCCTTTCTGATACAAGCATCAAGAAAGGTCGGGGTGTAATTAACCCAAAGACATCTTTGTCTATCTAAGCTACCGTATTTGGCACAAAGGTGTGCCAGCTCATTGGCTTCCCTGGCAATATAGTTGAGAGTAAAAGACTCGAGGTTTCCTGTTAAATCATTCACCTCCGAAAGAATAGACGCCAATATAGATCTCTCATACTTTGCAGCTGACCACATCTGAACTAGTTGTTGTGAATCAGACTCCACAATAATCTTTCAGTGACCCCTCTCGATAGCCAACTTTATGCCATCCCGAATTGCATAGGTTTCCATACTGATAGCCAGAGAAACTGAATTATACCATTTAGCCTGTGCAACACGTAATTGACCATCATTAACTCTCAACGCCACCCCCGTACCTCCATTATTTTGATCTTCCATGAATTTAGCATCCACATTAACTTTTACTGTATCCCCATCTGGAGGTATCCATCTAGTCAATTTCTTAACCGGAATAGTTGAAGGGTTTTTTCCTAAACCGATCAAGTCATTGGTAGTATCCAGAACCCATTTAGAAGATTGGGTAATGGTTCTCGTCTCCTCCCCATGCCGTTTCGCATTCCTCTCAGTCCATATAGACCACGCCCCGCATAAGATGATAGAAGCAGTGCGGGTCGGTACCTTTTCGGCGTCCAAGATATCCAACGCCCATCTCGCTGGATGAAGTGAAGGGATTTTAACATCCGAAAGCTCCTTGATCTCCCTCCAAAACTGTCTGGTCCAAGTGCATAAGAACAGAGAGTGATAAATGGATTCCGACAATCCACAGAAATCGCAGTTATGAGTCCTCTCAATATGACGCCGAGCAAGTACCTGTTTAGTTGGAACGAATTCTTTTATAACACGCCACCAGAAGTTTCGCACTTTAGGCGGTGTTGGCATCTTCCATAATCTTTTCTGAGACATAGACTGGTCGGAGCCAGAGGTGCTAGTGTCACGACCCCGGACCCAGAGATATACATACTGTTATGTGCTCCTAGCCATGGACTCACAAGGGCTTCAGGGTTACCAGCCCCGGCCGCAACAAACAACGGCAGGCAGACTGGATTCATCGGCACGTAGTCCGGATCCCCAGTCTACTACTCCTTGTATCCATGCTAGTCATAACCAACTATGCATATCAAAGCGCCCACGAATCGAATGAAACTGAAGGAAACGGGACCAAAGCTATACAGAGATGCTATGTGTCCAGAAAGTGCAACAACAATCGAGGGTTACTGGGGTTACCTCGCCCCAGGCCGATCAAATCGACAGGCGGGCTCGGACATGGATCATCGGCTCCACAACCCCTCGACTGCGACAACTATGCAGGCATAGCCAAAACTGTATAACAATGAGCTCGAAACCAACCACCGATCAAAGCAGTACTCTAAACATGAAGCTTTATTAAACAAGTGTTACTAGAGTATAGCTTACAAACAGAGGTCACACGACCCAACATTACATCAGACAACGGAAGGCAAATTATGTTGCTAATCAACAAGAACCAAAAAGGCCTAAGAGGCCGCAACATAAGGCGACGTCCCAGCCCATAGATTCCAGGCTGCTACCTGGGAACCCCAAACTACTCGTCGATGTCCACGCTGAATCACCACTGAAGTGAGGAACTCCACCTGAACCAAATTAAGCAAACCTGAGTACGGGAGGTACTCAACAAGACTTAGTTAACCTATTATATATCTGCTAACTTCGGAAAGGGTTTTATGAAGGCTGATTTGCGTAAAGCAATCTTTGTTTTTCAAATCGAGGGAGAACAGCACGTCTCATAGAATATTTTGAAAACAGATGAGAAAGCTACTCAACTACTGATATCATCATCTTTTAATCCACCAAAACATTTCAGCACCTCGTGCTTCAAAGATCACCTCCTCCAGTTGTTCCACACTATCTCATGCTACAAGGTAACCCCTCGGCATCTCCGAGGAGGCATCCTTCAATCGTTATCAGCAGGTTTTAGTCATTCCGTTTAAGTTGTCTATGATCACAGAATCCGTCACCAAGTCGTCTTTAACCGCAGACACGGCTTTTCGAAAAGATTTAACCCTGCAGGGGTGTACAACTTTACCCACACGTACCAACCGACTCTTAGTGCCACCAGGGTTAGCACTAGTCTGGGAAGTGCCGGCAGAGGGTGGTCGATTCCCAGCTTTTACCTTGTCGAACCATATCCATGAGTCAACCCAAACAGGGCCACCCCGTCAACAGGGAGTTGGCCACCTCCTGACGGCACCTGTTCTGTGAGTCGGGAACAAGATCCGTGTACGTCCATCACTTGTCCCGGTCACGACCTAATTTTCTCCAAAACATTTTCCGACTCACACGCAGATGGAAATCTCAAACTACGTGGCTCATGGATAAGGTTAAACAAGTTAGTCAGCCGGGCGGGGGTCATCGGCCCACGTGTGGCTGTACGCTCAGTCTTGGCTCGAAGGCGAGAACTCGCTCCTAGGGGCATGAACAGGACAAAACGCCACAACCCATTGTGGCCTCACATCCATGCCGTGATTAGTCAAGTTATCAAAGGTAATTCAAATCATAAACACCTGACATAGTAGATTCACGCATTGACCAGAATCATCAACTAGGCATGGCTAAGCAAGACTCACAAGGTTTAGCGGAGCGCGCACAAACAAACCTATAGCTGCTAGGTGAAGTGGATCAGGATATCTAGGTTATGCAGCATATAGGAGAACTCTATCTGACATCAAATAGTTTGGAACCGAATGCAAAGTACGAGATTCAAACCACTTTGAAATCATATATGAGCAGATAAGAGGTTATGCTTGCCTTGGTTATAAGAAAACCAGATAAAGTCTTCAGGAATAAGTGCTTGACTTGTCGGTTAGGATCAAGTATTCGTCATTGGATTGTTGGCCTTCTCTTCGGATTCACGTTCTACGAGGGGGAAACAACACCGAAGAGAAATAACAATCAACACATGGCATCGATGCAATGCACAATATGTATGCATGAGCAGATTAATGCACTGAAATAAAGTCCTAAACACGATCGTTGGGTTGCTAGGGTTCATATGTTAAATAATGCAGATTCCTGAAATTTGCCCGAAATAGACCCCGGAGGGGGTTTCGGACGATTATGGAAGTGAGTGCAATTTAAAGTGCTCAAATGGGTTTGAAAACATCATAACTAGGTTGCATTTGTCATTTTGAGCATTTTGGTATATAACTTTTAATTTTCTAATTTTATTGAATAAAAACTTATTTTTCTATTTTAAATGATTAAACAGCAATAAATAATACTCATTTTCCAACTTGGTTAAACATATATGGAAATGGCATAATTGGGTAGAGTTTATTTTTCTGAACAAAACCATATATTATTTACATTTTTCTGAGTAAATAACAGAAGTTATTTATTTTACAAAATAACCCATTTCTGGAAATAGGAAAAAATAGGATTATTACACCATGCTGACGTCATGATGACGTCAACAATGGCCGGAATTGCTCTGCTTCCGGTCGATCTCGCGATTGGGCACGAATTGGGCAAAACCGGTTTGGGGTTTTGGAGGAGGGGAGCACGGCGAGCGGGTTGGTGACAGCGCCGCTACCCTATGGTCGTCGGAGGCTCGCCGGTGAGCTCGAACGGCGGCGGCCCACGGTGGTCTCCGGCGACTCGGCGATGCGGTGCACGTGAGAAAGAACGGAGGGCATGGGCGTGTGCAGGAGGTTACCAGGGATTCAGTGAGGGGGTCGGGGCAAGGCGCGTCCGCAAACGACGCCGACGTCCATGAACTGGCGGCTCCGGAGCTAAGACCACCCGATTTGCGAGGTACAGGGCATCCCGGGTCGTGCGCTTGCTCGAGGTGATAGAGGGAGCTCCGGGTTCTCGTGGTGCGTTCAATTCGGCCGGAGATGGCCGGAGATGGCGGGCGCGACGGCGGCCGGTGAGACAGCAGGGTAGGGTTTCAGGGGTTCGAGCTTGTTTTCCGGGAGGATACAGAGAGCGAAGCGCTGCGAGAGGGAAGCAGTGCGGGGCACGGCTTCGTCGTGGCCTTCTCACCCGCGCAAGGGCGGCTAGCAGGACGTGGCAGCAGCCCTCCGGCGAGCTGTCTGCTTCACTCGGGGAGGAAGAAGACAAAAGGAGTCTTTTTCCCCATAACCCCCTGGGAGATTTTAAAAAACTGCAACTTAGCCCTTTTCCATTAAAAACATAATAGAAACAGAGATTTTGGGGACCTTTTTGCAAAGTAAAAATTTGCCAAAAAAAAGGTTTTGGAAACCTTATGAAATTTCCAATCTTTCCATATTTTTGTTTTGTGAAATTGAATTACTTTTCAATACAAAATTTTGGAACCCCTTTTCAGTACTATTTGCTGGAATTTTCTCAAACCATTTGAATTCAAGTTTTAAATTGGTTCAAACATGATTTGAATTTTTGTTTGATGCATGTATGAGATGAACACACAACACACACCTTAAGGTAGCTCAAATTTGGGATGTTACAAATCTACCCCCCTTACAAGAATCTCGTCCCGAGATTCCCGAAGGAGAAGAAAGAAGGAACACCGGTTTTGAACGATCTTCTTGAACCTTACGATTCTCTTCTCGAAGAGGTTGATCCGTAGCATCTTGAAGTATTGAACGGATACACCTAGGTAAGAGGGAAACCCTTAGGAAATGATCTTCACAAAGATCGAGTATTTCATGGGTAACTCATGACAGGGATGTTCATAAAAAACTTTTGAGTTAACATACATGAAACACATCAAGATAACGGAGTGGATATAAGATGGTTTCAAGTTTACGGACGATAGTTCTTGAAAGGATTTAGAATATGAGCTTAACACGAGACTTTAAATCCTTTTGGAAGAAGAAAAGTTGGACAACTTGTAACAGCGAGGTTTCTTCAAACAGAAAACCAAGATGGAAAGTTTGGTCTTGGATACCACAATGTAATATCCGTAGATGAGGGGAATCACGAGAAAAACACTGTAATCGTGAGTCGGAGAGAAATTGATACAAGATCATGTTCACTCTTCGGAGTGGACACGAAAGATAACGGAACTTTCATTCTGTTAGAAATTTGTCGAAAACTTTGTCAAAGATTGAGATGTTACTTCCGACAGAATATGAGTAACCGAAAGATGTGGAAATACCGTAACAAAGGAGGAATTCTTGATCACACCGTAAGGATGGTTAACCAACGAGGATTGAAATACCGGAAGAGAAATAGGGAATCTCTTTCCTATTGTGGGTTGGACGTAGCAATACATCTACCACATGGTTAAGATCCCATGGCTGAGGTAACTGACAAATTCACACAATGTGTGAGAAACAGAACTTCATGTATAAACAACTTGAAAAGGGGAACTGATAACTGGTGGTTACGAAACACCACGAGTTTTCTCATGATGAACTTGTTTCCACTAGAGCGGAGGTTTTGGAAGATTAACGGGGAGATATTGGAGGAAACAACTTCCAGGTTTTCCTGGAGGTTCTTGATACCAATATCAAGCTTATGCAAGCCTTCTACAGGTAATCAAGTGAATGTAGATCTCCGGTTTGGAAGGACGGGGAGAGAAAACTTGTTAGAATGAACCACACAGGAATTCTCACGGGGAGTGGTTGTTCTTACTGATTTAAAGGATTACAAAGTTAGGCCTTCCGGCTAGTTGTGCCAACCACAACATCAACCATGCCGGATTTTCAAATGAACCTAATTCAATATCCTTGGGAAAACACCAACCATCGTTGCTTCTTGAGATTCAGCTCTGGTTAGTGGGTTGAATAACTGAGACTCAGTATATATGATCAAAGAGATGGCACCGGTTATCAACGAGATACATTTACTAGATTCTCAAGATATGGACTATGATGTCAAGCTCAAGAGATGAGAGAGATTGCGGAGCTCATGTGTTAGCAACTTGCGAAAGACGGTTGCACCTACATGAACTACTTGCGACGAAACACATCGGAGTCCCTGTGGGAAAGACGATAACAAAGATAACGAAGTTCTTAAACTTCCTCTCTTTTACGAACGATCGGTCAGTGGCTTAGCGTGGATGCAAACTTCTTTAAGTGAATGGAGGTAAAAATCAACCATCTCAAGAATACTCCACACATGCATGACCGACTGAGGATTATTCCCGAAGGAACAGGAAAACTATACTCGAATCCACGGCGACAACTTTCACCATAAGCACACGAACCCGAGAAAGTCACTTCGAACACCGAGAACACAACTTCGTGATAACACAAAGATGGTTCTCAAAAGTTTCCAACATTAGTGCCAGTTGTTCTAAATGAACCTCTTGCAACTTGGAGAAAGTAGGAATGTCATCGATGGGCTCGACAACACGCTTATCAAGACACTCCAAGAAGAGGGGTTTCATATGATATATGAACAAGGCAGAACATTGGTCAGACCAAAGGACATGAGGTGTACTCGGGCCAAAACACCATGAGTGAAAACACCGTCAAGATAGTCCTTAGAGCTGGACTTGATCTGTTGATAGCCCAAATCAAATCAAGGGTAGAGTGATAGCATGTCCACTACGTAGATACTATCCTGCTTCGACATGAGGAGAACTAGACATCCCTTAACAGAGGATCAAGCTAGGCAGAGCTTTTGCCTTTCAACTCTCCAAGTTGTTGTTTAAGCTCAACCTACTTGTCCAGGGTATCCAGCATAGTTTTCTTGGAGAAAGGAGTAGTTCAAACTACCCCTTGCTTAGACATTACGGTCAGGTAACAAACCTGGTGATACTTCTAGAAAGACAACCAGAATATCACAACCTACCGGTATGTCTCGGAGTTTGAAAGGAATCTTGCTTTTCAAGGCAACTGATATGGTCTGGAGAGCTTTGGCATGAACCTAACTCTCTGACCGAGGATGTGCACCGGAATGAACGGATTTGGTAACACGGTCTACTTCAAACAGAGACCGGGTGACCAATCATGCTAAGAAGGGAACAGATGTTTCTTAGGTTTCCAAAGCACTAAGAATTGCTGGGAATAGCAGATACACACATCAATGCACTGACCCATCATACTCAAGCATTCAAACTTGGAGGAAGGGGGAGTGAAGATGTGCGAGAGCATCACGTCATCATTAAGGCCATGAAACTTAACACAACCTCTTGATATAAAAGAGTGTGATACTCGAAGATAGAACATATTGGAAGTTGATGAAACTTCTTTATTCTGTGGATTACAAAACTTTGACCTGGTCCTAGAGATGAACGAGGTTCTGGAGTTTGTTTCTCCTAACATTCCAAGGTGGAATGTTCTCACGGAAAACAAGAGCAAATGCATTGGAAGAATCCAACACACACAGGCAACTTGGTGTCCGAACCAACGAATGGAGATTTTAGGCAACTGGAAGGTAGGAACATGCTCCGGAAAATCCAGAGATCACGTTGATTGCACAGGGTTGTACTCATGTGTAGAACCCATGCTAAAAGGTTGGTATAGCTGAACCAGGAACAAAGGTATGGGAATCATAGAGAACACTCTTGTTATGATTCCTTTTGATTCCAAAGAAAACCTATGGCTATGAGAGTTGAGATTACCTAGCCATCCTGAGGTAGAACAGATTCCTCAGGATTCAACGGAACAGAACTTGGGTTAAAGGTCAGCATCCTGTACTGATGGCATGGGCATCACATGGTTATGAAATCACATGACTCAACTCACCGCAATTCAGCACATTCCGGGACCTTCGGCTCAAGTTCAAGGTTTAAAAACACGACGAAAGGAGTAACTACTATATGAGTGCCACAGAGGACACTACAATAGCAATCATGAAGTATCTTTCGAAGGACAACGATAGCTCCGGAAGAACTTGAGCAGAGGATAACGGATACATTCGAGATTAAAAGAAAATCTCGAGGTTCAGGATTCTGATACTTTGGAACATGTAAGAATGTGGAATCCACACAACCCTGAGAGATTAGGATGGAAAGGAAATCTCCCAGTCTAAACAATAGATAACGGAACACGGAAGACACACGACTCTAGAACTTAACACTAGTCAACTTGGGTAACAACGTCCTTGCCGAAGAAGGCACCTAGGTTTTGAGTAATCAGAACCTTTTCAAATCAAAACAGGTAAGAAGACCCAGAGTTTAGAGCGATACCAGATACGGAGTAAAAAGAATCCTAAGAAGGTTTTTACAATTCATTTTGAGTTTCAAAGTAGTTTTCACAAACACTAGACTCAACATCGACCAAGCAGTAAGGTTTTCCTGCAGGCAGTCCTGCTCTGATACCAAGACTTGTCACGACCCCGGACCCAGAGATATACATACTGTTATGTGCTCCTAGCCATGGACTCACAAGGGCTTCAGGGTTACCAGCCCCGGCCGCAACAAACAACGGCAGGCAGACTGGATTCATCGGCACGTAGTCCGGATCCCCAGTCTACTACTCCTTGTATCCATGCTAGTCATAACCAACTATGCATATCAAAGCGCCCACGAATCGAATGAAACTGAAGGAAACGGGACCAAAGCTATACAGAGATGCTATGTGTCCGGAAAGTGCAACAACAATCGAGGGTTACTGGGGTTACCTCGCCCCAGGCCGATCAAATCGACAGGCGGGCTCGGACATGGATCATCGGCTCCACAACCCCTCGACTGCGACAACTATGCAGGCATAGCCAAAACTGTATAACAATGAGCTCGAAACCAACCACCGATCAAAGCAGTACTCTAAACATGAAGCTTTATTAAACAAGTGTTACTAGAGTATAGCTTACAAACAGAGGTCACACGACCCAACATTACATCAGACAACGGAAGGCAAATTATGTTGCTAATCAACAAGAACCAAAAAGGCCTAAGAGGCTGCAACATAAGGCGACGTCCCAGCCCATAGATTCCAGGCTGCTACCTGGGAACCCCAAACTACTCGTCGATGTCCACGCTGAATCACCACTGAAGTGAGGAACTCCACCTGAACCAAATTAAGCAAACCTGAGTACGGGAGGTACTCAACAAGACTTAGTTAACCTATTATATATCTGCTAACTTCGGAAAGGGTTTTATGAAGGCTGATTTGCGTAAAGCAATCTTTGTTTTTCAAATCGAGGGAGAACAGCACGTCTCATAGAATATTTTGAAAACAGATGAGAAAGCTACTCAACTACTGATATCATCATCTTTTAATCCACCAAAACATTTCAGCACCTCGTGCTTCAAAGATCACCTCCTCCAGTTGTTCCACACTATCTCATGCTACAAGGTAACCCCTCTCGGCATCTCCGAGGAGGCATCCTTCAATCGTTATCAGCAGGTTTTAGTCATTCCGTTTAAGTTGTCTATGATCACAGAATCCGTCACCAAGTCGTCTTTAACCGCAGACACGGCTTTTCGAAAAGATTTAACCCTGCAGGGGTGTACAACTTTACCCACACGTACCAACCGACTCTTAGTGCCACCAGGGTTAGCACTAGTCCGGGAAGTGCCGGCAGAGGGTGGTCGATTCCCAGCTTTTACCTTGTCGAACCATATCCATGAGTCAACCCAAACAGGGCCACCCCGTCAACAGGGAGTTGGCCACCTCCTGACGGCACCTGTTCTGTGAGTCGGGAACAAGATCCGTGTACGTCCATCACTTGTCCCGGTCACGACCTAATTTTCTCCAAAACATTTTCCGACTCACACGCAGATGGAAATCTCAAACTACGTGGCTCATGGATAAGGTTAAACAAGTTAGTCAGCCGGGCGGGGTTCATCGGCCCACGTGTGGCTGTACGCTCAGTCTTGGCTCGAAGGCGAGAACTCGCTCCTAGGGGCATGAACAGGACAAAACGCCACAACCCATTGTGGCCTCACATCCATGCCGTGATTAGTCAAGTTATCAAAGGTAATTCAAATCATAAACACCTGACATAGATTCACGCATTGACCAGAATCATCAACTAGGCATGGCTAAGCAAGACTCACAAGGTTTAGCGGAGCGCGCACAAACAAACCTATAGCTGCTAGGTGAAGTGGATCAGGATATCTAGGTTATGCAGCATATAGGAGAACTCTATCTACTGACATCAAATAGTTTGGAACCGAATGCAAAGTACGAGATTCAAACCACTTTGAAATCATATATGAGCAGATAAGAGGTTATGCTTGCCTTGGTTATAAGAAAACCAGATAAAGTCTTCAGGAATAAGTGCTTGACTTGTCGGTTAGGATCAAGTATTCGTCATTGGATTGTTGGCCTTCTCTTCGGATTCACGTTCTACCGAGGGGGAAACAACACCGAAAGAGAAATAACAATCAACACATGGCATCGATGCAATGCACAATATGTATGCATGAGCAGATTAATGCACTGAAATAAAGTCCTAAACACGATCGTTGGGTTGCTAGGGTTCATATGTTAAATAATGCAGATTCCTGAAATTTGCCCGAAATAGACCCCGGAGGGGGTTTCGGACGATTATGGAAGTGAGTGCAATTTAAAGTGCTCAAATGGGTTTGAAAACATCATAACTAGGTTGCATTTGTCATTTTGAGCATTTTGGTATATAACTTTTAATTTTCTAATTTTATTGAATAAAAACTTATTTTTCTATTTTAAATGATTAAACAGCAATAAATAATACTCATTTTCCAACTTGGTTAAACATATATGGAAATGGCATAATTGGGTAGAGTTTATTTTTCTGAACAAAACCATATATTATTTACATTTTTCTGAGTAATATAACAGAAGTTATTTATTTTACAAAATAACCCATTTCTGGAAATAGGAAAAAATAGGATTATTACACCATGCTGACGTCATGATGACGTCAGCAATGGCCGGAATTGCTCTGCTTCCGGTCGATCTCGCGATTGGGCACGAATTGGGCAAAACCGGTTTGGGGTTTTGGAGGAGGGGAGCACGGCGAGCGGGTTGGTGACAGCGCCGCTACCCTATGGTCGTCGGAGGCTCGCCGGTGAGCTCGAACGGCGGCGGCCCACGGTGGTCTCCGGCGACTCGGCGATGCGGTGCACGTGAGAAAGAACGGAGGGCATGGGCGTGTGCAGGAGGTTACCAGGGATTCAGTGAGGGGGTCGTCGGGGCAAGGCGCGTCCGCAAACGACGCCGACGTCCATGAACTGGCGGCGGCCGGAGCTCGGGAAGACCACCCGATTTGCGAGGTACAGGGCATCCCGGGTCGTGCGCTTGCTCGAGGTGATAGAGGGAGCTCCGGAGGTTCTCGTGGTGCGTTCAATTCGGCCGGAGATGGCCGGAGATGGCGGGGCGCGACGGCGGCCGGTGAGACAGCAGGGTAGGGTTTCAGGGGTTCGAGCTTGTTTTCCGGGAGGATACAGAGAGCGAAGCGCTGCGAGAGGGAAGCAGTGCGGGGCACGGCTTCGTCGTGGCCTTCTCACCCGCGCAAGGGCGGCTAGCAGGACGTGGCAGCAGCCCTCCGGCGAGCTGTCTGCTTCACTCGGGGAGGAAGAAGACAAAAGGAGTCTTTTTCCCCATAACCCCCTGGGAGATTTTAAAAAACTGCAACTTAGCCCTTTTCCATTAAAAACAGAATAGAAACAGAGATTTTGGGGACCTTTTTGCAAAGTAAAAATTTGCCAAAAAATAGGTTTTGGAAACCTTATGAAATTTCCAATCTTTCCATATTTTTGTTTTGTGAAATTGAATTACTTTTCAATACAAAATTTTGGAACCCCTTTTCAGTACTATTTGCTGGAATTTTCTCAAACCATTTGAATTCAAGTTTTAAATTGGTTCAAACATGATTTGAATTTTTGTTTGATGCATGTATGAGATGAACACACACCACACACCTTAAGGTAGCTCAAATTTGGGATGTTACAGCTAGCCATCGGTGCAGCATTGTGGTGTATCAATGACTTGTATGCAGACCTCACCGAGAAATATCCCAGGCGCTCTGGTTGCCATGCCCATGTATCATCCATATACATACCCACTGTTATACGTAAAATTGCTTCAGCATCTGTGTGGATGAAATTCAAACGTACCTTGTCTTCAAGCCACTCATTCGAAAAAGGATCAAGCAGTTCTTTTACCATCACAATCTCGCTCTCTGGATCCCGACTAAGAGGTCTTTTGCCACTGTTATCCGGTATCCAAGGGTCATCCCATACCCGAATGGAAGATCCATCACCCACACGCTTGATCATACCAATTTTTAGTGCTTCTCTTCCATGGAGAATAGCCCTTCATGTATGTGAGGCCCCCTTCTTCTTAGTAGCCGACATAAACTCCCCATTATGAAAATATTTCCCTTTTAGCACTCTAGCACAAAGAGAGTCAGGTTTAGTAATTATTCTCCATCCTTGCTTTGCCATCCTTCCACTTGCACCAATGCATTTTGCGTTTTTTCTCATCTCCACCCTACCAAAACCGGGCAATAATATTTGTAATCTTTTTCACCAACTTCTTTGACAGTTTAAAACAGCTCATCGAGTATGTTGGTATTGCCTGACAGATTGCTTTGACCAAAACTTCCCTACCTGCGCTGTTTAGATGTTGAGGTACCCATCCATTAACCAATCTTTTAATTTTAGATAGGATACCCTCAAATAACTCATCAGAAGATCGTCCCACTTCTGTTGGCAATCCAAGGTATTTTTCAACCAGTGCCTCATTAGTAATATCCAAAATCGTGTGAACCTCTTGTTTTGATGCTGATGAGCAGTTCGCACTAAAAAATATAGCAGACTTAGTTTTGTTGACTAATTGGCCCGAGCCCATATGATACCTTTGAAGAACATCATTGCTTCGATGAGCCCCTGCCGCACTCGCTTGAGTAAAGATAATGCAGTCATCGGCGAATAGAACATGAGATATCCACGGGGCGTGGATACCCACCCTAACTCCACGGGCTAAATAACCCGTTCCAATATACTTAAGAAGACAGGTTAGTCCTTCAGAACAAAGAAGAAATAAATACGGGCTTATCGGATCCCCCTGTCTAATACCCCTCGATGGTTTGAAATTTTCCGATAGAGCTCCGTTCACCCTCACAGAAAATGAGGCTGGCTCCACACAAGCCATCGCACGATCAATCCACATAGTAGCAAAGCCCATTTTATCCATAATTTTCCTCAGATAAATCCACTCCACCCGATCATAGGCTTTGGCCATATCGAGTTTAATAGCACAATCACCTGATTTTCCTTTCTTCCTCTTTAAATAGTGTATGCATTCATAAGCAGTGATAACATTATCTGTAATTAACCGTCCTGGAACAAAAGCACTCTGCTCCTCTGAATTACTTTCTCCAAAATCGGTCTCAATCTCATTGCTAGGACCTTAGAAACAATCTTATATAGCACATTACAAAGAGAAATAGGACGAACTTGAGTTAAAGTTTTTTCTTCTTTTACCTTAGGGATAAGAACTAGGATGGTCTCATTCACTCCCAAAGGCATATGACCCGATAAGAATAATTCCTTCACTGCATCTGTAACCGGTTTCTTTAAGATATTCCAATGTTTGATATAAAAACCTGCTGTAAATCCATCAGGCCCAGGTAATTTGTTGGGATGCATCATAAATAATGCTTGCTCCACCTCCATATCAGATACCTGTTTGCATAGTTTTTCATTCATAGAATCATCTATTTTTTCCTCAACCACATCGGTTACTAATTGAGGATTAACTCCCCCATCAGACGAAAATAAGCCCTTGTAGAATTCTGATGCAGCCCTTTCAATATCCACTTGCCTATTCACTTCCGAACCATTTTCAGTAATCAGAGATTTTATTCTATTTGTCCTCGTTCCTTCGCTTTCGCGTGAAAGAATGATGTATTTCGGTCTCCTTGCTTGAGCCATTGAATTCTAGAGCGTTTTTTTGCCATTATCTCCTCTCGGGTCAGCAGTTCCGAGATTCGGTTCATAAGAATTTTTTCCGCCTTCGTTGGACCCCTCTGAATGTTTCTGGCCCGCATGCTCTCAAGTCTGCCCCTCATATTCTTCAATTGTCGTTGAACATTGCCAAATTTTGTAGTGTTCCAGTACTGTAAACTGGTTCTCACCGAAGCTAAAGAGCCCGCCACATCTGATAAGTCACCGGCCGAAAATTTCCAAGCCGTTTCCACTACTTTGATATAGACATCATGCCGTACCCAGGCGTTCTCGAATCGGAATGGTTTGTTCATCCGGTTCGTACTGTTCCTGTCAATGACCTCCACCGAAATCAATAGTGCATAATGATCATACTGCGTCGTCTGGATATGTGCAACTTTGGTATTGCCGAAGGTATCAATGAATTTGTCATCTCCTAAGCCCCGATCCAATCGTACTTTAATGTTTCTGTCACCCATCTGTCGGTTGTCCCAGGCATACGGTAGTCCGAGTACCCAAATCGGTAAACCGACAAATATCCACTGCATCCCTAAAGCCCTCCATCATCCACTCTTGCCGTAAGTTCCCTCCAAACTGTTCATTATTTTGAAGCACTTCATTAAAATCTCCTGCGCAAATCCATGGTTTATCATACTCAGTTCTCAAGTACTCCAATAATTCCCAGCTTCTGTTCCTCCTCGCTCTCACCGGTTCTCCTTAGAAACCAGTGAATATCCATTCAACATTATCCAAACTATCGTTCTGAATCAACACATCAATATGAGTGCTACTAAAAGATTTCAAACTCACATTAGAGTCATTGTTCCAGAAGAGTGCCAAGCCACCACTTAAACCTTCACTTTTGACCGCAAACGAATTTTGAAAGCCAAAACGGAATCTGAGATTTTTTGCTCTCGTTTCTGACAGTTTAGTTTCCGAGAGAAAAACCAAACTGGGGCGATGCAGTTTAATCAAACTGCCAACTTCCTGAACTGTCTCGAGCCGCCCGCAGCCCCGACAGTTCAAGCTGAAAATATTCATTGTGCCAGGCGATCTCCCTCCGAGGGAGTCGCCGATATGCTCTCATTGGATGTTGCATCGCTGTCACCACCTGCTTTCTTTGCTTTTTTAGCTATTCTTGGCTGGATATATGCTTTCGGGAGGGGGGAACCAGCTCCGATCCCGAGCCCTCCATAGTGCCTTTCCCGGGGAGGTGTAGCAGGGGCGCGTCTCGCCACCTTGGCTAGCGCCGCGTGACGAAGTTTCTCCTCCGACGAGGGGCTCCTGGGCCGCTTGCAATCCACCACTTCGTGGCTGGAGAGCCCACACCGAAGGCAGACCACCTTGTTCATGCACTCCTTTTTTAGATGCCTAGGGAGTAAGCACTTGAAACAAAGGCCTTTCATGTCCGAGGCAATGATCGGCCCTGCCGACGGGCCCCCTTCCGTGTGCTGCTCCAGACGCCTTCTCCAGAGCGATTTCTGCGAGGGCTTCGGCTGGGACCAAGCAACCTACTCCGCCTGCCCCAGGGGCCCGCCATCGCAGCCACCCGCAGGACCTCTGACCGCTCCCGAATCCACTCCTGGACTCACGGGAGCCGAGGATTCCGCGGAGAGTCCCATGCCCGACACCGGCAGACGCTCACCCCTCTGGGTTGCGCCTGAGGCGACAGATGCAAGGCTCGCCGGGGTCCTCTGCCAGATCTGAACGCGGTCGACGCACTGGCGCGAACCCCCGGAGAAAGAAGAGGAACCCGCCATGACTCGAACGGGAGAGGGAGGATGCCGGGGAGAGACGCACACGCGAAACCGGAGGGCACCGAGGCCGGAGTGGCCGATGGCGCGAGGATTTGGTGGGCGCCGAGGCCGGAGTGGCCGGCGGCGCGGGGATTTGGTGGGCGCCGAGGCCGGAGCGGCCGGCGGCGGCGTGGAAAGTAGAGGAGAGGGAAAATCCGACTCACACCATAGCTAAACATCTTATATTTAAGAACGGAGGGAGTAGATTGGAATACTACCTAGCACCTGTTTTCCTAGCTCCAAATGGGCATCCTGGGACAATAGTTTACCTCTCCAACCAACAACTTTCTTAAAAAGTGTTTCTACAATAGTTTGTATATCTTCTTCTCTAAGTTTTTTGTGATGTAAACGAACTCTAAATATTTAATGGAAAAGGAACTCAATCTACAACTCGAAGGCTGAATACAAGGTATTTAATGGGAAAGGAACTCAATCTACAACTCAAAGGCTGAATGCAAGGCCTTATTATACAAAAAAAAAACAATTTCAAGTTATTCCAGGCCAATCTCTATTTCCAAGAAGAATTGATTAGATTTATTTCGTAGGGTGGTGATCATTAGTCAAACGTTCTATGCAGCCATAGAGGAAGAGATACCAAATGCAACATGTTCAACTAACCTACTCCACACAATTAATCATGATTTTTATTAGTTGGTTTTATTTTCTTGGGATTTGAAAATTAAGACAATGACCTTGTATATAAAAACGAATGGAGCACTAGATTACACCACCCTGACACAACATCGGGAAGCTCATCATCCTTCAAATCAAGGTGTTGCAACACCGATCTATTCCTCTACCCCATCCACCATGCCAAAGATCCATCATCTGGCTAGTCCGCCATAGTAACTCGCCACAAGAAACAAGGTTTTACAGCAATGAGTGTCATAGGCTATCACGAGAGCATAGCGGATCGAATTCCAATCCGTCTGGGAGCGAGGGGCAAGGGAAAAACCCCACTGGATGCAAAGAAATCCTACAACAAAATCGATGCCGGCGGAGTACGCAACCCTAATGAAAGGGGTAGTCTATGGTGTGGTTAATATATGTCGTTGGCCTTTATGCAAAAAAAAAAAAGAGTATACGACTTGTGAGATCTGGTAGCGTAGACCCAGTAACAGAACACGGGCCATACTGGTTATTGGCCCTTTTGTCAGCCTAGCTGACATGAAGCCCAATAATATTTTTTCCCGAAAGAAGCCCAACTCTAAGAACTCATTATAAGAAGCTACAGATTCGGTTGCCTATGGGCATTTTTTTTTTAGATTAAATAGAACTTATATTAAGCAAGCAAACCGCCTCATTAAAAACCTTCCAGTCCCCGTAGGTAGCCTGGTAAGGAAAAGAGTGCGTCAGAAACTTGCCGCTGCGAAAAACCATTAGTCAGGCTTACAATCCTTTCTGATACAAGCATCAAGAAAGGTCGGGGTGTAATTAACCCAAAGACATCTTTGTCTATCTAAGCTACCGTATTTGGCACAAAGGTGTGCCAGCTCATTGGCTTCCCTGGCAATATAGTTGAGAGTAAAAGACTCGAGGTTTCCTGTTAAATCATTCACCTCCGAAAGAATAGACGCCAATATAGATCTCTCATAATTTGCAGCTGACCACATCTGAACTAGTTGTTGTGAATCAGACTCCACAATAATCTTTCAGTGACCCCTCTTGATAGCCAACTTTATGCCATCCCGAATTGCATAGGTTTCCATAGTGATAGCCAGAGAAACTGAATTACCATTTAGCCTGTGCAACACGTAATTGACCATCATTAACTCTCAACGCCACCCCGTACCTCCATTATTTTGATCTTCCATGAATTTAGCATCCACATTAACTTTTACTGTATCCCCATCTGGAGGTATCCATCTAGTCAATTTCTTAACCGGAATAGTTGAAGGGTTTTTTCCTAAACCGATCAAGTCATTGGTAGTATCCAGAACCCATTTAGAAGATTGGGTAATGGTTCTCGTCTCCTCCCCATGCCGTTTCGCATTCCTCTCAGTCCATATAGACCACGCCCCGCATAAGATGATAGAAGCAGTGCGGGTCGGTACCTTTTCGGCGTCCAAGATATCCAACGCCCATCTCGCTGGATGAAGTGAAGGGATTTTAACATCCGAAAGCTCCTTGATCTCCCTCCAAAACTGTCTGGTCCAAGTGCATAAGAACAGAGAGTGATAAATGGATTCCGACAATCCACAGAAATCGCAGTTATGAGTCCTCTCAATATGACGCCGAGCAAGTACCTGTTTAGTTGGAACGAATTCTTTTATAACACGCCACCAGAAGTTTCGCACTTTAGGCGGTATTGGCATCTTCCATAATCTTTTCTGAGACATAGACTGGTCGGAGCCAGAGGTGCTAGCCATCGGTGCAGCATTGTGGTGTATCAATGACTTGTATGCAGACCTCACCGAGAAATATCCCAGGCGCTCTGGTTGCCATGCCCATGTATCATCCATATACATACCCACTGTTATACGTAAAATTGCTTCAGCATCTGTGTGGATGAAATTCAAACGTACCTTGTCTTCAAGCCACTCATTCGAAAAAGGATCAAGCAGTTCTTTTACCATCACAATCTCGCTCTCTGGATCCCGACTAAGAGGTCTTTTGCCACTGTTATCCGGTATCCAAGGGTCATCCCATACCCGAATGGAAGATCCATCACCCACACGCTTGATCATACCAATTTTTAGTGCTTCTCTTCCATGGAGAATAGCCCTTCATGTATGTGAGGCCCCCTTCTTCTTAGTAGCCGACATAAACTCCCCATTATGAAAATATTTCCCTTTTAGCACTCTAGCACAAAGAGAGTCAGGTTTAGTAATTATTCTCCATCCTTGCTTTGCCATCCTTCCACTTGCACCAATGCATTTTGCGTTTTTTCTCATCTCCACCCTACCAAAACCGGGCAATAATATTTGTAATCTTTTTCACCAACTTCTTTGACAGTTTAAAACAGCTCATCGAGTATGATGAGGGGATAGTAACCCGGTAGGCTAACTCCCGGGTGTGATCCGGCCCAAGCGACGGCTGGGCCCAATCTGGCTGGAGACAAAGAAACTTCTGGAAGGCCCAGGGCTTGTAAGGTTCGTAACCCGGATTGTGGGTTACGGTAAGGAAAGTTAGGATTTGTATGAAGAGTTCGAGTAGGACTCAGAGAGCACTCCGTAGGGCAGGCCAAGGGGGGGTATGAGTGCTATATAAACCAACCCCTAAGCTTAGCCTGAGAGATTCAAGTCATAGTTGTAACACCTGTTATCGAGTATCCAGCATAATTCATATTGAGATCCGGCGAGTTGTTTTCCGGTTCTTAGATTGCTTTCCGCCATGTCTTCTTTCGAGCTAAACCCTCTCCCAAATACCTGTGTCGACTTGCCCCAAGATCAGTTACCCCCGGTAACATCTGCCGTGATTATCCCACGACAGTTGGCGCCCACCGTGGGGCCTGCGTCCAAAGGTGTTTTACATCACGGGAGAAGCTCGGAAGAACATGAAGAACTTTGTCATCGGCGAGATCTACTCAATGACGAAGGAGAAAAGATAGTGGACAATTCCGGATGGGAGTTGGAGCCGGATCACTTCGAATCCGGATCCATGGTGTCAATCGGCCAAATCAGTATCTTCATCGGCATGGTACGTACGCTCAATTTGAAAGGACAATATCATGTGCATGTTACAGGGATTTCCAGCAGGGACAAAGGGGCGTTGAAACAAACAGTGAATCCAGCCTTCTCGAGCCCTCCGGGATACTTGAGATGGGCAGAGCAAGAGGTAACGTGGAGCAGAGATCATCCAGAAGGAATAGAGCGCCCCGGGACCTTGGCGTTAGTAGTTTCGCCACAGGTCAATGGTTACGAATTGAAAAAGGTGTTGATGGACGGAGGAAGCAGCATCAACATCCTATATTGGGAAACCTTCTTGCGCATGAACCTCAAAGAGTCTCAGCTACAGAAAAGTTCGACGGTTTTTCATGGAATCGTGCCGGGTCATTCGGCGCGCCCGAAGGAAAAATTACATTGGAAGTAGCCTTCGGAGAGTCGGTAGATAACTATCGGGTAGAATGGCTCACGTTTGAGGTGGTCCGTTGCACAGTCCTTACCACGCATTGTTCGGGAGACCAGCTTATGCTAGATTCATGGCTAGGCCGTGCTATGTATATTTGCAGTTAAAGATTCCAGGCCCCAAGCAGACCATCACTCCATGGAAACCGGGATATAGCAGCAGAGTGTGATGAGGGAGATTCGGTGATGGCCGAGCAAGCCTGCAGAAAGGAAGAGCTTAAATATTACCGGTCTCAGGTGGATCCGGAAGATGGCACGGCGTTGAGAAGACCAGATTCTGAAGACGAAAGAGTAAAATTTAAGGCGGCTCAAGACACCAAGAAAGTAGATTTTGTGAAGGAGACCCCACCAAGCAGTTCACTATAGGGTCCAACCTGGAAGACGCGCAAGAAAAGGCCTAGTGGAATTTATACGCTCAAATGCGGATGTGTTCGCCTGGACACCCAGCGACATGCCGGGTATCCCCACCGATTTGGCAGAGCACAGTTTGCATGTGGATCCCAGGGCCAGGCCTGTGAAGCAAGGTTTGAGAAAAATGAACGAGGAAAGGAGAAGAGCTATAGGTGAGGAAATCGCACGACTATTAACCGCAGGCTTTATCATGGAAGTATTTCACCCGGACTGGTTAGCGAATCCGGTTCTAGTGATGAAAAAGACAAATGAATGGAGGATGTGCATCGATTTCACGAGCCTCAACAAGCATTGCCCCAAAGGATCCGTTCGCGCTGCCAAGGATAGACCAAATCATAGATGCGGTAGCCGGAAGCGACTTGCTATGTTTCTTGGACGCATATTCGGATACCACCAGATTAAACTCAAAAGGGAGGATTGGGAAAAAACCTCATTTATACCCCTTTTGGGCCTTCTGCTACAAAACCATGACGTTTGGATTGAAAAATGCGGGCGCAACGTATCAGCGGTGTATTCAGAAGTGCTTCGAAGATCAAATTGGGCGTAACGTGCACGCGTATGTGGATGATGTGGTTATTAAGACCCGGAAGGCAGAAACATTTATTGATGATTTAAAAGAAACGTTTAAAAACTTGAGGAGGTATCAGATGAAGCTTAACCCAACGAAGTGTATTCGGAGTCCCGGCCGGGAAGTTACTTTGTTTTATAGTCTCCGAGAGAGGAATTGAGGCAAACCCGGATAAAATCAAGGCCATCCAGAATTTGAAGAAACCGGAAAATTTGAAGCACGTTCAAAACTCACGGGCTGTGTGGCAGCCCTGAGCCGATTCATATCCAGGCTTTGGAGAAAAGGCAATACCCTTGTACCGGCTTTTGCGGAAATCAGATAAGTCGTATGGGATCAGGAGGCAGATGAGGCGTTTGAAGCACTAAAGAAGCAGTTATCTGAAGCGCCAGTACTAGCGGCGCCGGGTCCTAAAGAGCCTATGTTATTATACGTGGCAGCCGGTCCCCGAGCCGTCAGCGCAGTAGTTGTCGTGGAACGCAAAGAAGACGGGAAAGGTTACCCGGTCCAGAGGCCGGTTTACTATGTCAGTGAGTGTTATCGGAAGCGAAGCAGCGTTACCCGCATTGGCAAAATTGGTGTTCGGGGTCTTTATGGCCAGCCGGAAGTTGAAGCCATATTTCCAAGAACATCCCATAACAGTGGTTAGTTCAATACCAATGTCGGATATCATCAGAAACTCGGATGCGACGGGCAGAATAGCCAAATGGGCAATAGAAATGGAGATTATCATATCAGCTACGAGCCCAGATCGGCAATCAAGTCCCAGGCCTTGGTTGATTTCGTTAACGACTGGACGCACACTGGAATGGTTACCGCAGTTCCAAGTTCCGAGTCATGGACCATGCACTTCGATGGATCAAGCAGTACGAGGGGTCAGGAGCCGGAGTGGTGCTGACATCGCCAAAGGGGGATAAACTAAGTTACGTGCTACAGATTCATTTTGATTGCTCAAACAACGTGGCCGAGTATGAGGCTCTGTTGCACGGCTTGAAGGTAGCCAAGGAGATGAACATTAGAAGGACGATGCTTTGGGGACTCGGATCTCGTGTGGCAGGTATCAGGAACCTGGGACAGGAAGGACGCCACTATGGCAGCGTACCGCAGGGAGGTTGATAGGGTTGCCGGGTGTTTCTCCGGGTATGAAGTGGAGCACATAGACAGAAGAAAGAACGAGGCGGCGGACGCACTCGCCAGACTCGGCTCGCGCAGGGAGCCGGTTCCACTAATGTTTTCGTGGACGAGCTATGGCGGCCGTCAGTTAAATCCGAGTCTGAAGAAGAATTAGCAAATCGAGACCGGACGTGAGCTCGTGCTACGATACGCGCGTCCCCGAATGGACGGAGCCATATCTGGCATACTTATCACGGGGCGAACTACCAGAACAGGAGGTACTAGCAAGACAAATCGTGAGGCGGGCAAAAGGATACGCTATTATCAATGGAGAGTTGTACAAGAGAAGTGCGGCAGGAGTCTTTTTGCGCTGTGTGACACCAGAAGAAGGCCGACAGATTCTTAAGGAGATCCATGAAGGTGATTGCGGGCATCATGCGTCCACAAGGTCCCTTGTGCCAAGGCCTATCGACATGGGTTCTTCTGGCTCACAGCTCTAGCAGACGCGGAACGGATAGTGGCAAGGTGCGACGGATGTCAAAGGTACGCTCGCCAAACTCATGTGCCGGCTATGGAGTTACGGACCATTCCATTAACTTGGCCATTCGCTGTTTGGGTATGGACATGGTTGGCCCCTTCCATATGTCGCCTTGCAAGAAGACGCACCTTTTAGTTGCTGTTGATAAGTTTACCAAATGGGTGGAGGTTATGCCGGTCACCAATTGCGAAGCGGCCACAGCAGTCAAGTTCCTGAAAAGAATTATATACCGGTTCGGGTACCCCCACAGCATAATTACCGACAATGGAACCAACATGTCCTTGGAGAGATGGAAAAATTTTGTGACAGCATGGAATCAGGCTTGATGTAGCATCAGTAGCACATCCGCAAGCCAACGGGCAAGTGGAGAGGGCGAACCAAGAACTACTTCGTGGATTGAAGCCAAGACTGAGGGTTCCCTGTATCAGGGCCGCTGGGGCATGGGTTGAAGAACTTCCTTCCGTGGTCTGGGGTATTAACACTACACCCAACCGATCCACCCAGATGACACCTTTCTCATGGTCTACGGCGCAGAAGCGGTATTACCAAGCGACATCATTCATGATTCACCAAGAGTGACAGCTTATGTGGAAGTAGAGAACGAGAAAACCCGGCAAGTCGCCGTGGATATGTTAGAAGAACAAAGGGAGCAAGCCTTGGAAAGATCAGCCATATATCAGCAGGACTTGCGAAGATATCATAGCCGGCGGGTGAAAAGCCGGGTCTTCCAGGAGGGAGACTTGGTCCTGCGCTGGTTCAGACAAACGAGGGAAAGCACAAACTATCGCCACCATGGGAAGGACCTTTCATCGTAAGCCGGAGTCTACATAATGGGTCATATTACTTGATAGATGCAAGAGAAGAATCGCCACAATCAACGACACTGCTCACACTACTGCACCTATGCAAGAGAGAGATAGACCTGGAACGTGGCTCAGCTACGTCCGTACTACACTTAGCAGAAAACGATGTAACAGGCAGCAGGTTTCAGACGCACTCTTTTCCTATCCGGGCACCCTTGGGGACTGGATGGGTTTTTAATGAGGCGGCTTGCTGACTCAATTTTTCTCATATCAAATAAAAAAAGGAGGTTATCAAGAAAAGAGGCAATTATCATTTATACGGTGTGCATATTTTAGGTCTTGAGGGCTGGTTGCTCCTATAAGCACAGCTGCAAACTCAAAAAAGACCCGGCCTTGATGCCAATGAGTTAGGGGCCGTCACTCGAAAAAACGAGTGCGGCTACAATCTTATAACCGGACAAAGAAGTCCAAATTTCTCGGCTATTCTTACTTAAGCTCGATGTGACTCGCAACGAAGTGGCATGAATCGCTTACGATTAATGTCGGTCATGAGACCCAAACGGGACTTGCTTGACCCCGTTTTCGTATTGATGTAACAACATGGTATCCACGCGAAAGCCGGCTTATAGTACAAGATAGTCGAAAGGGTCATCTAAACCACAAGTTATGCAGAGTAAAGGCCGACAGCCGGAAACTCAACGGTTATCAAGCATAACTTCAAACCTCATAAAAAAGCTGTCCTGAAGTCTTGGGCATTCAGCGACAGGCGATTCGTTTCCTTGAAAAAAAAAAAAAAAACAATCATGTGTCCTAGACGCGGAAACCCGGACTGGGGACTTATGAGCTCTAAGGAAGAAACAGCATCATCCAGCCGATAAAATTACAACGAGCCACGCATCCGGGTCTCAGGAGCTTAGGGATTCAGGTGTAAAACCGTTCCCTAGACGCCAACGACACCGGAGGACGGGTCTTGCTAAGGAAAGTATAAAAAAAGTAAGGTATCGAGAATAAAGCAAGTGGATATCAAACAGCAAATGCAAAGACACATTCATCAAAGCCCAAAGGGGCGCAAAGTGCATCGGGAGTTTCAATAAAAGTATTACAAAACCATAAAGTATCAAAAGAGCACAGGCGCTCTGCTTAAACGAATAGTTAAAGCTGTTTTAACGATGCTTTGCCGGCTGACGTATGTGGAATGATAGGTATTACTCAAGCTGCAGGGTCCATCTTGGCCTTGCCCTTGTCGCCACCGGTAGTTGCGGCGCCACTCGGGTCAGCAGCAGTCCCCGGGTTGCAGCAGAAGTTGCAGGAGCAGAGTCGGCCTCGGTCTTCTTGGCGGCTTCTTCCTTCATCTGATCGCCTCCCCCCTCCAACGGGCAAGCATATCGAACGGCTGGGGGCGGTTCGCCTTGACAACCTTGTCATTAGCATCATAAGCCGGGAGATCACATCAATTTCTAGGGCATCAGCGATAACACTAGCCGGATGACGGACTTCTTTCTGAATAGCCTTGAAGTCCTTTGGCAAAAACTTGGACCCATCCAAGTTGAACTCCGGGAATCCGCTCATAAGTTTGGCCAGCTCTAGCTTGGGAGCGTAGGCCTTAGCCAACGCGAGTCCCCGGGTTACCCCAAATCGGCAGGAGGACCGTTTCCAGTGCCAAATCCACTCGGGGATTGTAGAGCAGCATTCCAGTAATCTCTTCATATTATCTGGCCTGACACCGGCAGTCGCAACTCGTCAAGTATCCAACTGACTCCGCTGCAAAGTTGGCGAAGAGTATTCTTGATGGTTTTAAGCTTGGCAGCATCATCTTCTTCGGGGGCAGCATCACGTGGGCCTGCTAAAAAAGGCAAAAGGAGCAAAGATAGCAGGCAAGCAAGTGCAGTTGTTCAAATCAAAGCAATCCGAGTCATAAAAAGGTGAAATTTAAAAATCTTACCAGTCGCAGTACGGTGAACATCAGCAATTTGAGAAAGAGTTGTAAGTTTGTCCTTAGCCCTGTGAGCTCTCTTCCTGTACTTTTTTGTCATCTTTTGGCACCTGCGAGCCTCAGTCTCAGCAGCTTCACGAAGGGCCGTTTCCTTTTCAATACGCTTGGTGGACTTGGCCAGCTTCTTCTCCAACTGTGAAACATAGTCCTGTAAAGAAGCATGAAGAGGGATCAGCCAGAAACATTATACAAAGTTCCAAGCAAGTTACCTAGTAATTTACTCGGAACTTGGGGACTATGTATGGAAACAATTGATGATTAGTCGGGATTACCTCGTGCTTGGTTATTAAGGCATCTAGTATGTTTTCTTCGTCGCCCTTTAAGGTATGGAGGGCATCTAGCATTTGAGCAAAGGTCATGTCTTCAGGGCGAAGTTGAGAAGGGCCGGAGGATTGGCCCTCTTGTGGAGGAGTTGTTCCGGGTTTGGGGGTCGAAACCCGGATTGTTTGAACGTCCGGGATAGGAGAGCCCGACTTGGTCTCCACAATGATGTCTTCGTCCACTTCTTCAGAGGGCTGGGTGATGCAGTCTTTGGTGGAATTGGGTCCTTAAAAGGATCTTCTCCATTTCCGTCCTCGGCCTCGTCCTCAACCTCAACGTCCATGTCATCACTCGGCTTCTCTTCTCCCTGCTCTTCTGATTCAGGGATATCCGGGTCGCTCAGCGTAACTGTGGCGCTGAAGAGAAGAAGGGAGACATTGATCAATGGAATATACGGAAAAAAAAAAAAAGGTAACCAGTACGAGAAAATGTAAGTAAAGGTAGTTTACCCGGTGTTCACGGCATAATCCGGGGAAGCTCGCCGCTGGAGGCGGATGACGTTGGTATGAGCACTGGCTGCGGTACGCGAAATCCCGGCAAGTGGATGATTAGGAGACGGATGACGTTGAGGAGATTGGGAAGGTTGAGCTGGAGGGGTACTGGCTCGATGAGTGGGTGAAGTGGAGATACCCGGGTTAAGGGGATCATCCCCCGGAGAATTCCGGGTCACCCTACGTTTAGTCGGAGAGGGTCCTTCAAGAAGGGTGAATGTGATAATCGCTCGTTAAGTTCATGCATAGCAGCAAAGGAGTAAGGCGCACTAGACATAGAAGAGAAGGGAACCTTTTCAACTACCCTCTAGCCTTCCTTTTGCTTCCAACTGAGGGCTCCTGGTCAGACTCGGTGGCTTCCGGGTCATTTTCTTCTTCCTCCTCTTCATCCCCCGACCCTGAAAGCCGAGTAAGTATCAGATAAGAGAAATAACACAGATGAAGGGCAGGTGTAAAGGGTGTGGGAGAGTACCCTCATCATCATCAACAGATTCGGTTTCCTCTTCGGGGTCTTGAGAAGGAGGAGGGTTTTCGACTTTCCAGAAGGGATCGTCAGCCTGTGAACAAATAAACACAAGTGGTGGTTAGAGACTATAACGGACGAAAGTACTGAAATAAGAAAAAGGAGTCAGGTCTTACCGCTGGGGCGGGATTTTCCCGAGTAAACGGGGGTAACCCGGCAGTGTTCTTTATAACATCTAGTTTCTCCATCAGGAAGCCCTTGATGGTCTTGTTGGTGTTACCGGCAGGGAAGTTCTTGGTGGAGTAGCGGAGGGAATCTGTGACGTGACCCGAATATTCGTGTAACAGCTTCGAGCGAATCGAGTTGGGCTGAACCCGGAAGTCTACCCAAGTCTTTATTAGATTGAGCCCAATAAGGCCGTGGGCTGAGAGAGCTGCTAGTTTGGCCAGAAGGGGCTGAATCGCTTCCCTATCAAGATCAGATGCAAAAGCACTGAAAGATTCGGAGGGCTCGAGAAGGCTCTCCGAATAACCCGGTAGTTTCCTCTCACCATCCGGAGAAGTGTCGTGGCAATAAAAGAAGGATAATTGCCAGTTTTTGGCGTTGGAGTTCAGGTTGAGAGGTGGCATCAATGAGTGTTTGCGGCGCTGGATGGATACCCCGCCGCAGGTAAGAAGCGTTCCGTCACCGCTCTCATGGCATGGTTCGCATTGGAATAATTCGGTAAAAAGAGCAAGGTTTGGTGGAGTGCATAAGTACGACTCGGACAAAACTATGAAGTGGGTGATGTTCAGCATAGAGTTAGGCCCTATGTCGAACACCCGGAGGCCGTAGTGGCTCAAGACTTCCCGGAAAAAAGGGTGACCCGGAGGACGGAATCCCCGGGTCACATGCTCGGTAAAACAAATTACCTCGTTCCCGATGGGAGTGGGATGGGTCTCATCGCCAGGAGCCCTCCAGTGTATTTCCTTTTGAGAAGGAAGGATTCCTAACTCGGCCATCCCATCTAGCTTGGCCTTTGTCGTTGAAGACCGACCCCAGTTGGCAGAAGTGGTTCGAGAGGCCTTTGCAGAAGTCGGGTGTTTTCCTTGTCTTTTAGGAGCCATGGAGTTGACCTGCAAGGGACAGGAAATGTATGGAGTAAGATTCGGAACATCAAATCATTCGAGTCCGGAGACGTCAAGGCGTTGAAAGCTAAAATGAAACCCGGATAATGCACTACGATGTTAAATGCGGAAGATTTTCCGGGTGTCAGATGAGGTTGAGTAAATTGTTAATTACTTACGCGTTGAGGTGAATTGGGTGAACATGGATGGTTGCCCATACCTTTATTGTGGAGGGATTAGCTGGAAAAGAGGATTTTTCGGTGTTAATGCGACAGGCGGAAAGAACAAGGTGGAATGGATCTAGATCGAAAAGCTTGCAAGCAATCTTATGCAAAGTTGGATGGCCAATAAAGGCGCGGGGATGAGCTGCGACTACGCATCAGGTGATTAAAGGAACTAAGGTCTATCGAAGCGGTTCAATTTGATGATATCAGAAAATTAGTTTACGGGTTGACCCAGATCCAATCTTGGTCAGATTGAAAAGGCTGCGAGTTTCAATTGAATGGTTGAGAAAGACTTACCAAAGGAGTTGAGGTCCGAAGTGAGGGTGGAGCGTGGCGCGGCTTGAGTGTCACGTCACGGCCCTCGATGAGGAAGCGCGGGTGTGACAGCGATGCTTAATGGCGGTGCTGGATAGCTCGAGGACGAGTGCGGCCGGTGGTGGCCTTATCTTTCTTGGAGCGTGCGAGCCCGGTGGCAGAAATTGCGAGGGAGCGTGAAGAAAAGGGATGATGAGACGAGATGAATGGCTTAGGGTTACCATCGGCTGATATTTATAAGGGAGGTGGTGAGCTCACCTACGGCCCGAAAGCCGGAAATTACGGAACAGTAATTATCCGTGAGGATCTGGCGGCATATGCATTCGGAATTAGGCAAAATATCCCGTTGACGGGGAAGTGCAGCTTGCCCCGAGATATCAGGGATCTTTATCGAGTAGGGCCCCGACATTTTAGGGTTTAAATTTGGAAAGGCCAGTTAAGCATTCAAGGAAGGATCGAGCTATCACATGACAGACATGGAGCTGTGCCTGGTCATCTGTTAAAGCAACTTAACCGGTTCCCATAGGCTTGGGCGTTTTACATCTTTTTCAGGGAATAGCGAGCGCTCCGAGGATGAATCCGTGAAGCCCGCGCTATCCTGGGGACTACTGATGAGGGGATAGTAACCCGGTAGGCTAACTCCCGGGTGTGATCCGGCCCAAGCGACGGCTGGGCCCAATCTGGCTGGAGACAAAGAAACTTCTGGAAGGCCCAGGGCTTGTAAGGTTCGTAACCCGGATTGTGGGTTACGGTAAGGAAAGTTAGGATTTGTATGAAGAGTTCGAGTAGGACTCAGAGAGCACTCCGTAGGGCAGGCCAAGGGGGGGTATGAGTGCTATATAAACCAACCCCTAAGCTTAGCCTGAGAGATTCAAGTCATAGTTGTAACACCTGTTATCGAGTATCCAGCATAATTCATATTGAGATCCGGCGAGTTGTTTTCCGGTTCTTAGATTGCTTTCCGCCATGTCTTCTTTCGAGCTAAACCCTCTCCCAAATACCTGTGTCGACTTGCCCCAAGATCAGTTACCCCCGGTAACATCTGCCGTGATTATCCCACGACAGAGTATGTTGGTATTGCCTGATAGATTGCTTTGACCAAAACTTCCCTACCTGCGCTGTTTAGATGTTGAGGTACCCATCCATTAACCAATCTTTTAATTTTAGATAGGATACCCTCAAATAACTCATCAGAAGATCGTCCCACTTATGTTGGAAATCCAAGGTATTTTTCAACCAGTGCCTCATTAGTAATATCCAAAATCGTGTGAACCTCTTGTTTTGATGCTGATGAGCAGTTCGCACTAAAAAATATAGCAGACTTAGTTTTGTTGACTAATTGGCCCGAGCCCATATGATACCTTTGAAGAACATCATTGCTTCGATGAGCCCCTGCCGCACTCGCTTGAGTAAAGATAATGCAGTCATCGGCGAATAGAACATGAGATATCCACGGGGCGTGGATACCCACCCTAACTCCACGGGCTAAATAACCCGTTCCAATATACTTAAGAAGACAGGTTAGTCCTTCAGAACAAAGAAGAAATAAATACGGGCTGATCGGATCCCCCTGTCTAATACCCCTCGATGGTTTGAAATTTTCCGATAGAGCTCCGTTCACCCTCACATAAAATGAGGCTGGCTCCACACAAGCCATCACACGATCAATCCACATAGTAGCAAAGCCCATTTTATCCATAATTTTCCTCAGATAAATCCACTCCACCCGATCATAGGCTTTGGCCATATCGAGTTTAATAGCACAATCACCTGATTTTCCTTTCTTCCTCTTTAAATAGTGTATGCATTCATAAGCAGTGATAACATTATCTGTAATTAACCGTCCTGGAACAAAAGCACTCTGCTCCTCTGAAATTACTTTCTCCAAAATCGGTCTCAATCTCATTGCTAGGACCTTAGAAACAATCTTATATAGCACATTACAAAGAGAAATAGGACGAACTTGAGTTAAAGTTTTTTCTTCTTTTACCTTAGGGATAAGAACTAGGATGGTCTCATTCACTCCCAAAGGCATATGACCCGATAAGAATAATTCCTTCACTGCATCTGTAACCGGTTTCTTTAAGATATTCCAATGTTTGATATAAAAACCTGCTGTAAATCCATCAGGCCCAGGTAATTTGTTGGGATGCATCATAAATAATGCTTGCTCCACCTCCATATCAGATACCTGTTTGCATAGTTTTTCATTCATAGAATCATCTATTTTTTCCTCAACCACATCGGTTACTAATTGAGGATTAACTCCCCCATCAGACGAAAATAAGCCCTTGTAGAATTCTGATGCAGCCCTTTCAATATCCACTTGCCTATTCACTTCCGAACCATTTTCAGTAATCAGAGATTTTATTCTATTTGTCCTCGCACGTTCCTTCGCTTTCGCGTGAAAGAATGATGTATTTCGGTCTCCTTGCTTGAGCCATTGAATTCTAGAGCGTTGTTTTGCCATTATCTCCTCTCGGGTCAGCAGTTCCGAGATTCGGTTCATAAGAATTTTTTCCGCCTTCGTTGGACCCCTCTGAATGTTTCTGGCCCGCATGCTCTCAAGTCTGCCCCTCATATTCTTCAATTGTCGTTGAACATTGCCAAATTCTGTAGTGTTCCAGTACTGTAAACTGGTTCTCACCGAAGCTAAAGAGCCCGCCACATCTGATAAGTCACCGGCCGAAAATTTCCAAGCCGTTTCCACTACTTTGATATAGACATCATGCCGTACCCAGGCGTTCTCGAATCGGAATGGTTTGTTCATCCGGTTCGTACTGTTCCTGTCAATGACCTCCACCGAAATCAATAGTGCATAATGATCATACTGCGTCGTCTGGATATGTGCAACTTTGGTATTGCCGAAGGTATCAATGAATTTGTCATCTCCTAAGCCCCGATCCAATCGTACTTTAATGTTTCTGTCACCCATCTATCGGTTGTCCCAGGCATACGGTAGTCCCGAGTACCCAAATCGGTAAACCGACAAATATCCACTGCATCCCTAAAGCCCTCCATCATCCACTCTTGCCGTAAGTTCCCTCCAAACTGTTCATTATTTTGAAGCACTTCATTAAAATCTCCTGCGCAAATCCATGGTTTATCATACTCAGTTCTCAAGTACTCCAATAATTCCCAGCTTCTGTTCCTCCTCGCTCTCACCGGTTCTCCTTAGAAACCAGTGAATATCCATTCAACATTATCCAAACTATCGTTCTGAATCAACACATCAATATGAGTGCTACTAAAAGATTTCAAACTCACATTAGAGTCATTGTTCCAGAAGAGTGCCAAGCCACCACTTAAACCTTCACTTTTGACCGCAAACGAATTTTGAAAGCCAAAACGGAATCTGAGATTTTTTGCTCTCGTTTCTGACAGTTTAGTTTCCGAGAGAAAAACCAAACTGGGGCGATGCAGTTTAATCAAACTGCCAACTTCCTGAACTGTCTCGAGCCGCCCGCAGCCCCGACAGTTCAAGCTGAAAATATTCATTGTGCCCGGCGATCTCCCTCCGAAGGAGTCGCCGATATGCTCTCATTGGATGTTGCATCGCTGTCACCACCTGCTTTCTTTGCTTTTTTAGCTATTCTTGGCTGGATATATGCTTTCGGGAGGGGGGAACCAGCTCCGATCCCGAGCCCTCCATAGTGCCTTTCCCCATTGCAACAGAAACCACCTGATCATCAAAGTTCAATTTCTTCCCCACATTAGCAATATCCGTCCTATCCACTAAATCATCTCTAGCACTCATTGCACCTTCAGGTTGTTTCATAGGGCTAGAAGCCGTGTCACTCAAATCTCTATCCTCATGGTCCATATCATCCGAGTTCCTCTTCCGCGCAAAGGTTTGGGTCTCAAAACCCCTACCACGGCCCCTGTTCTTCCTGTATACCCACCTCTCGGCATGAACTGGCCGGTTTGTATCCTGCGCTTCGCAAAGAGCCACTTCCCATATTGCACCGATGACTGATCATGGATACCACCACCGCATTCTTCCAAGTCATGCCTTAGGATTCCACAAACACCACAGAAGTACCCGATTTTTTCGTACTTGACATGAAGTAATTCCCTCTTTCCACTGACATTTATTGGAACGAAACGGGTTAGAGGTGATGAGACATCGATGCTAGCTCTAACTCGAACGTAATCTCCCTCAAAAAATCTTGTGGGCTTCATATCAACACTTTGCACTTTCCCAATTCTTTTTGCTAGCTCATCGACTACCCTATTCACCCGATACAGTTCGGGTATAGCATGAATTTGGGCCCATACACTTGTACTGTCCAGCTTGATATCTTTGGGATTACACATACCATCATACTCTGCCATTAACACCACCAGTTTCTTATATAACCATGGTCCTTGATTCATCACTTTATTCCAGTCACCCAGGCAAAAGAACTTAAAGGTAAATAGATTATCATCTACTTCCCTCATCTCTGCTTCATGTGCTAGTCCCCAGACCCCTCTCAACGTATCAAATACTGCAGATGCTGAGATTGGTTTGACAGTATGAATCTTACCCACTACTAGCCACCGTGATTGTTTCTTGAGATCAATCAACTCCTCTGGACCGATGAAAACATCATCCAATTCCCCTTCCCTCAACTCCAGATGTTGCATTGCTGTTGCAAGGGTTGCGTCATCATCTCCTCTCCAACGTCCCGAGCCTTCTGAAGCAGTCGCCATGACTTTCGACCTTGCACCTGCCTCCGCGAGCCGATCCGTATTGCACGAGATAGGCTGAAAGCTAGGGTTAAAAGAGGCAGCGACCCCTCCTGCCTGTCAATCTCACCGAGGGGGAGTCGAATCCGGTCTCGGTACTGGTAAAAATCTCTCCGATCTCACTCCTAGGCTTCCGCCGTCGGAGGAGCCAAAACCCTAGAGTCCTAGGTCGGTGCGTTTCCTCCGTTATCGTTTGCCCATGGGCAGCTTTTGTAACCTGGTTCATTGCAAAAAAAAAAAGCTTTTGTAACCTGGTTACATAGGTACAGAGAAATAGGTCGGGGCTCAGGTCAATAATGCTAGACTTACGGATGGTTTTAGGCTATGGACTGCATACGGACGGACGTGCTGTGATTTGGTTGGTTAAGCTTGCAGCAACAAACGGACTTGATTCTCCTTTTCACCATACCTGATAGACCACGTTGCGGTCCGTAACAATTTTTGTAAAACCTGTCCGTAAGTGTAGCATCTCTCGGCTCAAGTTGTAATCAGAGCATGCTCTTCCCTACGGAAACAAGTGCAAGTGTGCACTTAGGCACGTACGGTAAAGAAGAAGTATTGTCTGATTTTCCAAGAAGTCCGGTGCGATTAAACAAAACGCAGTACTGCTGGGTCAAGACAGGTAGTACACCACTCACTCCCTAAAAGAAACGTTGATCTCTGTCCGGTTTAGTTTGCAGGAGGCCGGACATCAACTTTGGGAGACTAGCTAGTGAAGTTCCCTGATGATCACTACTACTCGTACTAGGGTGGCTCGAAGACGCCGATCTACTACCCTAATCATCGAAGACGGCCATCCACCCGAGCCGGAGGTGTAGGGCTATCGCCACGACGGCGCATGCCGAGCTCATCGCCGTCGAGTCGTCGCCGACGCGCAGATGAAGGAGTATGCCGGCGGCGGAGTCGAAGAGGATGAAGTAGGAGACCGCGCAGAGGCCGACGGTGAGCAGCCTGACTCCCCGGAGCAGCAACCGCTTCCAGCGCACGATGCCCATGATCTCTCGGTTCGCAGCCACGTTCACGATGCCGAGCGGGACCGCCGTCGCCAGCATGTTCCAGAGGAAGAGCCGCTGCCGGACGTAGACGCGCTCCTTCTGCAGCGCGTCGCCGAGGCCGCCGGCCATGCCGATGCAAGCGAAGGCCATGCTGAGGCAGAAGAAGGCCGGGACGAGACAGAGGATCGGGCTGGTGTCCCGGCCGAAGAAGGCCATGGCAGAGCTTAGCTAGCTCGCTGGTGCTACTCTACTCTCGCTCGCTACTACAGAAAACCAAGAGAAGTTCAGACTTCTAAGTGGCGTTGTGGCTTGTGTGAGTGTGAGCCCGTGCTGTGAGCAGTTGGGGCATCTTTTATAGACAACGGAATAATCGTTTTTCATTTTTACTGCTCGATGTTTATTGTTTTGTGTCGTGGCAGATGGAGTGGATTCATGGCAAGCAGCAGTAAAACGCTTAGAGCTGTCCCAATGCACCGTCTCTTAGCACGCTATCATATGTCTAATAAAAACTTAGGAGACAACATGTACAATGCATTATATTTTAGATGTTGTATCTAAATTGATAATTTTAGGCTCATGCATGCATTTGATTGGCTTAGAGTTTTTTTTGCCTATGGCCACGTGTCAAGGTTGTATCTTAGCTAAGGCCTTCCGTAATGCACCGTCTCTTAGCGCGGTATCTTAGGTACCGTTGCATTATAAGATACAACCATCCTAAATGCATGGTTTCTTAACTATTGTATCTTAGTGGACCAGTATTTAATAAATTTGGCCTCATGCATGTATTTGATTGGTCAAATCACATTTTTTGCCTATGATCTCGTGCAAGAGCCGTATACTAAATAAGATACAACATCACTCTCTTTCTTCAATTAATATGGTGCCACATCAGCAATATGCCTATGATACCGTGTCAAGATACAAGCATTTTGTATCTTATAATGCAACCGTACCTAGGATACCGCGCTAAGAGACGATGCATTACGGAAGGCCTAAGTTACGGTTGTATCTTAGCTAAGATACAACCTCAATATCTCTCTTCATTAATTATAGTGCCACATAAGAAAAATGCCTATGAAACCGTGCTAAGAGACCTGGGATAGGCCTTACTTGCCACAGCAGAGAAAAGATTTTAGCAGCTGCATCATCTTCTGCAGCCGGATCTTGGTCCATCAATACTACCACCAAGATACTTTCACCATTTGGCTCTCTCCCGTTCAGCAAATAAATGCCTGCCTTGCTCGCATGGGATCGGTGAGGGTGTGGTCATCGTCATGATCATGCATCCGATGGATGTGAAGGGAGCGTGTCCCAGAGACCAAAGTCAGCGGTAAAGAAGGAACCGAGAGGAGATCCCTCCATTTATCTTCACTCGTTCAGACCAATCGGATTGGGCAACACCCGGATCGTACGTATCCGAAGATTGATGCGTACTGGATACTACCCGCACGAGGATCAAAGTGGATGAGCTATGCCTGGACTAGGATCAGAACATGAACTATGCCACTAATTGTTCTCAGCAAGGCACTCGTGAAACCATTGAAGAGAACACCAGCAGTTGAACGACACCAGCCTGAAGCTAAACAACACATTTTTTGGGGTCACATTTGTAAATAATGATAAAAAAGAAGTAAACTCCAGAATGCAAAAAATATTGATTAAGAGCATCTCCACCTGCACCCATCAAATATGTGTCCGGCACCCCCCAATTGGACACCCTTTGGGGGTTTGGACACATATCCGAGAATTTGGTGGGCGTGTGGTGCAGCGGCACACTCCAAACACGACCGGCCATTTGAAGAGTCGTTAAATCAAACACATTGTGGGCATGTCGGACGAATCATGATGCCAAACACATTCGTCTAGAACAAGGTTTAAACAAAAAAAAAACAGTCTCGCAACGTAGCGCCTCTACTCGTCGCCGTCGGAGTGGTCCTCCTCATCGCCCTCCTCCTCGCCGTCGGATCACTCTGCGCCGTGTGGGGGCTCGACGTTCGTGCAACAGGGGTGGCGGATGCAAGTGCCATCATATATCTTGATGCCCAACTTGTCTGCCTGGCATAGCGGAAGGTGAGCATCCAACCCTGCTGCAGCTAGTGCATGCGGGTGTATGCAGCCAGCCGTTACCGAGGAACAGGTGGCCATCGTGCCTGAACAAGACGGCTACGCAGTGTCCGGCACCTTGCCTTCGAGCATGACGCAGATCCTATCTGGCAGCCTCAAGGAGTTGCCCAATGGCCGCCAGAATGGGATGAAGAACTCGGGGAGGCCAAATCCTCCGTCGTCGTTGTCGCTGTCTATGTCGCTGTCGTTGTCGGCCTCCTGCTCGACCTCCATGGGCGGCGCGACCACATGCCCCTCGACGGCCTTTGCGGCCTCCTTGCCCTCCACGGCCTCCTCGCCCTCCATGGGCCATCGCCGTAGAAGTGGTGGATGATCGTCGGAGGGATGGGGGAAGGGCCAGGAATGATTCCCTCTCTCGTTCGTGGGGACATGCGCGTAGTGGTGGAAGTGGCGACCTGTTAGATTATGTATAGTCATTGTATTTGTAATACGTACGTGATACGTACTTGTACATGTTCCCCATATATATATATGAGATAGGCCACCCTTGTAGGGTTGAGCCGGTTCCCTCCCAAAACCAAAATCTATACGTTTTACATGGTATCAGCCTAACCCTAGCGATCCAATCTCATGTCTTCCGCCGCCAACTCCTCCTCGGCCATGGCCGGCGTCATACCGGCCTCCCTTGCCGCCCTACTCGCCCAGTCTGCTGCTGCTTCGACTCCTGTCGGCACTTGGAGCGTGGGCTCCCTGTTTTCCTATGCGCCGCCGCCAGTCTCCCCGCCGATCGCAGGTGATGTCGCCGCGCCTACCGGCTCCTCCACGACCACGATGGTCGTTGTTTCACCGACGCCTGCGGCTGACGTCCACGCCACGCCCCCCGCAGCCTCGCCCACGGTAACCAGCCCTTCTGTGTTGCCCCTGCAGCCTGGAGCCCCGCCCTCCGCTGCTCTCTCCGGACCACATGTTGTGTCCCTTGGTGCGGGAGTGCCAGCGTCCTCAAACGCGTTCCCGGCCCCATCCACTTCGCGCACCTCGTCACCATACGGCTCACCACGAACAACTATTTGTTCTGGCGTGCTCAACTACTGCCGCTCCTCCGCAGTCACTACCTCGTGGGATATGTTGACGGGACACTTCCGTGCCCTCCGATGATCCTCGAGACTGTCCAAGGCCCGGTGATCAACCCGGCGCACCGACTTTGGGTGGAGCAAGCACTACTAGGGAAAAGGCTACCGCAGGCGAACCAAATTAGGCTACCGCAGGCGAATATGCGTTCGCCTGGGACCACATCGCCAGCGGTAATGACTTACCGCAGGCGAACAGAAAAATGCGCCTGGGGTAGCTTGACATACCCCAGGCGAACGTGCCCTGTGCGCCTGGGGTAAGCCTTTTACCTGAGGCGAACAGGCAATGTGCGCCTGGGGTACATATTCGCCTGGGGTACGATTTCTTATTCGCCTGGGGTATGGTTTTGCTGTGTCAAAAATAAAAGAAACGAAAATAACAGAATTACAGCAAATTGATAGTAATAAATATGAAAATGACAGCAAAATAACAGAAATATTCTCGATCATCACCAAATAGTCTCGATCATCACCAAATAGTCTCGAAGCGAATAGTTTAGTTACAAGCATAGTTCAAACACTAGGAGTATATAGTCCAAACAAATCGATAGTTTAGTTATCTAGACAAGCAAAACAACAAGTAGCATCAACACTAGGAGTATAAGCACGGCGATGGCGAAGGTGGTCATCCGGGCCCTCGTCTTCTCCGTCTTCTCTCTCGCTAGGTAAGTGGCGTATCGAGCTTCCGCCTCCACCATGGCATTGGTCCCAGTCGTCGTAGACTCCGGGAACCCTACCGACATACACAACATTACCATGTCATCTGTGCATAGGAAAAAAATACGAGTTTAGCATCGAAAGTGATAATAGACCCAAATAACTATCAAAAAATAGAAGCATCAAGGTTTACGAATAAAACACGACAAATAAAGGTCTAAAAGTTATATGATGCAAGTGTATACTAACATTTTGTCAATCCTATAGTCTCGGCGGGAACGGACGAACGCCTTGTAGCGTGTTGAATGTCCGGGTGTCACGTTGCTCTCGTAGGTGTGCTTCTATGTCACGGTTGCTCGGTGGTGCGTGGCCGTGGAAGAACAAGCCACCCCGAGTGATGACATCCGACGAGAGTATCGTGCAGATCCTCCGCTGGATGCGACGGAACTCAGCCCGCACATATTCATCGGGGGTGTTGGCCATCTTTGTGGTCAGGTCTCGGAGATCACTTGGTAGATGGGCCTGTTGGGCATCCTTTAAGTACTCCCTCATCTGAAAGATGACATACCAAGCTTCCAACTCAGATTCTTGCTCCGATTGCTTGAGGCAGGGGAAGTTTGTTACGTGGGTGCACACGTAGGCGCCTCGGACTATTTTCTCCTTTTTTAGGGGCTTGCCTAAATCGGGCGGCGAAGCCGTTGAGGGCACTATTAAGAACAGCTCTTATCGGTAGTCCTTCTGCACCGCCCTACCCGCGTCGAGATAAGTGCATTGTGACCAATGCGGTTCCATGACGATGAGTACGCATCCTCCGTTTCTGCGCAGAACATTTCGAACAAGCCATCAATATCATCAATCGGAATACTAAGGAGATTCTAGAAAGAATGTAACGACGTGAAGCGGAGAGGACTACTTACTTGGGAAAGTATGGCATGAGAATGGCGTTCTTATCCTTGTTATGTATCAAAAAAACCCGTTATGTAAGTCGTGATAAGAACTCGGTCCGCATGTGACCGCAAGTAGTCCTCATTCATGTAGTAGGGGTCCATAATCGCGATGTGCGGGGTATTCTCCATGACCATATCGTGCGCCATGCTGAACGATACCAGGCGGACAATGCTTCGGTCGAGCTTACCCAAGTGGAAGACCCTGAATATGTCTTCGTATCTGATGAAGAACACCTCTGCGGGATTTGAATCCACAAAGCCCACGGATCGGGGCACCTTGACCACGTATAGCGGGTAGGAGGGATGTTTCTCACGTAGAAGTTCATTCTCTTTGAACAAAATCCCGTCGTGGATGGTCCTCATGTCACCACCCATGACAGCGACAACCTCTGGCGGCAGCATCGGCTCACCTATCTCATGCACCTTCCTCCACGGGACGGCGGGCAGCAAACGGTCCAGGACTCGGGCGGCCGCTGGCTGGCTACTAGAGGAGGCACCACCTTTCTTCTTCTTGGCTACCGTCCTCTTCCGATTCTTCTTCGGCCTCAAGCAGATGGGAGTGCCGCTTTGTTTTACCGCCTCCGCGGCCGTAGCACGGAGTGTATTCGGGGTAACCAGCGTAGGCTGTGGAGCCGTAAAGGCCGTCTGCTCCTCGGGAGTTTCTTGGGAATAGGTTAGCTTCTTCTGGATATCCGGTTTCTGGTGGGTAACTCAGAAGAACCGCCCTCTCCGCATCTACCTTTCTGGATATCAAGAGTTCTGGCGGGTAACTTCGGAGGAACCGGCTTCTCGCCATCCAACTGATTTATGAAATCGTCAATGGGAGCAAGTTCAATATCCATGTAGTCGTCATGGGTCTCATGCTCGTGATGTTGCTCGTCATTGGACGTCTCGTGCTCGGGAGGAGGAGGATCCATCGGAGGTGGAGAGAGGACATTGCCATGTTGGACCTTGTCTTGTTGGCTTGCCGCGGGCGCAACCGGTGTAGTGGTGATGGTCATGGCTTGGCTTGGCGCCGACCCTGATGTCGTGTTCAGCCGAATAAGGGCTTTCGGCCATAGCATGATTTGATTGTCCAGTTGGCCGAGATTCAGCTCGCTGTCGGCATCGGCGGGTTGATTAGGAGGATACAAGTTCTCGAATCCCGGTAGCACCAGATCAACGCAAACCCGAAGCTCGTTGGCCGGTATATCTCTGCAATGGTACTTGCGGGATAGTGGCTGCAAGATGCTCCCCTTTGCAACATCCTTCAACTCGCTGCCCACTTTTAGCAGGAAGGTGCATCCCGTCGCGTCAGCCTGCGATAACATGCATGGATAGGTCAGAGAGTAGGGTTATTGAACTGGCTACAGCTTGAGACGGTCAATAATTTACCGTGAGGGCATTGAGCTCGGCTAACGTCGACGGACCACGGGATGGTGGGCTCGTCGAGCAACGGGTGGTGGTCGCGCCGGACACGGCCGACGGTCCATCGGGGGCAGGCGCGTCGGGCACGGCCGACGGTCCATCGGGGGCAGGCGCGTCGGGCACGGCGGGGGCGACAGGCACGGCCGACGTCGACGGACCACCGGCGGCGGCCGCGGCGGGCACGACCAACATCGACGGTATGTTGAACGTCGGTAACGGCCCCTGTGAGCCCCCGGCGATCTAGCCACATATTTTTTCAAATACGGCGGGGATGAGCGCATTCATCTTTTCCCCCACCGTTTTCTCAATCTTCTTCTCCATGTTTGTTTCCAAGTCATGGACCTTCTTCTTCAGCTCCTCCGTCTCCTCGCTCTTCTTCGCCGCCCGCGACTCCTTAGTGCTGGGCTCAGCCAAGCCATAGTTGGCGTGCTTCTTATTAAGTCCGCCGCCGGTGATACGGCCTAAGTGCGGCCTTTTCAGAGGGTCCTGGCTCTTTGCCTTGTTGTACCCCTGATGAAAGGCTTATCCCACGCGACTTTGGCCGTCGACGTCTGCGACGAGGAAGATTCAAGTTGTTGTTCTTCTAACTGCAGAAGCAACATAAAAACGGTTTAGAATTGGTTTCGTACTAGAATGAAATCATGGACTTGATGATGATGAGTTGCATGAAATGGTAAATTTCTTACCACTAGCTTCTCAACATTCTTCACGCTATCGTCCGTGACCAAAATAACACCCTCCACCATCTTCGGGTCCGAGACAAGTTCCCCGGTCGGAGTTACTTTTCTGTACCTCGACCTCATGAATTTCTGGAATTGCGGGTCATGGGCATACTTGGCGTAAGGGTTCTCAATCCCTTTTTCAATGTAGGCCTGGTCCTCTTTCACCCAAACTGGCTCCTTCCCGTCGTAGCCACGACAGCCGAGATTGTGGTGACCGATGTTCTTCGACGCTAGATCCTTCCCCCATCCCGTTTGCTTCTTAGTGACATCAAGCGACTCATTATTTAGGAAAGTGTTGAAGTCATCGGGCGTAATCCGCGGGAAGTGGCGGTGGATCTCTTCGAATGGTGTCGATTCCCTAATCATCGCCCTCACCATAGTCTTGTAATTGCTCAGGGCTTTGGTGAATCTAGTGAGGGCGAGTTTGTTCACGAGGTTGCCCTTCAGATTCTCGTTGTTGTAGGGGGGAGGAACTCGTACCGCGCGTGCAGCCTCGAGATGAGTTGGGCGCGCAGAGTTGGCTTCTTCTTGAGAGTCGGCTCGTTGACATTGACGACATCTCGAAGTATGGCGCCAAGTTGGAGGAAGTACCCCTTCACAAGGTCCAATGGCATTACAGGCGTGCCACTGGAAGGATCCACCTCCGTGAATTTCTCTCGAACGGTGCCGACCTTGTTCGGAGCTCGCTTCCGACGCTTGTTTCCCGTCGTGCTGCTCCCTGAGGGACCCCCGGCGCCACTATCAGTGGTTTCCTCCTCGCCACGGTGAGCCCGTCATCATTGTGGGCTCGACATCATGGTCATTTTGTGTCCGATCTTCCTCTTGCGACTCTGGGCCATAAGGATGTAGTGGTCCAATAAAGCCGGATCCGTAGTAGAAGAAGACATGCCCTAGCTAGCAGTAGAAAAAACGTATACTGTTAGTCACCGGAAAAATTCGGCGTGACCTCGGCTATAAATGGTCATGCCGGAGTGCCAGAAATTCGCCGGAACGGAAATGAATCAACGTTCCGACAAAACATTGGCACTCAATGTACCCGCAACATAAATTGAATGCACACATGCATGGCCACAAAAACAGTTCCTTGCATTGCTGTCATCACATGGCACAAAAACTCCCAGGAAATTCATATATCATGCCAAAAAAACCTCCATATATATGATCAAAGTAAATACTGCACTTAATTAATAACAAATCACAGAGAATTCTAGCAGTGCCCAAAGCTTCAGTGTTCTATTCACATGTAATTAGTAGGTGATTCAGCTAGTGTAAGAAATATAGCTTTAGGTGATTCAGCTAGTGTAATTCTAGCAGATCGATTTCCACTATGAGCTGAACTACCAGAATCCAGAAATAATGGTACATGATCATATCCAGTTCTAGCTAAAGCATGTATGATGGAGTAGCCGCAGTAGTATGAGGGCGTTGGAAGAGGGGGGGGGCTGACCTGGGTTTGTCGTGGGCGTGGGCGACGGCGGCGTGGGTGACGACGGCCGGCGTGGACGACGACGATGAGAGGGACGGCGCGCGGCGTGCTCCCACTCCTCCTCCCCTGCTGCTCCCGCTCCTCCTCCGCTGCTGCTCCTGCTCATCCTCCTGCTGCTGCTCCGCTCCTCCTGCTCGACAACGACGGCGGCGGCGTGCGATGAGAGCTAGAGACGACGGTGGCGTGCGATGAGAGCTAGAGACGACGGCGGCGTGCGGTTTGGGATCGATATGAAACGAGAGTGATATGCGGGTTGGGCGTTAGCAGAGCGAGGACTTACAGGCGCACAACGAGTGAAATGCGCCTGCGCTATACTTTACCCAAGGCGAACAGGCCGGGATGCGCCTGCGCTAATGTTCGTAGCGATTCGTTATGCGCGGGCCCACAGAGCCATACCCCAGGCGCGTAACGTAAGAAATGCGCCTGCGCTAAACATTAGAACCGATTTGTATCACAAACCGGAACAAACCGGTCCTAAAGGCCTGCGGCCATTTGCTGCAGGTAGAGGGGGGCCCAGGGGACACACCCTTTAGAACCGGTTTGTGATACAAACCGGTTCTAATGTGCTTGGCTCGAGGCCCTATTATGCGCGGGCCCACAGATCCATACCCCAGGCGCATGAACTAGAAAATGCGCCTGTGCTAAAATTCGTAGGGTTTTGGTTTGCGCGGGCCCACATAGCATTAGCCCAGGCGCATGTTCTGTTAAAAGCGCTGTGATAAGTTTACAGCAGGCGCATTTTCTCGCAGATGCGCTGTGCTAAGATTTTCTAAATTACGCAGCCCCCCCGGCCGAGACACATCGAGCAATACGAATGCTATTATATGGGGCTCCCCCACGTTGGTTTTCACTTAAAAATTACACATATATGAAAGTTAACATGTGCAAAAATATTTAATATGTCGCATCGAGCGTAAATAGATTGATTTAGCGAGATACCGCAAGTGTTTCTCTCTGAAAACACATTGTACATAGTAGCTATAGCTGTTTATATCGCGAGTATTTCCCTCTCTCAACTTTCGTCACAATCTTACTCTTGCTTTCTTGGTCGATGTTGAATACGTGACCGCCATATTGTGACTTCTTCTTGTGAATGGAAGACCTGCCCTAGGTAGTGTGGTCCTGCTTCTTCTTGTGGTGTAAGGTGCATCGTCTTCACCGGGTTCTTCCATCATCGGGTCTCCGACTAAGCCGTCGAAGTCCTTCTCATCGGCGACTCCATCCATTCCGATGAGGGCCCTTTTTCCTCTCCTTACGACAACACGACTAGGCTTTGCCGGTCTTATGAAGAAGCATTGCTCCACGTGCTTAGCCAATACCCAGGGCTCATTTTGCGCGGTGGGGTTCTTGGACTTGGGTTTGTTGGCTTCAGACATCGACATAGTGGTGAAATATTCGTCTTCTTTCGTGACGTTTGTAGCCCATCTGACATGGAACATCGGCAACTTTACCCCAACGTAGTCAAGCTCCCAGATTTCCTCGATCTTTCCGTAGTATCTTCTAATCTCTTTCGCCGTGTAAGATTCCATCGTTATAGACGAGTTTTGATAGTCGCTACTTTTGTCTCTTTCCTCCGTTGTAGAATGTGTACCCATTGATGTCGTATGCTGATAAGTCATCAGATTGGGCGCGGGGCCATATGACAAGGCCAATACAATTTTATCTTTCTGACATGTCATGGGCGGGGGATCGGCATCAATCTGCTTCTTGAACCATGTCGCGAAAGAGGAGTTGTGTGCTCTAAATATCTCATATTCCGTCATCGGCCTGCGAGCACTGTTTTTTATCGCGGTTTTGTGCTCTTCTATCCAAGGGTCGACATCGTCGATGTGTTGTAACACTACTAGGTGGGCCCTTTCAAAGTCGGCTCTCCGACCACACGAGTCCACGTCCATTACCCTTTTGCCAGTGTTGTGGCCTACCCCATGAACCTGTCAAGGTGCTTGTTTGCGGGCAAACCAACAGCTGGCTTCTCATCGCCTAGAAAATTCTTGCAGAAAGAGATGCATTCTTCGGTGAGAAATCCCTGGACGATGCTTCCATCCGGGTGTGCCCTGTTACGAACGAATGATTTGATGACCCCGTTCATTCTTTCTAACGCCATCATGTTGTGCAAGAATGCTGGCCCAAGATTGGTGATATCGTCCACGATATGGACCAAGAGATGTACCATAATATCAAAGAAGGCAGGTGGGAAGTACATCTCAAGCTCGCATAGGATGGTGACGATCTCTTCCTGCAGCCTTCCGAGTTTCTTCACGCTTATCGACTTTCGAGTGATGACATCGAAAAAGTTACAGAGGCCAGTGAGCGTTTGACGGACGTGCGGTTCCATTATCCCTCTGATTGCAACCGGAAGTATTTGCGTCATCATCACGTGACAGTCATGAGACTTCATCCCGCTGAAGATTTTTTTCTCCGCGTCTAGGTATCTGCTTATCAGCCCCGCGTAACCTAAGGGAAATCTCCGAGGAGGCATGTGAATATTTGCGCGAGCTCGTTGGGGCTTAGAGTGAAGCAAGAGGGTTTCAGGCGGTGAGTTTGGTGTTTCTTAGCCCTTTTCCGCTTGCGGTCGTCCATCTCCTCCACCTCATCCTCGTCCTCCTCCGTCTGTTCACGCGTAGAAGGCGGTAAGTGAAGCTCGCTCCTGATATTCAGGACCATCAGGTCGTATCTTGATTTTGGCCCGTCTTTGGTCCTATCTGGCATGTTGAACAGGGTGCCAAGCAAGCTCTCACACACATTCTTCGTGATATGCATGACATCAAGGCAGTGAGGCACTCCGAGGATTGGCCAGTACCGCAAGTCCCAAAACACGGACCTCCTTTTCCATACCCCCAAGAGCGGTCCTTCTGGCGGAGGACACTTTTTCTCTCCTCGCTTCCGCTTTTGTACCTTTCCCGACGGAGGACACGTTTTCCAATTCTTCAATAGAGTATCGATCTCTTCTCCTCTTCTCTTGCGTGGAGGTAGATCGAGCTCATCTTTACCGTTGAACAGGTCTCCGCGCTTTCTCCACGGGTCGTTCAGTGGTAGCCACATTCGATGCCTCATGTATACGATTTTAGAAGATCCGAGATCCTTGTGTAGCTGTAGAAACGGGGTAAATTCCATGCACCTGACACAAGCCTTGTGTCCATGGCACACCTGACACGCAATATATCCATATCCGAGATAGTCCTGCACCGTCGTGATCAGTGCGGCTCTCATACGAAAAGTTTCTTCTTTGAAGGCGTCCCATGTTTCCACCCCTTCCTCCCACAATGTGTCTAGCTCCTCCTTCAATAGCTCGAGATACAGGTTGATATCGCTCCCTGGCTGGGTCGGCCCTTGAATCAGCATACTCATGTGTATGTACTTCCTCTTCAGACACAGCCACGGGGGGAGGTTGTACATCCATACAAACACGGGCCAGGTGCTATGTTTGCTGCTCTGATTGCCAAACGGATTGAGACCATCGGTGCTCGCACCAAGCCTGATGTTCCTTGGGTCGTTCCCGAATTCTTCATCGAATGCGTCTAATGCTTTCCACTGACGTGCATCCGAAGGGTGTGTTAGCACTGGTTTTTCAACACGTTCTGGATCGCTCAACACCGCCTTCTTTCTGTCATCGTGCCAGCGCATGAGCTTTGCTTCCTTGGGGTCCACGAAGTACCGCTGCAGACGGGGAATGAGTGGAAAGTACCACACAACTTTCCTAGGAGCTTTCTTCGTCCCCCTCTTGTAACGATCAGCACCGCACACCGGACATTTGATCTGGTCCGTGTGCTCGTTACGGTAAATTATGCAGTCACGGACGCAAGCGTGGTATTTTGTGTGCGGTAAATCGAGGGGGCACACGATTTTCTTGGCCTCCTGTAGACTACTGGCACATGTGTTCCCTTCAGGTAAGTGCGTCTTCAGGTATCGCAGAAGATCGTCCATGCTTGTGTCGGTCCATCCATGTTTTGCCTTCATCTCAAGAAGATCCAGAGCTACTCTCAAGCGTGACTCCTCCGTCCCGCGACTTGCGTCATATAACGGAGTTGCAGAGTCTATCTCTAGTTGCGTGATCTTACGTCTGGCGTCGGTCGACGTGTTCTTGAGAAGAAGATCTTGAACATGAGGGTCCCGCACGACTGAAGTTAGCGGAGTGTTCATGTCCTCGTCTTCATGTTGTTGATCACCATGACTCCCTTCTTCTTCATTATAGTCGTCTCCGTCGACAGCCTCTTCGTCCTCTCCATTGCCATGTTCAGACTCCTCCTGATCATCTTCACATGTCGCCGCCCAATTGGTCTCGACGTGATCATCGTCTTCATCATCATCCATCCACTTAGTGTGGCCCTCCATGAAACTATACCTGAGCAGGTGCTTCTCCACATTACCAGAATCTGGTTTGAACAAAGACCCCAGCTTGCATTTCCGACACGGACACTCTATCTCGGTGCGGTTGTTTCGATGCATCTCGGCCGTCGCGCGTCGCACGTACCTATGCACCACGCTTGTCCTCATCGCAATGACCATTGCTACAAAATGCAAGAGAGAGAGGTTTCATTAACTAGATCCGGTTTTCACGGAAAATTTCGGCATGACCTTCCTACAAAAGGTGTAACGCGGAGCGCCAGAAATTTGCCGAAAAGGAAATGAATCAACATTTCGGCAAAACATTGGCAACTCATCCTTATGGCAACACAATAAAATGAAAAAGAGAACGAATTCTCATCCACCGACCAATCCCACGCACCTATTAAGATGACACACAATGCAAAATATATAGACGCGATGACGACGTCGAAGATCACCGAAGAGACGACCGATAAGAGAGTGATAGATCTAGAAGTAGCTAGTGGTGCATTTGTGGTGAGATCTAGTGTCCGGTTAGTAGATCTAGTGGAGAGATTTGGAAGAGGGGAAAGTGGGGTAGCATACTAGCTAAAATATAACAAACATGATTGGTTAAATTAGCTAAAAATGGTGGAGGGGTGTGGGGGATTGAGCTCGGAGCACTAATGGCTCGAGTTTGGACTAGTGAGTGAGTGAGTGGGGTGGATAGGGGTGGTGGTGGGTGGCTGGCCGCACTTATATTGGGGACAAAAATTACCCCAGGCGAATATGGTAATAGATGCGCCTGCGCTAAGTGGTGCTACCCCAGGCATTTCTTTATCCCAGGCGAACAGCTCCTCGGTGCCCTGCGCTAAAGGGAGCTACCGCAGTCCACTTTTTACCCCAGGCGCTTCTGTATTTATTCGCCTGTGGTATCTGTTATACCGCAGGCGAACCGGTGGGCTGTTCGCCTGCGGTAAAGGGAGCGTGCCAGGGTCGGCCGTGCTTGGCCCTACCACACTTTACCCCAGGCGCTTCAGTTTTCTGTTCGCCTGGGGTAACAGACTTACCCCAGGCGCACAGGTCTACGCTTCGCCGGCGCTAATTAACCCAGGCGCACAGGTATTCTTGTTCGCCTGTGGTAGGATATGCTGGTATAAGCAAATCTCTAGTAGTGAAGCTCAAGCCATCTTATCGACGATCCGTGGTTCTCTCACCGAGAGTGTCGCGGGGATGGTTCTCTTCTCCTCGACCTCCTACGATGCGTGGGGGACACTTGAGAGCAGCTTCGCCTCACAATCCTCGGCCAGGTCCATGGCCCTCCGCCGTGAGCTCGATGAAGTCAAGAAACTCAACTCATCAGTCACCGAATACTACAACAAGGTGAAAACTCTAGCGGACACACTCGCCTCCATTGGGCAGCCCCTTCGGGACGATGAGTTCACGTCCTATCTCCTCAATGGCCTAGACGGCGAGTATGACTCTTTGTTTGAAGTGGTCACGGATCGTCCAACACCCATGCTACCCCGTGATCTGTACGCTCGTCTTCTCAGCACAGAGCAGCGCATGGAGAATCGCCGTGCCGTCGAGGGCGCCTCCGACATATCCTCGGCGCACGCGGCATACCGCGGGGGGCAGCGCCCTTCGTACTCTGCATCCCCGTCCGGCGGCAAAACGGTCCTCTCCACGCCGCCGTCTACTACTGGCAAGGCGCCATCCTCAGCCCCGCCCGCTGCACCGACCGGTAACACAGGTGGTGGCCGCCCACGTTCGGTGTGCCAGCTGTGTGGACGTGAGGGCCACCTTGCCTCACGGTGCCCAAACACGGTTTTGTTGGTTTTGGGCAGTAATGGTCGCAACAATGAGCGTCAAGCATCCCTGGCCGATAAACCACAAGGGCAAACTCAGTCCTATCCTGTTGATCCACATTGGTATATGGATACCGGTGCCACGGATCATCTGACAAGTGAACTAAAAAAGCTCCAGACGAGGGAGTCCTACCAGGGCCATGATAAGGTTCACACTTCAAATGGGTCAGGTATGCACATCTCTCATATTGGTCAATCATCTCTCTCCACTAGTCATACCAATAGAAAACTTCATCTTTGTGATGTCCTTCATGTTCCATCTGTCACACGTAGTTTACTATCTGTTCCTAAGTTTACAAGTGATAATGATGTCTTTGTTGAATTTCACCCTTCTGATTTTTTTTGTTAAGGATCGGGTCACTCGGGATGTCCTACTTAGTGGTCGCTGCACCCATGGTCTATACCGATTGGATGTTCCAGCGGTCCCTCAAGTCTTCAGTGGAGTTCGTGTGTCCCCGTCACAATGGCACTCTCGCTTTGGTCATCCCGCCACCCCCATAGTTCGTCAGATTCTTCGTCGTCATGAGCTTCCCTTTGAGTCTAGTAATAAAGAGGTAGCAGTGTGTGATGCATGTCAGCAAGGCGAAAGTCACCAACTTCCTTTTTCGTTGTCTACAAGATAAACTAAAACCCCTCTTGAACTCGTGTTTTCGGATGTGTGGGGCCCTGCCCAAACTTCTGTTAGTGGTCGCGGCGCAGGTATCGGTCGCGGCGCTCGACTGGAACTGCTTGAGGATCCGCCTGCTGCGCCCGCCTCCGACCCCTACGCCGATCACGGCGCTCGGACGGACGTGCATGCCTCGGCTCACGAGCCGCGCATGCATCCTGGACCAGTGGAGCAGGGGGTCTCGTCTACTGGGCCTGTTCCAGGCGCCCCCGACTCCTCGCGGTCTCCCAGTCCCCCACTACTGGCCCGGCATCGCTTGGCTCCGTGACGCCCACCACGCCGCGCTCCGCTACTGGGCCGGCGTCGCCTGGCTCGCCCGTCGACTCTGCTGGGCCGGCCACGTCCAGCTCACCATCCGGGCTGGCTACGCCCGCGCTCGACTCCCCTGTTGCTTCGTCGACTGGGCCGGTTGCGCCCGCTACTGCTCCTGGTCCCCCTGTTGCGCATCGTCCGCAGACACACAGCAGGAGTGGGATCTATCGCCCACTCGACAGGACCGACGGCACTGTTGCCTGGTTCGCTGCCTGCATGGCACATGCAGTGAAGGATCCAACTTCTGAACCTCGTACGTATCAAGCTTCCATGACTATACCGCATTGGAGAGCTGCTATGGAGCAAGAGTTTCATGCCCTTCTCTTCAACAAGACCTGGACATTGGTTCCCTCCCTACCTCGCGCCAATATTATTGACTCCAAATGGGTGTTTAAGGTGAAGAAGCATGCTGATGGGACCATTGAGCGTTAGAAGGCACGCTTAGTGGCCAAAGGATTCAAACAACGTCATGGAATTGATTATGAGGACACGTTCAGCCCGGTTGTCAAACCAACTACTATTCGTCTTATTCTTTCCATTGCAGTTACTTGAGGATGGTCTATTCGTCAGTTGGATGTCCAGAATGCCTTCCTTCATGGCATATTGGAAGAGGAGGTTTACATGCGACAACCCCCAGGTTTTGTGGATCCTGATCGACCTCGTCATTTGTGTCGTCTCTCTAAAGCACTGTATGGTCTCAAGCATGCTCCACGCGCGTGGCATTCTCGCCTTGCTACTGCTCTACGTGCTCATGGTTTTACTCCTTCGACTGCCGATACTTATCTGTTCCTTCTTCAGCGGCCTCATATTACGATGTATCTATTGGTGTATGTGGACGACATCATACTGGTCAGTTCATCACCTGCAGCTGCTGATGCACTCATTACAGCCTTAGGGACTGATTTTGACGTCAAGGACTTGGGGTTGACTTGGGGAAACTGCATTTTTTCTCGGGTTGGAGGTCACCTATCGTGAGCATGGCTTGATATTAACACAGAAGAAGTACTCATTGGACCTGTTACGTCGTGCTGGTATGTTAAAGTGCAGTCTGATATCCACACCTATGTCTGCTACTCAGAAACTCACTTCGGATCATGGTACTCTTCTGTCTTCTGATGATGCTACTATGTACATAAGCATTGTTGGTGGATTGCAGTATTTGACGCTGACTTGTCCGGATATTTCTTTTGCTGTCAACAGAGATTGTCAGTATCTTCATTCGCCTCGTGACACGCATTGGTCTGCTGTTAAACGCATCTTGCGTTACGTACGTCCGACAATGTCTTATGGTCTTCATATTCGGCCTAATTCCTCTAGTTTGCTTTCTGCGTTCTCTGATGCTGATTGGGCTGGCAGTTCAGATGACAGGCGATCTACGGGGGGTTATGCAGTGTTCTTTGGCTCAAGTTTGATCGCCTGGGGTGCTCGAAAACAGGCCACAGTTTCTCGTAGCAGCACTGAAGCAGAGTACAAAGCTGTTGCTAATGCAACTGCAGAGCTTATTTGGGTTCGTTCCTTGCTTCAGGAATTGGGAATTTCCCAAGATTCACCACCAGTTCTTTGGTGTGACAACATTGGTGCTACGTATCTTGCATCTAATCCAGTGTTCCATGCACGGACAAAACATATCGAGGTTGACTATCATTTTGTGAGGGAACGTGTTGCACAGAAGCTACTTCAGATCAAGTTCATCTCTTCTAAAGATCAGCTTGCAGACATCTTCACTAAGCCACTACCTTTACCCATGTTTGAGGCATGTCGGCGCAATCTCACCCTTCTAGATTCTTTGGGACACGGCTGAGATTGAGGGAGGGTGTTAGATTATGTATAGTCATTATATTTGTAATACGTACGTGATACGTACTTGTACATGTTCCCCATATATATATGAGATAGGTCACCCTTGTAGGGTTGAGCCGGTTCCCCCCAAAACCTAAACCTATACGTTTTACACGACCGGAGTGGTGACGAGCGAATTGGGAAGGCGCGCCTCGAGCCGTGTCACGTCGCCTCGCCTGCCTGCAGCCGCCTCGCGTTCTGTTGCGTCGCCTGCCTGCAGCCGCCTCGCGTCCTGTCCCTTTCGCCTCGCCTGCCTACAGCCGCGTTGCCTCGGGATACAACGTCAAGACCTCTTTATAAGCGTCCACGATCATCCATAGCGGTTGCACACCCACAATCTGCTACGCCGGTTGCACACCCACAACAATGGCACTTAAAGAGAACATGCTACCGGAGGAGCCGCTGCCACAGGAGGAGCAGCAGGAGCCGCTGCCGGAGGACGACGACATGGCGGAGGCGGATCAGGGAGGACGCCTTTTTCATGCCCATTAATACGCTTGGCCGTCATGGGAGGACGCCTGGCGAGGTGCAGACCCGCGGTTCGTTGCACCGCCACCGGCAGTTCCCGCGGCTCCTGCGGTGCCGCTTCCCGGAACATCCCCACCGCCGATGCCGGAGCCGGAGAGCACTCCTCTGCCGCCGCCATCGGACGGCGAGGACGAGGACTAGTTCTTCGCGGGCGTCGCGTCGTTATGTTTCAAATTTTGTTCTATTTATATGCAAAAAAAAGGGCATATGTCACTACCTTTAATTTATGAACAAACTTTTTGGATTTTATTTATGTAAAAAAGGGCATCAGCCTCCATAAGGTAACAGCTTGAGTTCTGCAAAAGAAGAAAAACAAGTTTATATGACAAACTGAAAGAAAAACAAGTTTCATGATCAAGTATGGATATAACAAAATCCGGCTTACCCAGAGTTGATGGAAAAATCACTAGCACCGCTGAAATGGGAAGACCCGAAATTCAACGAATCTGTATGATAGGTACGTCTTTGCTCAGGACGGGTTTTCCCTGCTAAAGGATGGGATGTTGTCGAGGAATGTGGATGCTTTGAGACCCATGGAGAAGAAGGGCAAACCTGCTTCCAAGGCACTGGAGCCAGAGCTCCGGGTTCTCCTCTTCTTGATGGTATCTTCATCATCATTCGTTTTCTTCATAAATGAGGATGGATTCAAAAGTGATTTGGAGAGTATAGATAAAGGCACCTTTGCTACAGCCTTCCGGGTCCTCTTTTTGGTCACAGGGTAATCTTTGAAAAAATATGCGTTGAAGCCAGTAACAGGGGTAGTAGGGTTGAGATCTGGAATTTCTTGATCCGGAGTGTCTTGAGCCGACCCTCTTTTCTCCAAACCGGCACCCCCTGCTCATCCTGTGAAGAACTAGCATCAGCAAACTGATTATGCAAGCGACCAAGAGAATCTAATTCAGAAACCACTTCCTCTTCACCGCCTTGCTCTCCATCCTCATTATCCTCTGGCGATGTTGGTGTTTCCTCTATGGTGTTCCAAAAAGCGTGTGAGGCCTGTAAACCGGAAAAATGCCGGGTTACGATTATTGGGTCTTCAAAGTCACAAGACAAAAACAATTCATAAAAAACAAAATAACTAACTAAAGGCATCAGGTTCACTCTAGAGAAAGCTGGAAGCCCCACGTCAAGGAGCCGGTCCCTCTTCACACCAACTAATTCTTTGAGCATCATTATCATATCAGCTTTGGAAGGGATGGCAGTGGAATATCTCATAGTATTGGAAGAAGAACAGGTATACTGATAAAAGAGCCGGTTCCTAATACTAAGAGGTTGGATATGCTAGTGTACCCAAGTCTGGGTCAGATCTAATCCGGTTAACCCGTGTACAACCAAAGATTTGACACGCTTGAGAAGAGGGACAATTTTGGCATGAGCTGCCGGTTCAACATAGGAGTTCATGGTGTCAGTGTAAACCAGACTCTTGGGGCGTTAACTCGGAAAAGGAGGCCCACCCGCTAGAGATGTGTTTTTACAATAGAAAAAGGATTTTTGCCAAAGTTTGGGGGTGTCTTGCTAAAGGGGTAGGCCGTATCTCATCTCCTGGCGTGCGCCAAGAGATATCACCCGACAGAAAGCCGGAGTCTTGCATCTCTTGGAGACAATCGGTTGTGATCTATGATTTGCACCGGTTCACTTGCATCTCTTTCTTGCTTCTAGAGGAAGAACCGGCGATGACTCCGGTTTTCTTCTTGGTTCCGGTTCCAGTGCCCTTGCTTGCCATGGTTTTCTCTTTCACCATCACCTCGTCAACGGCGGCGATCCTCCGGCAGCGGCGGTGCGCGAGTTAGCTTCGAGCTCCCGGGCGGCGCTGGAGGTAGAAGAAAGGTGGAGAGAAAGGGTACGGAATGACGCAAGGGGTACCCCCTCTCACTATTTATAAGCGGAGGGGTTAAACCCTAGGGTTTATCGGTAAATTTGCATAAAGGACTCTGAGGATCAACATATTTACATATTGTTTGGTAGACTGGATCTACAATCCGCGGAAAAAATGTTGGATTTGGCGCATTAAATATGCGGAGAATATTACGGGATAAACTGAATTTTTTTGGTTTCTTGAATTTTGGAGATAAATTCGCAAACGTAACTGCCAGTTTAGATCTAGACGGTTTAAAATCTGGAAGTAAAGAGTGAGAAGATGGAAAAATGGGATCTTCATAAAATCAATATCAAAGACCTAGATTATTTCTCCAACAAAACAAGGTTACATTTATTTTTCTTTCATGAGCTAAACGCGAACGAAGTAAGCTATGTCTCAGCGTTCACATTAGCATGTGCGCTAATGTTGGGGGAATGGATAAGGGGGTTCCCCAGAGCGCTCCACCATGAACCGGATATGAATACATCCGGTTCATAGTTGAGTTTCCGATTTATCTTAAGATGGTTCGAAGAAAGGAAAACCGCCTGAAGGATTCAAGACCTGAAACCCCGAAGAGAAGGTCCGTCCTAAGCCCAACATGACCCGGATAGTGTTACGACAAACCCGAAAGGCCCAAGACTAAGCGGGCCAGGCCCAGAACTAGAGGCCTAGTCTAGACCTAGCTGGGCTCACCCGGATCCCGGGGTAAACCGACATATGACTCGAAGACCGGATCCTATTAGGACTCCGAGAAAGGATGTAACCCAGATTCTTCTGTTACCTCGGGAACTCGTCTGCTATATAAAGCGAGTTCCTAGGACATAGAGAGACATGTTATAGTTCATAGCAATAGCTCTCGAGACATCGGAAGCCGGAATCGCTCCCTATAATCGAGATCTTGAATCATTAATAATAAAGAAGCAGGAGTAGGTTTTACCCTCAATAGAGGGGCCGAACCTGGGTAAACTCGCTTTCCTCGTTCCCACCATAACTCTTTCGATACTTTGCTTATAAGCTATGGCCTCACAATTTAGTTCTCACATGAGGATACTTGCCGTGACAACACCATAACACGATCTCTTGCATCACCTCATTTGAAGTCATGAGATGGTAGTTGTGTCTTCCTTGAAGGCTCTTCAAGTCAACGGGCTCAAATGGCATGAGGGCACTCACATACTTCCTCTTGATCCAAGAATCATCAACATGAGTGGCACCAAGACCACTAAATGCGGTAGCAAGCGTCTTGAGTCTTTGGTACATTTCCTCATGGCTTTCACCATCATGCATATATAACACTTCGGCCTCATTGCTCAAAGCATCAAACCTATTCATCTGCATGCTTTCATTGCTCTCAAAACATGGAGATAAGAGCATTCCATGTTTCCTTGGTGGTGGAGAATTGTTGAATGTGCGGCATGATCTTCTCACCCGCGGCTTGTTGAATCATGTGCAATGCGGTGAAGTTGAGTTGGCAACCAAACACTTCTCTTCTTTCCAGGTTCTTGGGGTCATGTGGGTTGTATCCATCTTCAATGACTCTCCATAGCTCAATGCACAAAGAGTTCAAGTGAGTTTTCATGGGATATTTCCATTGACCAAAAGAGTGTGCACCAGTTTTAGGAAGGTCGCCTCTAGTGTTTATATGAGGATGTGGGATGGGAGGATCATGAGAGTACCGTCTGGGGACATTATGGTAATCTTCCTTTTCATCATTTCCCTTAGGAGGTGAACTTTTCTTAGAGGATGGAGATTCACTTTTAGATTCTTCACCCTCATCCTCATCATTCTTATCATCCAGAATTACTTCCGGAGGAACCGAAGATGCAGATGACGGGTCCTTATGCGTGAGGATCTTCTATAGTCTTCATCTACATCGTCATCGACACCTCTTCATCCTCACACACACACACGCACGCACGCACCCACGCACGCACGCACGTGCACGCGCACGCACACACACACACCAGCAGTTCCATTTCTAGAACTAGGAACTAGGTCAAACAGCTAGGAGGAGCAGGCTAGCCACAAGAAGGAGGTTTGATCAGAATCCAGAAGACCAAGCTACACTTCACACGACATGATAATTGTAGCAGTTTAGTGAAAGCAGAGCATGCATATGCCAGGATACTGCCATATCTGTTTGCCAGCCATTCTTGGCATGGTCATGGAGAGAAGACAGGATTTTGGGGAGTGTCATTGTTATCAGAATTTTACGGGCCATGCTATCCATCTAGGTCCAAGAGGATCATTGCTTGCTGAAAATGCATCGTGCCCCCATATGTTGTTTTGGTAATTAATGACAATCCTTATGGACTAATGTTTGCATTGATTTATCCTTGTAGATCTTGTCCATATCACTACTAGAAAAATGGCTATAGATGGATTAGCATCAGTGGCGCACCATGTAGCCGTGCGCCACTGATATGGTTGGGAGGAAACGTGTCCAGGAATCAGTGGCGCACCATGTATTCATGCGCCACTGATGCTCATAGCATCAGTGGCGCACCGTGCACAGGTGCACCACCGATACCTGGCACCCATGTATGTCCATTAGTATCAGTGGCGCACCAGTGCATAGTGCGCCACTGATTCTCCATAGCATCAGTGGCGCACCATGCACGGTGCTCCACTGATACCTGACACCCATGTATGTCCATTAGTATCAGTGGCTCATGGTGTATGGTGTGCCACTGATGCTATGAAGAATCAGTGGCGCACCATGCATGATGCGCCACTGATACTAATGGATATACATGGGTACCAGGTATTAGTGGCGCATGGTGTATGGTGCGCCACTGATGCTATGAAGAATCAGTGGCGCACCATGCATGATGCGCCACTGATACTAATGGACATACATGGGTGCCAGGTATCAGTGGCGCACCAGTGAGCAGTGCGCCACTGATGCTCTGGTCAAACTATGGTCAAACTAGTCAAATGGTGGTCAATGTATGGTCAAACTAATCAAATTTTGGTCAAATTGTGGTCAACGGGTGGTCAAACTATGGTTAACATGTGGTCAAACTCTGGTTAAACTATTCAAATGATGGTCAAATGATGGTCAAACGTTGGTCAATGTATATTCAAACTATGGTCAAACTATTCAAACTCTGGTCAATGTGTGGTCAAACTTTTCAAATTATTGTTATCAAACTCAAACTGTAAATGCGTGACATCATGCTCAAGGGCTTAATAGGATTGATATTATACATATATCAATAAGTTATAACTTCTTTCCCGGGACTGCAGTCGAATGGAACTAAGATGTTAAGGGTTCTAGGACTTGAGCAATTTGAGGATGGGTGACCTAGTGGGAAGTTGACCAAAATTGGGCTAGAGCAATTTGAGTGAAGAAAAAAACATTTTAAAAAATTAAAAATTGGGGGAATCAGTGGCGCACCCGTTTGGTACGCCACTGATAAGGAATCAGTGGCGCATCGCACTTGCGTTCCACTGATACTGTGGGGAATCAGTGGCGCACCACACTAGTGCGCCATTGATGAGGAATCAGTGGCGCACAACACTGGTGCACCACTGGTGCTCTGGAGTATCAGTGGCGCAATAATAGTGGCGCACCATGATTGTCCAAAGTGGTGCGCCACTGATGCCCTTTTTCCTAGTAGTGTAGGAAATAATGGAGTTCATGTGTTGAGCTCTATTAGCTTTCTTGATGGTCATTGTTATATTCAAGGCTTTATATGAAGAATGGCCATGTATAGAGTTGTGCATATTGCTAGTGTGTCTTGAAGAAAAGGATTAGGTGATCTTTCATGATTATCTTCAAGACATCATCATTTAAAGTGAGAAGAAAAGATACAAGGATATCAAGCAAGTGATCAACACACAAAGCTACAAGATGTACCATGTGGGATTGTGTATCTCGTGGTATAGTAAGAATTTGGTCATATAGCTTTGTGAACTAACCCATAATATGGGTGTGGAATCTTTATGTGTGAGTAGGTATCTTTCCATGGGCATGCATCAAAAGGAAGATTTCCTATAGCTCATGGTCTATGTTGTCCTCAAGCGGTGTTCGTCGTCAAGCTTGACGTGGAAGCTCAAGTGAAGCATCTCGAAGAAATCTTATGCTTGATGCTTGCCACCCATTTGGATATTGGGGCCTTGTGAAGATTTTCCGATAAGGGTCTCCCCATAATGGTGTATGGGGTAGCTAGCCTCTCTCATAATGGTGTATGGGGGAGCTAGCCTCTCTCATAATGGTGTATGGGGGAGCAACTTGCAAGTCTTCATCAAGCGGAGTGTGTGCTAGCAAGTACGATCAAGAAAGAGGATCCAACTTGAGAGAGTCAAGATCTTCATCATCTAGCTCAAGTGGAATGCTCAAGGCAAAGGTATTATCTTTATAGGTTTTCTATTTTACCGGTGTCTTATCTTTGGGAGACCGGGTTATAGGATAGATAGTCGTACTATCAAGAGGAGCTCTCAAGTGAGTAACTTGATCGAATTGTTGTGGAGAGCTCGTACCTTTGCATACTTTCATATCATCTTTCTTGGTTCTTATTTTTCTTTTATCTCCATGGGGTTTTGGTGCTTGTCATGATCTTCATGGCAAGCCAAGGTTTATCGAAAACAGTTTTAGGAGAAAAACTTGTTGCGTTTTCGGTGATGAAAATATCCGGTTTAGTTTTGAGAATGTTTTCACACCTTCCTTGTGTGGTCACTTATCCATTCCTTTTTTGGTATAGTACTTGTTGTTATCTTTCCAACCCAATTGGATTCACCTCATTCGGAGTTCATTCGCAAAAGTTATGTGTGTTTTCATGTTGGAGGTTTTACCGGTTGTTCCTATTTGAGAAGTCAAAACCTTTACCCATTTGGTTTTATCTTAAATTGTTGTACAATGATGTTTCTCTGCATATTATTGTATTTCTCTTATTTGCGATTTCAACGAGCCCGAGAACAGCGAAAACGGAGTCCGTATGCAAAAGTTATAGTATTTCTCGTATCGGTGTTCAGCCATTCTGGTGCAATACGGAATGAATCCGGAAAATACGGATTTATTCCGATTTGTCCGCGAAAACCTATGTTAGCATTCGGATTCATTCCGGGCTATTCCGGGACCCGGAATGGACGAAAAAAGTGGGAAACGGCTAGTTTTTTACCACCTATTTAAGTGGTTTTCTTCCCCAAAGTCTCCAAGTCTTTCCCAACCCGTTTTCCCCCTCTCTCTCCACCTTTGTTGACTTTGGAAAGCTTGCCCCTCTCTCAATCCCTCCAATGATTCTTGCATATCTTTGAGGGAGAAGTTAAAGGAGATCTAGATCCACATTTCCACCAATCCATCTCTCCTCTTAGTGAGGGGAACTTAGTGAATCTAGATCTTGAAGTTCTTTGTGTTTCTCCTCCTTTGTTCTTCCTCTCTTATTTCCCCATAAGCATTTGTTGCTTTGTTGGAATTTGAGAGTGGAGGATTTGAGCACTTGTGCTCTTGCCATTTGCATCGTTTGCATCGGTTTGGTTTCTCCACGGGGATTCGTGGAAGTGGAAGTTTGTGAGCTTGTTACTCTTGGGTCGTGGACCCTAGACGACTTGTGGTGTTTTTGGGAGCCTTCAATTGAGTTGTGGATGTGTGCCCCAAGATTCTGGTGATATCGAGAGCCTCCAATTAAGTTGTGGACGCGTGCCTCGATTGAAGATTCCCAATAGTGGAAGGTGAACTAGGCCTTTGTGGTGGGGTTCATCGAAGAATAGGGTGAGTCCTTTGTGGCGTTGAGTAGGCCTTTGTGGCGAGCTCACACCCATCCAACGAGACGTACTCCCCTTGTGGGAGGAACTCGGGAATACATCATCGTCTCTGTGTGTCTCGGTTATTTCTATACCCGAGCTTTTTTACTTATGCAATTTACATTGTGATAGCCTTCGAGCTTGAAGTTATATATCTTGCTATGACCTTGTTACTTGTCTTGCTTAGCATAAGTTGTTGGTACACCTAGTTGACTCTAGAATATTTAGGTTGTGTGCTCGTTAATTTAAACACCTAGTTTATTTGTGCATTTAGCAATCATTAACCGGAAAAGTTTTAATCTCCTATTCACCCCCCCTCTAGGCGACATCGTTGCACGTTCAATCGGTATCAGAGTCTGAGCTCTCTTTATTATGCTTTACATCCTAGAGAGTACGATGTCGTTTAGGGAAATAGAGCATGATCCCACTTTTATATTCTATGGTAGAAATTATGATTTTTGAAAAATTCGCATTCTTAATTTTCTTACGGACATGGGTCCAAAGTATGTAAGGAGAATTGTAGATATGGATTTTCCTCCTCCAAAGGATTCTCAAGATTTATATTTAGAGGATGAGAAAAACCCTTATCTCGATACTCTTGTATCTAATGGTCTCTTGTGTGTTTTGAGCGATGTAGTCATTGAATCAATCAAGCCTTTTCGGAACGCTCGTGAGTTATGTACAAAACTTCAAGATATATATGATGTGTCCAACAATATTGAGGATGATTGTTCTCCATCCACTTCGGGTCGTGATAAGTTCACATCTTTCTCCACTCCACCAACATGTGATTTGTCACAAGGTAAAGATATGGTGAGTGGTGATAGAAATAGCATTGTAGATAGTGAATTTACTATTGAGTATACTTCATATCTATCTCATTGCAATATTCTATCATTGGACTTAATCTCTTCTAGCACTCAAAATTCCTTACATGCTAGTATTGATAGTCCTTGCATATCATGTAATAGTTGTTCAACTAAATCTCATGATGATATGCTTCCTCTGTATTGTTTTCATGAAAACAATGCTTCCATTTCCTCTAGTACTTGTGTGGCTAACAATGTAGAGGAATCCCACATTTTGGTGCAACAAGACATGGACCTTAAGGGTGCTTCAAGTAAATCTTCATCATCGTTATCCATTTCTCATATGTGCCTTATGGCTAAGGATTCAAAGGTATCCCCTCCTTTGGAACCATCTTCATATATTGATGATGAGGATGAAGAAAATGATAATGGTGGTTCCATTTATGAGAAATGTAAAATAGTTCTTCATGCTCTCACAAACAATAAGACGACCTCTTATATTATCTTTGAAATCATGGGTACCCTTATTGAGCGCGATGAGACTATTAAGGCTATGGACACTAGCCTTGATAGATGTTATAGCCTAGAACATGGGTACGTAGATGAAATTGCGGGGTTCCAGGTAGCGCTTGAGGAAGAGCATGAGCTCCGAGTTACTCTTGAGGAGAAAATTAAATCTATTGAGGAATTCTATAATGAACAAATAGCCTTTCTCACTAAAGCACATGACCATACTATTGCTAAATATAAAGTTCTTAAAAAGGAAAAGGTTGAATTTGTTGTTGGCAATGCTAAACTAAGTGAGTACAATTCTAGGTTGAATAATGAGCTTGCCAAATTGTCTTCTTCTATTTCTAATGATGCTTTTGATACTAACTCCACATCTTGTGAAGCATCTATTTTTAAGGAGAATGTTGAGCTAAGGGATCAACTTGAGTTTATGACTAGCAAGTGTGGGAAATTGGAAGAAATCCATGAAAAGCTATCTAGCTCTCATGAGGATATTCTAGCATCCCATATTAAGCTAAATTTAGCTCTTGAGGCTATCACTACAAAGGTAACATATTGTGAGCCTCATGTGGTTACTAGCACAATCTCTTCTAGTAATTCTATATTGCCTTGTGCTAGTATTAGTAATTCATCCTCTCATAATGTTTCTACATCTTGTGATGAATTTCTTTCCTTGTCTTGTTGCTCTAACAATGAAGCATCTACTTCCTCTAGCTCTTGTGTTGATTCTAACCATGTAGAGGAAATTAAAGACCTAGAAAAGAGTCATGAAGGGAGTTCCACCCTTGACAAGATGTTGAGAGTGCGAAGACTTCCCAATGAAAAGTGGACTTGGATTCAACTCCAATATCAAGAACAAGTCCAAGGTTGACAAGAACAAGGGCCAAGAACAAGTAAAAGATCCGACCAAGATTATTTGTTTCAAGTGCAAGATTGAAGGGCACCATGTTAGATCTTTCCCTTTGAAGAAGAAGACTATTAGTGAGAAGCAACTAGGGAAGCGGCCTCTTGTTCAATCTCATGCTCAACCATGAGTTGAACAACAACCATATCCTAATAATACTCAAGACAATGCTCCTCAAGTTGAGGAGCCTATTAAGAAGAAAGAGAAGAGTCGATGTTGCTACCTTTGTCGTGAGAAGGGACACCTTGCTTCTTCATACACTAATGGTACATTATCCAACCCTATCCTTTTTGATGATGTGTATTCCATTCGGAAGGATAATGTGGGCAATGTGTTTGCCAAGTATGTTGGTACTCTAAGTGGTTTCAAGAAAAGAACCATTTGGGTTGCCAAACCTATTGTTACTAACCTCTTAGTACCCAACTTGGTTGGGGACCAACAAGCTCAAACTTGATAAATAGGTGTTGTTGGAGGGCATTGGAGACTTGGCTATCTCATGAAGAATTAAGGGATCTTCATCAATTATATTTCCTCAAGCTAAGTCACTTGGATTATATATATATCTCATACAATGTTCCTCCTTGTGGTAACTTGTATCTAATTCATATATTAATTGGAAGTTACTTGCCCCCTTTCATGTGTTGGTTTTGTTTCTAGCATGTGTTTGTATATGGTGTGCTTACTACTTACCTATCTTGAGTAATCTAGTTATGTTTGTTGGTTTGCACTCCATGTACTTGTGTGCTTTGTGTTGAGACTTCATTGCAATTCTTTCTTATTTTAGTTGGCTCTTTTAGAGATTAATGCACTATCCCATTTTGGGGGAGTAATATGCTCTTGGCACTTTACTATACTAAAATGTGTGTACATGAGGAAAACCACTTATTGTTGGTATATCAATATTATCTAGTCTCTATGTGGTATGTCTTTCTCATGAGAAATTCAAATTCTAATGTCCATTAACTTTCTCTAGTTGGATTTATTTTCTCTTCCTCTTGTTAAAAAAATGGGTTATCACATTATGGGGGAGTAATAAGCTATGTGCATATTACAATCCTAAAAATGTGAACATGTGAGGTATTGCCATCTATAATTGATATTGTCAATAATCTTGTTCTTATATGGCATGTTGCTCAAACAAGTTCCATGTTTTATTAAATGTGTTTTGTCTCTCTTCATTTGGTATCTTGTTTGTGAGAGTTTCTTGGTGCTTTGCTTTTTAGATTCTTATTTTAAGCCTTCAATAATCTCTATTGAAGCATGTTTTTTATTTCCTATATTTTACTACATGCTTATGTTTTGTGAATATGATTGTGAACAAATCATCTACCACCGAGAAATATCTCCATACATCTCTTTTCTTTGACAAGTGATAATAATTTGTGGTAAGTTTATTTATCGTATTTACTTTGGTATTTGCTTGAAAATTGTCTTGTTTCTTGCTAAGGATTTATTTTGGTTTAAACTCCCTTGTGTCTTCCTTGTACCTTTTGTATCCTTTTGCTCTACTCAAAAAAAAATTTATGCTTTCTTGAGTTAGGAAAATCAATGATCCCATTCTTGTGCACTTACATTCGAAGTCTTACTTCTTAGGGTTGCACTATTCTTGGTGAAGCTATCCTACTTTGAGTAGATCACCATTCTTAAAATTGTATTGCATCTTATTGTTTTTCTTGAGCTTTACTAGTGTTTGAATAATATATATGGAGAGTAATGATTCCATTATTTGCATTTTGTATTCAAATTCAAGATCATAAATAATGCACTATTCTTGGAAGAGCTATCCTATATGCGTTTTAACACTTGTTGTCTTTTAATTTGTATTTTATCCCAATGACTTGTTTCTTTGGAAGACGAACATTTTTCGTCTTGGTACTTTGTGTGCCATCATGAAAAGTGTAGAGGTTTTTTTTATTCTTTTTGTTTGTGTCTTCTCTAGTTGGTTTCCTCAATTATGTTTTGATTTGGGTTTTGATATAATTTGGACAGCTTTCTTGCTTTTCACTCGTGTGAGTGCCTTCTTGGTTTAATTGGTGTTTTGTCCAAATTGTATCTTGTTTGGTTATTGAAAGTTTTGTGCATGTGTATTTACTATATCTTTTGGCATGCTTACTTTACTTTATCCAATATATAGGATAAACTCCATCAAATCCTAAATGGCTTTGATGTGCATGAAATTCAAATTCATATTAATATGCACATATGTTTGTGGAGATTATCCTATGTATTGTAGTTGTTCTAACTACTTTGGTTTACTTGAATTGTGTTTTTAGGTACAATGGAGCTACATTGGTTGTTTGCCTCATTCATAAGGAAGGTTTTCTCACCATGAGTTTATAGGAGTCAAGCTACGATGATAATGAATTAGCATCCTCTTCATCACCAATGTCTATCTCGGTAACAAGTATCTATCTCATGCATACATTTCCAGCTTTCAACCTTGTGTACGTTGCATACTGGCATGAATTCCATTTGTTGCATTTCCTTTGGTTCTTGCAAATGTCTTTTCAAAAGCATCTTTATTGCAACTATGAGTAAGTCGGGATGATTACATATCAAGGGGATATTTATAATCATTTTCATGATTCACCAATCCCAAGTATATTAATCTAGCTACTTCTACTCGAAGTCTCGCATATGCAATATTGATACTTTTCTCAAAACCATTTGCCTTTTTGTGATATGTGTTACCTTTCTCGAAGCATTCCAACTATTACCTTTCCCTTGTGATATTTGTGATGCTTTGATGAGTTTGTTGGTTCATATATATCCCTTTAAGATTAAATTAAGCTTAGTGCTCTGCTTTCAAGCAAAGATCTTATTGGTATATTTATGAACCTCTCTTGTATATCATGTTCTTCTCCTTCGTACCTATTTTGTGTGTGCATGTTTCTTTGTGGATATATGTCTTTGTGATTGGTGTCCACTTAGAAACTTATACACGCGAGAATAGTTACATCTTTAATTGATAGTCTAATTCTTTAGTGACCACCTTTTATTGCTTTATATTCTTTGGTGGTTCCTAAAAGGCACAAGCTTTGCTTTTCATTTGGTATTCCTTTGGCATCTTAATAAGCTTGTGGACCTATGTGTTTTATCCTTGTTGGTTTGTGTGTATGGGAAAGACATGATATGCACTATGTGCCTCATATATTGAAAGACTATGTTGATGATTTTATAATCCTATTAGTCTCCTAAAAATGTTTTTCCTTGTCACACCCATCTATTTCGATTGAGTAAGTATTTATTTGTCGCTTGTTGATCTTAATTGCTCAACTTTTGTTTGTTTGAAAGTTTCTTTGCTTCATTTCCAATCTATTCTCTTGCTCTTGTTTTGTTCAAAATTATCTACAAGGGAGTGATGATTCCATGTTGTCCACACTATATAGTAATTCAAATCTAACATTGTGCATGTACCTTGTGGAGCTCCCTCTCGATTTTCTAGAAAACTTGGTTGATCTTTTCATAATATTGTTTTTGGTCAATCGGGTTTTCGGATCCTTTGGTTGGTTGCTTCTTTGTGAAAGTATTCTTCAATTTGATATTCTTTGGAAATCTTTGGACCCTCGATATAGTTTTATCTCCCTCCATATATTCATATTTGGATATATGCACTTGATTTCAGTCATATCATGAAGAATGCATACACTATGGGGGAGCTCTTACTATATTGGCCTTCTATTTTTCTCACATTTCGGCAATGGATGCCAATTGCGGAGAAGTTTAGAGGCTTTAAAGGAACTTGGTTCTATGCTTTAGTTTCGTTCTTAAGCATTTGCCTTCCATGCTATTGCATCCTTGCTCTTTGTTTTGCATGGTTGCTTAATTCAGCATATAAACCCTCGTAAAAAGGGATTGTCATCAATTAGCAAAATGGGGGAGATTGAAAGTGCATCGTCCCCCATATGTAGTTTTGGTACTTAATGATAATCCTTGTGGACTAATGTTTGCATTGAGTTATCCTTGTAGATCTTGTTCATAGGAAATAATGGATTTCATGTGTTGAACTCTATTAGCTTTCTTGATGGCCATTATTATGTTCAAGGCTTTATATGAAGAATGGCTATGTATAGAGTTGTGCATATTGCTAGTGTGTCTTGAAGAAAAGTATTATGTGATCTTTCATGATTATCTTCAAGGCATCATCATTTGAAGTGAGAAGAAAAGATACAAGGTTGATCAAGCAAGTGAACAACACACAAAGCTACAAGATGTACCAAGTGGGATTGTGTATCTCGTGGTATGGTAAGAATTTGATCATATAGCTTTGTGAACTAACCCATAATATGTGTGCGTGGCATCTCTATGTGTGGTTAGGTATATTTCCATGGGCATGCATCAAAAGGAAGATTTCATATAGCCCATGGTCTATCTTGTCCTCAAGCGGTGTTCGTCGTCAAGCTTGACGTGGAAGCTCAAGTGAAGAATCTCGAAGAAATCTTATGCTTGATGCTTGCCACCCATTTGGATATTGTGGCCTTGTGAAGATTTTCCGATAAGGGTCTCTCCCATAATGGTGCATGGGGAGCTAGCCTCTCTCATAATGGTGTAGGTCCGGTGCGGCGGATGGACTGAGTGGGGCTAGGGTTCCCAACGCATGGGAGTGGAAACTTATGCCCGTTGGGCAACCTGCGCCCCTCTTTATATAGCAAGTGGGAGTAGGATCCACAACGCTTGTGGCCCATTCCCTCCGTTAGTCCAACTCACTAATTCAGTCCATTTCCGGTTCGGGTCCAACCCGACCAATATACTGGCTTCCGCTCTTAAGTGTGCGATCCTGCAGGCTCATGGCGACTTGGACACGATTGGAGTACGAATCCCAATAGATCAACCGGTAGCAGCTCCTAGCAGAACGTGTCGACTCCCAAGTGCCATTAGGTCATGATGACATACCTTTCAATGTGACTTTCATCTGAGTCCCTTTTGCCTCACGATATACCTTGTTGAATTATAGGCGAATTATCGTCATCCCTTAAATAGCTCAAATCTCTTGTCGGTCCGTGCAATAGACCCAGTTAACACTTAACCGAGTCGCGCATGGCCATGCTTCCGGAATCATATCACTCGAGAGGGCCCATAGAATATCTCGCCAGTCGTAGGGGCAAAATCTCATCTTGATTATGCACATCGCACTGCTTGCTTCTCATTCGACCCAAACTCTGCCTTTATAACTGCCTTTTCATGGAACAACGTTTGACAGAACATAAGTCGGTGATCCACAACTCGGAATGTGCGACAACCTCAGGTCTAAGTATTACATTGATTGAGACATGCAAATGACGACTTACTCGTTGCATCTCAATATGGGTCAGTCCGACTTGCTAAACTCTTTAGCCGACTCTATGAAAGTTGGAATGGCATCGCCATGCCCATGACAAGTGGGCAGCCAACACTCACATTAGTCTAAGTTGTGTGTTCAGCACAACCTTAATGACCAAGGACAATTTAGCATGAACAGCATGAATACATAGTTCCACATCGAATCACATATTCAATGATATATATCAGATGTTCAAAACAAGGACAACTTAATAACTTTATGAATACATTGAGAATTACATCATACATGATTGCCTCTAGTCCATATTCCCAACATATTCTTGTGGATAGCCTGCTCCTCCTAGCTTCTTGACCTAGTTCCTAGTTCTAGAAATGGAACTGCTGGTGTGTGTGTGCGCGCGCGCTCTACTACGGATGTGATAATGTGGTGAATGTTCTTAGTCGATTGATAGGCCCTATTTATAGGGTTTTATAGTGATATTCATAATGACACCTAGATAAATGCATTATGTGACTGAGTTGCTATCCTATGGGTCCTCTAGCCCTAGTTTCAACCACCATAGGTTGTTGTTGCTTTCTTTGATTGTTTCCATGTGATAATTGGATGTATATGTGGGTGCTATGCACCTAGGGATGAAAGTATGTACATTGTTGTGTTGGGATGTGTCTATGTTGGAGTTGGGATACCATTTAATCCTTATTCACTTGTGATCCATGATTCAATTGTTCTTCATGCAGGTTTTGTCCCTGGTGGCCCTATTTCCTAGTTTCTGTGAATTATCCTTTAATATTTGCCTTGCATTTTTTTTTCCCAAAGGATAGCTAGTTTGGGATGTTTCCCTAATATTTATCTTCTCTCACTTGTTTACTTTCCATGTTTATTACCACTAGGCACTGGTACTTGTCTAATTGTTTCTTTGGCAGTCATATTGCCTTTCTGGTACTCGTATTTTCTGACTAAAGCTCTTAGTTTAGCTTATCTGGACTATGGTTGTGTTGTTGATCTAGTACTGGTACTCACTATGATGATCCTGGCATGTTTTAACTATCCAATTTGATGGGTTTTTTAATCCTTGGCTTATGGTACTAATACTTGATAATGTACTTTGACTTTTGCCTTGAATTGTAATTCCAATACTTGATTGAATCATCTATGCTTCATTGGAATCTTCAATTGCTTTCTGACTTGGCTTTTGACTTGAACTTGATGATTTATTTGAAACCTCAATCTGATCATACTAGTGTTTATTTGGTTCCAAATCTATCCAAAATCAAAATACCACACCATTGGGGTGCTGACAACATTCTAACCACTAATCATTTCATCTGTTGTGTTTGTGTGTAGGTTCAGAAGCTCTCCAACAAGTCTTGAAGAAATAGAATTGGTTGTAGATAGGAACCTATGTAATTTTTCATATTTTGTAATTTAAGTTTCATTGTAATATCCTTGCAACAGAATATATCAAAAAAAATAGAGTTGGAGTTTCATTTCCTATGAAACTTAGTCCCTTGTGTATTTCAATCCTTTTGTTTGAATTATTTAACTTTGTGAAGAATGTCTTTTAAAGAATTCAAATTCAAACCACAATTTGGAATACAAATGTCTTAATTATAAATTCACTCAAGTGCTGGTTTAGAAAAGATAAGAACAGAAATGAACCTCTAAGATAGAATATCAGATACCATCTTAGGATTTGTAAACAAACTCCTAAGAAAAGAGAACCATATCCCCTCTCGATCAAAAGGCCGTGAATGGTCTCCCACTCCTTCGAAAAATCGAGAAGTTATCTCTTCATCACACTTTGCACAAAAGCGCTACAGAAATTTCAACATCCTAAATTTATAAGATGCAAAGATGCAAAAGCATAAATTACCCCATCTAGACTCTCTAAACTACGGGATATCACATCCTCTCCCTCTTAGAAAAAACTTTTTCCCTTAAAACTTCCTCGGTGCCTGAAGAGTTCTGGGTAATATCTCTTTGTGGGTGATTCTTCCATTGTACCTGGCGGTACTTTATTGATCGATTTCTGAATCTTTTCCAATTCTCTTCTAGAGTCTTCGATGGATGTTCAATGTATGACAAATCAGGTTGTAATTCTAATTCTTGGTATGATAAGGTTCTTCCTGGTGACTATAAGCATTTCTGTGATTGTGACACGTAAAATACACTATGAACTTGTGATAGAGTACTGGGTATCTCTATAGTTCATAAGAAACTGGTCCTTGCCCGCCTTCTGATAGTGAAGGATTCAATATACCGTGGACTTAACTTTACTTTCACTCTGAATCGATGTACTCCTTTTGTCGGACTTACTCTAAAATATACTAGCTCTCCAACTTGTGGTTCCCACATTCTCCATTTCTGATCTGCATAACTCTTTTGTCGACTCTCTGCTATTCTCAATCGATCACAAATAAAATCCACTATCTTTTGTTGTTCCTCTACATACTCTATTTCAAATTCCTTATTTTTGCCTGTCTCAAACCAACGTATGGGTGATCTACACTTCCGTCCATATAAGGCTTCAAAGGATGTCATTTGAATACTTCTCCGATAACTGTTGTTGTATGAAAATTCTGCTAAAGTTAAGTGGTCATCCCATGATCCTCCGAAATCTAGAACACATGCTCTCAACATGTCTTGCAATATTTGATTAGTTCTCTCAGTTTGACCTTCGGTATGTGGATGATAAGCGGTACTAAAATCTAGTTGAGATCCTAGTGATGTATGTAACTTCCTCCAAAACATGGATGTAAATGCTGACCCTCGGTCAGAAACTATTCTCTTTGATACTTCGTGCTTACTTACTCTCTCACGAACGTAGTCTCCTACTAACTTCTCACTGCTGTCGGTTTGTTTGACAACTAAGAAATGAGCACTCTTGGTTAATCGGTCCACGATAACCCATATCATATCCTTGCCTTTCTTAGTTTTAGGTAATCATGTGATGAAATCCATTCTGATATCCTCCCACCTCCACTTGGGTATCGGGAATGGTTGTAATAGTTCTGATCGACTCTGGTGTTTGTCTTTAACTTTCTGGCATGTATGACACTTGGCTACAAACTGTGATATTTCTCTCTTAATTCCATTCCACCAAAACATCCCTCTTAAATCCATAGACATCTTTTTACTCCTTGTATGAATTGAATATGGTGTTTCATGTGCTTCCCGTAATATCATTTCTTTGAGATGTTTAATGTCTCGTACACAAATACGATCTTGATAGTAGAGTGTATCCTTATCTTTGATCTGGAATAGTGACTTCTTTCCTTCTTGTTGGGGGGTTACCCCCGAGTAGGGGTAAGGCAGGTGCTAAAGGCAAGGTCAAGATGCTGTTTGACTGAGTAGCTGGCTACCCGGTAGGCTGCTATGCGGCCGTACCCACCGATGGCCAGAAGGAAGAATCAAGGAAGTTATGTTCCTCCGAGTAGAGGAGTTGGTCCGAGTAGAGGGAGTGGTTTCCTACTTGGGCCAGAAGTCAATGGAGCCGTTCTGACAAAGGATCCCGCGTATCCTGCATCCGTACGGCGTGCGGTTCAACTTACGGAGCGCGTGATTATCCGCGCTACGGCGTGGCTACAGTGCGGTAGGTGCCTGTCAAGTCCTGTCACTGACAGAGGGGACAGGACAGGGCTAGGGGCCTACCCTATCTCACTGACAAGGGTGGACAGGTCCCATCTCCGAACGGCGCAACGACTTACGGCGCCAGCGTCAGCGAGAACCCGAAGGCGTGCTCTGTTCTGCAGTGTGCCTGTCCCATCAACCGTACCTTATAGTCTTTTTCTATTCGGCTGGGCACCAGTATATAAGGTGCCCTGCCCCCTCCTGCGCGAGGTACGTTGCCTTAGTCGACACTCTAGATTGCTTCACTTCACACAGAGAGAACTTGAGAGAAGAGTGGCTACTCGGCTGAAGGCCTGATTTCTACTGTGGCTACTCAGTAAACACCCATATAAAGAGAGAGGCAGGAGTAGGGGTGTTACCTCCACACGAGGGCCCTGAACCTGGGTAAGATCTTGTTGTTTGCAGTGCTAGAGACATTCCACATGCGGCTACTCGCGGTGTGATTCCTCCCCGAGCACCTCGAGCGTCCATCGGCCCCAAACATTAGCCATCCCATGGCATCTGCCGTGATACCACCACGACAGTTGGCGCCCACCGTGGGGCAGACAGCGGCGCTGGCTGGAGTCCATGTTCGGACGGGACTCATTTCTGCTACTGGGGAGCGCGTGGTCTGTGCCCTTGTCCACAGATTCGGCTCCTTCGACTTCGTCACCGACAACGCCGGAGATTTCGGCGGTAGGCCCATGCCGGCAGGCGGCTCGGTGCTCTCCTTCGGCTCGCACCTCGTCTACGTCGCCACCACCATCATCCGCGAGTTCCCAGAGGAGGTGCTGGTCGCGGAAGATCCTCCTGCTGTGCTCGCTGCCCGCGGAAGGCCAATTGGCTGCTCTGCAGACAACGTGGAGGTAATGGTGGCCGGCCTGGCTAACGATGCCGGGAAGGGCGCGGCTGCTGCCGCGGGAGTCATCGAGGAGCCTGCTGGCCCGAGTCCTGGCCAGAGGGTCCACAAACCCTACGAGAAGGACTCGAACATCCCTCTTTCCACAACACCGACGATACCGGCATTCGCCGTGAGGATGGGCATGCCGCCTCCCACCGATCTTGAGCTCATTACCATGAGGGCGCAGCTCGACCAGCAGCGTCAGGCGCTGCTCGCAGAGCATCTGGAGCTGGAGAAGGTTAGGCTTGAGCTTAGCCTAGACCAGAATGAGTACAACAAGGCCCATGGCTTTACTCATGTTGTTAGAAAGCCTAGCAAAGTAGGCGCTACACGTCGCAACTTAGGCGCCGAGATGGCAGTAGTTGGTGAGGCTCCTAGCCAGTCTGCTACCTTGAACACTGCTACCAGGCCCAGATACAGCACCCCCGCCAAAACACTTAGAGCCGCAGCGGCCGTAGCTGCTGAGTTGCCAAATCTTGCCGGCGACGTGCGCGCTAGGCAGCAGGAGAGGCTCAATGAGTTAGTGCTAGAAGCTGCTAGGCAGAATGAGGAGTTCCGGAAAGCCAATCCGGATGCTGGTGCTTCTCAGATTGTGCACTCGCATGTAGCGGGATCTCATGACTAGGCGTCATCACCGCTTCCCAACCGCGAGAGAGACCAGAGTGTGCACTCTGGGAAGAGTAGACAGATGCAGGTGTACGACCCGGCTCTCGACGCAAAACAGCGCGCTGTGCCGCGAGAGTCCGGTCAGAAACACAACTCTGCAGGAGCGGGCTATCATGCCCATAAAGCTCACAGCAAGGGGCAAGACGGAGACAACGCGGGGCCTTCTCGGCGTCCTGCTGCTCAGCCTACTTGGCAGAGGACGCAGCAGCCAGCTGCAGCACAGCCGTGTGCGGCTGCGCCAGCAGCCAACCCTGTGGTGCAACCCGCTGTTGTGCAGGAGAACAGATATGATGATGGCTACTCAGCGATGGGGCTAGCCGGCTATGCTGACCCAAGAAATATTGTTGATCGTCTGGGTGACCGCATGTTGGAGCCCAGTGATGCGAGGTACAAGCTGGACCAGATTAATCTATCCGCGCAACTCGAGAACAAGGGGCCGCCTGGACCAGAATGCTTTGGCCCTCGCATCATGAACGAGCCGTCCGTGAACCACTTTCAGCTGGCCAGGGGGACCAAGTGCTACAATGACAGCACCAAACCAGAGGACTGGTTGAGTGACTATGTCACAGCCGTGCACATTGCAGACGGCAACCGGAGATGGGTTGTGCGATATGTTCCGCAAATGCTTGAGGGTCCAGCTCGGACTTGGCTCAACAACATGCCCAAGGACAGTATCAATTGCTGGCTGGACTTCTCGGAGGCCTTCATCAGCAACTTCACCAGCACCTACAAGAGGCCAAATAGGCCGCAGCAACTGTCCGCTTGCAAGCAGCGGGAAGATGAGACCTACCGCGAGTATCTTACTCGGTGGAGCACCTTGAGGAACACCTGTGAAGGTGTGGATGAGGCTCAGGCCATTACTTGGTTTGCTCAGGGCTGCAGGCATGGCAGCATGTTGTGGCAGAAGCTGCAGCGTGAGATGCCGAGTACTCTTGCTGAGACCATCAAGATCGCGGACATGTATGCACTCGGCGACCCAACTCAGCCTCTGATGGACTCTCCTGAGCCGAGAAGGAACTACAACGGCAGCAAGCGCAATGATTTCTGCAACAAGCGTAGAGGTGACCGGATTGATACTCGGTATGATCCCGAGGAGGTGAATGCTGTGACTACGGCTGCTGGGAGTAGCCAAAGGCAAAAAACTGCTGGAGCCCAGTACGGGCAAAACCAGAATCAGGGCCAAGGCATCAAGAAGCCGTACAATGCTCCCCAGCAGGGTAGAGGCAACTCGGATCCCGCTCCGAACTTTGTGTTTGGGAGCATGAGGGATGGACCATGCAGTTTCCATACTCGGCACCTGGCTAGGCCAGCCAACCACACTACTCGGCAGTGCAGCTGGTGGGAGCAGATCAAGAATGAGGGCCTGCCCCCTCCTCCTCTGCCAGCTGCGAATGCCAATGTGCAGCCTACTCGAGCACCTGCTCCCAGGCCTGCAGCTTTCCCGAGAAGAGAGAATGTGAACCAGGTGGCTTTAGGAGCCAACCGCTACTTCAACAACGACGGCTACCGCAACTACAACAACAACGACCGCAACCGCAACTTCTACACCCGCAACAACAACAGGAACAACAACAACCAAGGTAACAACAACAATGGCAACAATGGTGGTGGAGACCGCAACCAGTACCAGGAACACCACGAGAGCTACATGATCTTCACCTCCGAGCCCGCCGACAAGCAGTCTCTACACAGGCGTGCGATGGAGGTCAATGCTGTGATCCCTGCTGTGCCTCACTACCTGCACTGGTGCAACAAAGAAATCACGTGGTCCAGAGCTGATCATCCTAGGGTGATGCCCAACCCGGGTAGCTATTCTTTGGTGGTGGATCCCACCTTCTTGGGTACTCAGAAGAATGTCAGGTTCAGCAAGGTCCTGATCGACAACGGCAGCAGCATCAACATTGTGTACAGAGACACACTCGAGAAGCTCGGGATGGCCGAGAACATGTTGCTACCCAGCAGGACCACTTTCCATGGCATTGTGTCGGGAGTTTCTTGCTCTCCAATCGGCCGCGTCTGGATAGACGTTCTATTCGGTACCAGGGAGAACTGCCGCACTGAGAGCTTGGCGTTCGAGGTAGTTGATCATCCGATCCCATACCATGCCCTACTCGGTAGGCCTGCTCTCAGCAAGTTCATGGCTTCAACCCACGCTACATACTTGAAGATGAAGATCCCTGGTCCCAATGGAGTGATCACCATCTCGGGTGATTACAAGAGGTCTTTGGAGTGTGCCTCTGCTGGTTCCCAGCTGGCGGAATCCATGGTCATTGCTGCCGAGAAGAAGAAGATGTATGAGGTGGTGGCTACGGCGCAAGCAGCGCAAGGTGGTGCGCCTGGCATGCCGAGTTCCCAGTATGGGACTGCGTTCCAGGCGTCCCAGGAGACAAAGAAGGTCCAGGTTGATCCTGAGTTCCCAGACCGTGTTGCCATCATTGGCGCCGGGTTGGGAGAGAAATAGGAAAGCGAGCTCATCCACTTCCTCCGTGAGAATCGGGACGTCTTTGCCTGGTCCAATGAGGATTTGGTGGGTGTCCCGAGGGAGTTGGTTGAGCACTCACTACATGTGCAGCATGATGCCAAGCCAGTCAAGCAGGCGATGCGCCGCTTTGGTGATGAGAGGAGGAAAACTATTGGTGATCAGATCACCAAGTTGCTGATAAGCAACTTTATCATGGAGGTATTGCATCCGGACTGGCTAGCCAACCCGGTTATGGTTGAGAAGAAGAAGGAGGACCCCAAAGCGGATACCGCATGGCGCATGTGCGTGGACTACACCGACCTGAACAAGGCCTGCCCCAAGGATTCCTTTCCGCTACCCCGCATAGATCAGGTTATCGATTCCACTGCTGGTTGTGAGCTTTTGTCTTTCATAGATGCCTACTCTGGTTTTCATCAGATAGCTCTCAACCCTGCTGATCAAATAAAGACTGCCTTTATTACCCCGTACGGGGCTTATTGCTATCGTGTCATGTGCTTTGGGTTGCGGAATGCTGGGGCTACCTATCAGAGATGCATGCAGAAATGCTTGCATGATCAAATTGGCAAAAATGTGCAGGTGTACGTAGATGACATTGTCATCAAAACGAATAAAACACATACTCTGCTTAGTGACATTGAGGAAACATTTGCCAACTTGCGCAAGTACAAGATGAAGTTGAATCCGACTAAATGCACCTTTTGGCGTCCCGGCTGGCAAGCTACTCGGCTTCTTGGTATCCAGTCAGGGCATTGAGGTCAATCCTTCAAAGATAAAAGCTATAGAGAGCATGTCTTTGCCGAGATCACTGAAGGATGTGCAAAAGTTCACTGGTTGCTTGGCTTCTCTGAGCCGCTTCCTGGGCAGAATGGGCGAGAAGGCCTTGCCTCTGTATCAATTGATGAAGAAGAGTGACAAGTTTGTCTGGACACCGCAAGCCGATGTAGCATTCAAGGAGTTGAAAGCCATGTTGGGTAGCGCTCCCATCTTGGCTAGTCCGCTACCCAAGGAGCCAATGTTGTTGTACATTGCTGCGACTAACCGAGTGGTCAGTGTTGTGATTGTGGTGGAGAGAGAAGAGGAAGGCAAGACTGTGCAGCGGCCAGTATACTATCTTAGTGAGGTGCTGTCTAGCTCCAAGCAGAACTACCCGCATTACCAGAAGATGACTTACGGCGTGTACCTGGGCGCCAAGAAGCTGAAGCACTATTTCCAAGAGCATCCCATCACTGTGGTGAGTTCTGCTCCCATCTCGGACATCATGGGCAACAAGGAGGCAAGTGGCAGAGTAGCCAAGTGGGCGATTGAGCTGGCCGCGTACGCTCCTGCGTATGCGAGAAGGGAAGCCATCAAATCTCAGATCCTAGTAGATTTTCTGGTGGATTGGGCTGAGGTGCAATATGAGCCTCCCTTGCCGGTAGCCAACTACTGGAAGATGCATTTTTGATGGCTCCAAAGTGAAGGAAGGCCTGGGTGCTGGTGTGGTGCTCACGTCACCCAAGCGAGATCAACTCAAGTACGTGGTCCAAATTCATTTCAAGGCATCCAACAATGTAGCAGAGTACGAGGCCGTGGTACACGGCTTGAAGGTGGCCAAGGAGGTTGGCGTGCAACGCATCATATGTTATGGTGACTCGGATCTGGTCGTGCAGCAAGTTTCAGGCACCTGGGATGCTCTGGATGCCAACATGGCGTCATATCGGTTTCTGGTGCAAACCATGACTGGTTTCTTTGAAGGGTGCGAGTTCAAACACATACACCGAGCAGAGAATGAGGCAGCTGATGAGCTGTCCAAGTTGGGGTCTTCTCGGCAGTACATCCCGGCTGGGGTTGCCTTGGAGCATTTGAGAAATCCATCTATCAAGCCATCCCCCAACTCGGAATCCATATTCGTTCCTTCTCTGCCCGGCGAGGAAGCTGTTCCCATGGAGATTGACTGGGAGGTTGCAAAAGAGAACCCGGGGACTGCCGTCTCCATCCCGGGGACTGGCACCTGCAACTCGGGGACTGCCCCTCCTAACTCGGGGACTGTCGCATTCATTGAGGGGGTCCTTGCTGAGTGCTCGGGGACTCGGGGACTCGTCCCCAACTCAGAAGAAGAAGAAGTGGTGGCTGATCCAATGGAACTGGACGAACCAGTGTTTCCCATCCGGGAGACACCGAGTTGGGCTCTGCCCATATTATCCTTTCTAAAGGACGGCACCTTGCCGAGTGATGAGGTTACCTCGAGGCAAATTCAGATAAGATCCAAGGGCTAGACAATCTTCGGAGATGTGCTGCATAAAAGAAGTCCTACTGGTGTGCTGCAGCGCTGTGTAGAACCAGAAGAAGGAGAAGAAATTCTAGTGGACATACATCAAGGAGAATGCGGGCATCACGCCTCTTCTCGAGCTCTGGTCAACAAGGCTTTTCGACATGGCTTCTTTTGGCTCACTGCCTTGAAGCAAGCTGAAGATATCGTGATAAAGTGCAACGGCTGCCAAAGATTTGCAAGTAAGATTCATATGCCGGCTTCCGAGTTGAAGACCATTCCCATTACTTGGCCATTTGCTGTTTGGTGCTTGGATATGGTGGGTCCTTTCAAGCCAGCTAGAGGCAACATGACTCACATCTTGGTCATGGTTGACAAGTTCACCAAGTGAATTGAGGTAAAGCCTATTCGGAAGTGTGATGGAGCCACTGCTGTGAGTTTTTTGAAGGATGTGATCCTGAGATATGGCTACCCACACAGCATTATCACTGACAATGGCACAAATTTTGCTGAGGGTGCTTTTGCAAGGTTCTGCAGAGATAAGCGCATTCGGCTAGATGTTGCATCTGTTGCGCATCCCGCCTCCAATGGGCAAGTGGAAAGAGCAAATGGCATGGTGCTATCAGGCATAAAGCCAAGGCTGATTGAGCCGTTGCTGAAAACACCTGGGTGTTGGCTAGACGAGTTGCCAGCGGTGTTGTGGAGTCTAAGGACTACCCCTAACCGGTCAACCGGCTACACACCATTCTTCCTGGTATATGGAGCGGAGGCCGTGTTGCCCACTGACCTAGAGCATGACTCGCCGCGTGTAACGCTCTACACGGAGGTAGAGGCTAGAGAAGCTCGAGAAAATGGCGTCGACCTGCTAGAAGAAGCAAGAGAGCTAACTCTGTCACGTTCAGCTGTTTATCAGCAAAACTTGAGGTGTTATCATAGCCGGAAAGTGAACCCAAGAGTTTTCCGAGAAGGAGACATGGTGCTTAGGCTCGTGCAACGCACGGCCGGGATGCACAAGCTTTCCCCTCCGTGGGAAGGGCCTTTCATTGTGAGCAAGGCTTTGCACAATGATGCCTACTATCTAGTTGACCCACAGCCACCCCAGAAGAACAGGCCGGATAGGGCTGGAGAGGAATCCAAGCGCCCTTGGATGTAGCTCTACTCCGATGTTTTCACTCATGAGCAAACTGTGTATGTATCTTCTTATCCGAGTTAAACTCCTATTCGGCAATCTGAAATTGAACTCGGGGACTGCCCTCGTCCAAATTGTTCCTTGTGTTTACTTTGTTTTACTTTGTCTATTCGGTTGAACCACTTAGAATTTCAAAAGCATACAAAGTAGTGTGTTTAAACTCACCGGACACTCTGCGAATCTGCTGCTGTCCGCAACCCGGCTTCATGGCAAGCCAGAGAACAAGCCAAAGGGGCAATGAACACATGAAAAATTGCAAAGGAAAGGAAGCGTGTGACAACCGAATAGAGTGTTTTTTACTGTTTTATCTTTTCGGCTAAGTGGTGGGCAGCGTTACTATGATTTTTCTAAGTGGCTAAGTATTTGAAACTCCAACTTTGAACTCTTGTGACTCGACTAACAAAAAAGCAACAAGTTGCAGGTAAGAGCTGAGATAAAAAGGAAGAGTGGATAAAAAAATGCAACTCAGGGACTTGAATATTAATGCAACCCGGCATTGAGCCAGAGTTGCTAAGAACTTCAACTAAAATAAAACTGAGTAGCAACAAAGACTTAATAGTTTGATACATTTGCACCCGGCATCCCGGGGATCTGATAAAAGTTTAAGGAAACATTTTTTCAGGCATTCACTAGTTGGAGGTAGCGGTGTTGTCCACGTTGGCGTTGGCAGCATCAGCCTCAGAGTTGGCGTTGGCAGCTTCTGAAGTTGCAGTGGCAACCGAGATGGGGTCGGTGGCCGAAGTGGATGCAGTGGACTGAGTCCTAAGTAGCGCCGCGGCGTCAGGTGCCGCACCAGCAGTCGAGCCCACCTCGGGAGCCGCTTGCTGGATCACCATCTCGGTGGTGATGGTGGCCTCCTAGGCGCTGGCTTCCGGCTTCTCGGCTTCGGCATCAACCTTGGCCTTCCCCTTCCCCTTCCCGGACCCTCCCATGGCGGCATCCTCTTCGAACACGCTCAAGTCCTCCGACTCGGTGTCCTCATCTTCATCGTCACCCTCGCTTTTAACTTCAGTGTCTGGCTCGGGGAGGCCGTCGATGTAGGTGGCGGTGTCCGCGTAGGAGGCTACCTCATAGGCTGCTGCCTTCCGGCGAGCAATGCAATCGGGATCCTTGGTCCATTTGGAGTCTTGGCGCATCTCAAGGATCCTGTCGAGGTTACGGTTCTCATACCAGCTGCAGATAAAATGAAGCAACTCATCCGCTCCTGCCCGAGCTGCCGAGGCGCGCCATTTCTTCAACTCGGCCTTCACGTCGTCCAGCTTCTCGGCGAGCGCGCTGAAGCTGTCTGGCGCAGATTGATCCGGCCAGAACAGATCATGGAGTTTGTACGCTGTGGACACCATGGTGGTGCCCAGGCCGTTGAGTTGGCGGAGTTGGGTCTTGATGCTCAGAAGATTGTCATTGACGCTGGAATTGGTGTTGATGGGCATCCCGGATGCGGCTCGGAGTTGTTGTGCCTTCTCCAGAGCAGGAGTGCTGGCGGCGCGGAGATCAGGGAAGATATCTGAAAGAGAAACCAATAAGAGTTGGAAAGGGAGGCAGAGAAGAGATGAAACCAGGTAGAAGGGATGAGAGGAGAAACAGCCAGATGCAGAGAAGAGAAGACTTACGTTTGAGATCCACCAGCAGCGCATCCAACTTTATCGTCCAGTCCTCCTCATCAGCAATGTGCCTGTCTTCAATGCTGCGTGCATTGGACATTTGGAGGACGAGATGCGCGTTGTGATCCTTCAGCACCGAGATCTCCATCTGAAGCACCTTCTCTTTGGCCTTGGCTGCTGTCTTGATCTCCTCCTTCTCGGCAGCTTGATCCAAGGCATCCTGGAGGGCAGTCTTGAGCTGGACCTACATCTGCTCGAACTCGGCGCGCTCTGTGTCGCGTTCCTTGTGGAGCTCTGCGTCTTGGGTGGCCAGCTGCTGCTGCACCTCGTCAGGCATCAAGCAGTTGAGATGCTGCTCCCGGAATTTCTTGTATTCTTCTGCAAAGAGAACAACAGGGTTAGTAGAGTAACCAAGTAAAGGAGGCAAGTGGCAGAGTAGCTGACAACTCACCTTCCAGTTGCTTGATTTTGCTTTCGGCAGAGGTAGAGAAGACGTGGCAGTGTTCATGCTGCTCCTTCAGTTTGTTGAATTTGCCTGCAGAGTAAACAGAGTTAGAGCAAAAAGCAAACGCGGGCGTAAACACAAAACGCACAAACCGAATAGCTGAAAGCTTACTTTCTATTTCAGAAAGTTGGAGAGCGCGGTCCAGTGCCGCCTGCTCCATTGCCGCATCATCTTTTCGTTCGGCTTCAAGAGCCGCGATGCGGTTCTTGGCTACGCTGTGGTTCCAGAGCAGCCGGCAGAACACATTGGTCCTCTTCAGGAGGCTATTCTGTGGAAGAGAAGAAAAAGAGTTAGAATTTTTTTGAAGATTTGGCCCGAGAAGACGGCAACTCGGTTGAGTACCCGTCTACTCGGCCCGAATCTCGGGGACTGGGGAGTACCTAAGAGGAAAAGAAGAGAAGAAGAAAAGAAAAACTGCAACTCGGAAAAGCAAGAAAAAACTTACAGCATATGTTTGCTCGACGTCCTCGGCGGCTTTGCGGAGGCAGAACAGCTTCCCGGCTAGTGTGCAAGTGTCGGAGGCGATGGTCATTGGAACAGAGCCGATGTCGGCCTTGTTCCAATCGACGCGGTAGTGGTCAACTGTCCCAGAGTGCTGCCGTTCCACTTCTCGATGTCGTGAGCGTTGCTCTCCCAGACCTTGTCAACGAAGCCTACCCGGTCCAGGACCGCGGTTAGCCCTTCTGATTCAATCTCGTCCTCACCGGCTTCGCGCGAGTGGAACTTAAGAAGTTTCTTGGCTTTGGACTGGGCAGCCACAGCCTTGGTCTGGCCTTCCTTCAGGGCGGAAAGCCGCTTCTCGCCCTTGGCCAGGGAGATGTTGTGTTGCTGGGACACCTCCAGCAGGTATGATGGTCAGCTGCCTTGTGCGCGGGCAGCACCTCCGGCACTCGACCCTTCGCCTGGGCCAGCAGATCCAGCAGCAGCGCCAATGGTGAGTTGCGTGCTCTTTGGTGCCTTGGGTGGTGGCATCAGATCCCCGTACTGCGCAACCTTGCGCGGTGGATTCTTCCGAACAGTTGTAGCTTCAGGCTTGGCGGCCTTCTTGGGAGCAGTGTCCGCCCGAGAAGCGGACGGAGGCACTTGGCGTGAAGTGGGTGGAGGCATAAGTTGAGAAGCAGTCTTGGGTGTGTTCTGTTTTGGTGGAGGGCTTGGTGCAGTTGGTGGAGTAGCTTGCTGGGTAGGCGGCACAAGGGGTCTGCTACCCTGCGCAGCTTCTGGCTGCGCTTGGCTCTAGAGCACGGGCTCCACCACGGTCTTCTCAACCCGTTGCTCGGTAGCGGGATCAGGTCTTGTGTCAACATGTTCTTCTACCCGCGGCCTGGCCGTGGGGTCATCTTGAGCTGCAGCTTGTTCTTCCTGCTGCTTGGTATTGTCATCTGGCCGCTCAAGGGCGGCGCGGTCTTGGTTCTCAACATCTTGTTCAACATTCTCCCCAGCTGAGGTAGCTGGGGGAGAGGGAGGCGTCTCGTTGTGAGCAGCATCCTGCGCACTCTGGTACGCGTAGGTTTGTTGCTCCAAGTTCTCATCACCTTGGTCACCAGCGCCCGTGTTCTCGGTGCCGGTGTCTTCTTCCCTTCAATCACGCGCCTCCTGCAGAGGGCACACGCGTCCTATCCTGCGGTGCTGGCTCGTCTTCATCGTCGGAGAGGTCGACAAGCTTCTCGAGGTCCGCTACGGGTTTCCTCTTGGTACGAGTGGGGGCCGCGGCAGTGTCAGCATCCAGAGGATCGCTAGAGGAAGGAAGCAATTCAGGAAAAGAGACAGAGAGCAGAACAGCGAGAAGCAGTAGCGAGTTGGTGTTCGGATGGAACAACTTACCCTTTGCGGGAGGGGGGTTGCCTTCTGTTGGTGGTGACCTTCTTGCTACCTGCCTTCTTCGGCTTCTTGGGAGCAGGTTCTTGGCACCGCTGCCCACTCTCTTCCGAGTTGTGGGCGCAGCCACGGACAGAGGGTTAACCTCCAAGGCCTCGTCGGCATCCTCCTGCTCGGGATCCTCTGCAGAGTAGAAGAAAGAAGAGATTCAGAAGCAGAGAAGGAAATCAAACTGTGTTGCTGGTAAGCAGATAGGTGAACTTGGTCACCTTCGTCATCCTCGGACCAGTCCCGAATATACGCATCAACTCGGTGCTTACCAGGCTGAGTGGCATGTGGGATGCAGAGAGTGTCCTGGGTGTCGTAGGCCTTCTCATCATCCTCTTCTCGGTCATCGTGCCAATTGGCATCGAAGACCTCACTGTCTTCCTCTCTCTGGCGATCAATGTGCTGAGAAGGCAAACAAGATAGCATAGTGAGTTGAGTTCTCGGCTATGGGGTCCTACTCGGAGCAACATGCAAACACAAAGCATATTTGGCTAAGTATTTCTACCCGGCAGGGCATGCAAACATAAAGCATATAAAGCCAAAGGGGTATTTGTGATGTCCTACTCGTAATAACATGCGAACACAAAGCATATTCAGCTAAGGATTTCTATTCGGCGTGGCATGCAAACACAAAGCATAAAAAGCCAACAGGATATTTGTGGTATTCTACTTGGTGCAGCATCCAAAAACTAAGCATACAAAGCTGAGAAGCCATCTACTCGGTATCAAAGTGCAGAAGTAAAGCACAGAGTACTAACCTGTCCAATAAGCTTGGTGCGGCTATACGGCTCGAAGCCATACAGTCAATTGTCATTCAGCGTGGTATGCATGATGGACCTGGCCCAGACAGCCACCTCGGCCTTGGTGAGCTCGAAAGTTGTGGTCCTTGTGCAGTCACGGGCTCCTCCCATGTAGCACATCTTGTGCGAGCGGCGCTGGAGCAGGAGTACTCGGCGTGAGATCCAGCATGCAATTGGATCATCCTGGCGAAGCCCCTCCTCGCGCAACTCGGCCAGGCGTCGCTCAACCTGGATGACATCCTCGATGGTGGTCTTCGGGTGGTAGCCCCAGTTCTGCTGAGTTGGCAGGGCATTCTTGAACTTGGGAAGGCCTATCCGGTCCTGGATCGGCTTCCCGTCTTCAGTGACGACATTCTTCACATATAGGAAGCTGCGCTGCCACTTGCGCACCGATTCCAATCGCTTAGCTCGTGGATGGCTGCCAGTGGAGCGCTGCAGCATCATAGCGCATCCCGTCTGGGTCATGGCGCGGGCGCCATCGGTCTTTCCCGGGTTGGGGATACTCTGTTTGCGGAGAAAGAAGTACCGCGCCCATGTGTGGATAGTTGGGTACACGCCCAGAAAGGCCTCGCACACCACGGAGTGGGTGGAGAGCATGATTAGAGAGTTGGGTGGAAGATGGTGTGGCTGAAGGCCAAAGTGGTTGAGGAATTTGGAGAAGAAATCGGAAATCGGAAGGCCGAAGCCGCGCTTGAAGTGCGCAAGAAAGACAACATATTCGTCTTTCTCTGGTTTGGGTACGATCTTCGTACCTGGATGGCGGCACATCACGCCAGGAGGCACGCGGCGCGTGTTCACGAGCCACTGGCAATCCTGGACGGTGACCTCAGAGCCTTCCCAGCCGGCGCGGGCGGCGGCATCGTCATCTCGGTGGGCAGTCATTCCAATAGAGATGCGTGGGGGAGATTGGAGGCGGAGGCGCTAGTGGGAGATGCGAATCGGAGTTTGGAGGCGGAAGAAATCTCTCTCTGTCTCTCCGGCGGCGCGTGGAGCAGCGGCGCGGCAAGCGGTTGCGGTGGCGGTGTGCTCGACGGCGGCGGAGAGACGAAGGGGCAGGAGATGGGAAAGAGCAGGAAAGAGAAGAGGGAAGCGTCGAGGGGGTATTTATCTCGCTCCCTCGAGTTGCAGTTACTGGTGAGTTAATCGTGGATTGATCGTGCGCGGAGATCGTGCGGTGTGGGTTGCGCAACCGTTAGAAACGCACACAACGCATATTACGCGCGTAATGGGCGCAGTTAATCCCACGTCAAGATCGTGGGCACTTGAGTACGGTTGAAGTGACTTAACAGGCTAGTGGGCCCGAGGTGCAGTTATTGGCGCGTGGCCTGCGGTATCACAGGCACCGAGGCGTCGGGGGTACAGGGGTGTGACACGTGCCCCGTAGCGACACGCAGAGGTGGATTCGCACCGTTTCGGCAGGATTGCGTTTTGAGATTTCGCTAAGTCATTTTACTCGACATCACCAAAGAAGGGTGTTGCTACTCAGAGAAGTAGAGATGCAAGCAAGAATTGAAGGGCCGTGTGGAGGCGCTACTCGGCCCCTTTCCAGTTACAGAGACCAGGTTTGTTTTTAAGCTGGCAGGGCCCAGTGAACAAGTTCGCAGGACTCTACCAGCTTCGGGGACTAATGTCGGGGGGTTACCCCCGAGTAGGGGTAAGGCAGGTTGCTAAAGGCAAGGTCAAGATGATGTTTGACTGAGTAGCTGGCTACCCGGTAGGCTGCTATGTGGCCGTACCCACCGATGGCCAGAAGGAAGAATCAAGGAAGTTATGTTCCTCCGAGTAGAGGAGTTGGTCCGCGTAGAGGGAGTGTTTTCCTACTCGGGCCAGAAGTCAATGGAGCCGTTCTGACAAAGGATCCCGCGTATCCTGCGTCCGTACGGCGTGCGGTTCAACTTACGGAGCGCGTGATTATCCGCGCTACGGCGTGGCTACAGTGCGGTAGGCGCCTGTCAAGTCCTATCACTGACAGAGGGGACAGGACAGGGCTAGGGGCCTACCCTATCTCACTGACAAGGGTGGACAGGTCCCATCTCCGAACGGCGCAACGACTTACGGCGCCAGCATCAGCGAGAACCCGAAGGCGTGCTCTGTTCTGCAGTGTGCCTGTCCCATCAACCGTACCTTATAGTCTTTTTCTATTCGGCTGGGCACCAGTATATAAGGTGCCCTGCCCCCTCCTGCGTGAGGGACGTTGCCTTAGTCGACACTCTGGATTGCTTCACTTCACACAGAGAGAACTTGAGAGAAGAGTGGCTACTCGGCTGAAGGCCTGATTTGTACTGTGGCTACTCGGTAAACACCCATATAAAGAGAGAGGCAGGAGTAGGGGTGTTACCTCCACACGAGGGCCCTGAACCTGGATAAGATCTTGTTGTTTGCAGTGCTAGAGACATTCCACACGCGGCTACTCGCCGTGTGATCCCTCCCCGAGCACCTCCAGCGTCCATCGGCCCCAAACATTAGCCATCCCATGGCATCTGCCGTGATACCACCACGACAATTCTGATATCATTTTCTTCTCTTCTGCGATGAAAGGACCTTCATTTTGATAATGAAATATGTCCTCTCGTAATTGTATGTTCATTTCATATATCGCTCTGACTTTTGCAAGTCTTCCGTTCATATCTCCTTCCCACAACAATCTTTGTACTTGTTTTATCTAATGTTCCAATTCTTTTGGTAACTCTCTGTCGGTTCTGATGGTACAAGAGTCTTTCTGACTTAGTGCATCTGCTACAACATTAGCCTTTCCTAGTGTATAATTGAATATAAAACCATAGTCCTTGATCAAATCTAACCATCTTGTTTGCCTCATATTCAGCTCCTTCTAAGTAAAGAAATACTTCAAACTATTGTGATCCATGTATAGTTCACATTTGGCTCCATAGAGAAAATGTCTCCAAGTCGTTAGAGCATACACAACTTCTTCTAACTCCAGATCATGTCTTGGATAATTGACCTCATGTGGTTTCGATTGTCTTGATCCATAGGCTATAACTTTCCTATCATGCATCAACACACAAGCTAGTCCTTGTTTTGATGCATCACAATACAATGTATAATCTTTTCCAACTTTGGGTACTGCTAACACAGGTGATGTAGTCAACTTTGTTTTCAACTCCTTAAAACTTTTTTCACATCTGTCATTCCATTCAAAGGGAACATTCTTTCTCAACAAATTAATTATTGGTCCTACTATCTTAGAGAATCCTTCAATGAATCCCCGATAGTATCCAACCATTCCTAAGAATGCTCTTATATCCTTCGGATTCTTTGGTATCTCCCAATCAAATATTATTTTGACCTTGTTTGGTTTTACCATAATTCCCTTCTTGTTAATCACATGTCCAAGAAATTCTACTTGATCCAATAAAAATTCACATTTGTTGAACTTAGCATAAATTTGATGTTCTCTTAACATTTGTAACACAATTCTCAAATTATCTACATGATCTTCTTTAGTATTTAAATAAACCAGAATATCATCAACGAACAAGGTCACAAACTTATCCAAATACTTCATGAATATCTTGTTCACCAGATTCATGAATATTGCAGGTGCATCGGTTAATAGAAATTGTACTACTAAGTACGCATGATGTCTCTATCTTGATACGAATCTAGTCTTAGGTATATCCTTCGGTTTGATTTTGATCTGATGATATCATGATCTCAAATCAATCTTTGAAAACACCTAGCTCCACTGACTTGATAAAAAAAAAACCTTGTATCTCTGTTTCAATGGATACTTGTTCTCGATTTTGCTCAATTTCCGGTAGTCTCCACACATTCTTTGACCTCCATCTCTTTTATCCACAAATATCACTGGTTCTCCCCATGGTGATACACTTTCCCTTATGAATCATTTTCCCTCTAATTCATCCAATTGTTCCTTTAGTTAAACAAAAAAATTAGTACCATTTTGTATGATGGTTGTGCTATTGGTGTTGTACCAGGCATCACATCAATGGTAAATTCAATTTCTATGTCTAGTGGAAATCCTGGTAACTCTTGTGGAAGCACGTCTGGAAACAAATTCACTATTGTTATCTGCTCAAGTTTTTCCTCTTTAAGGTATTCAACTCTAACTCTGCTTCAAGCTGACTGCGTTGATCTCCTTGGTATATTATTCTGCCGCCATCTGGTCTTCTAATTGAAAGTGTATGCCTCTCACAATCAATCTGGGCTTCGTGACTTGTCATCAAATCCATTCCCATAATGACTACAAATCCTTTCAGGGGAGTTACAACTAAGTCTGCAACAAAATTGCATTGTCTAATAATAATGGCATGCTTTAACCTAATCTCAATAACTAGGAGTCTTCCTCGCGCTATTAGGATAATTATATGATTTTCTAACGTACTGTGTCTAATTCCATGTGCATGTATGTATTCTTATGCAATGCATGAAATAGCAGCTCCGGTATCAAATAGAAATTTACCATAATTAGTGAGCATATTGAGCATATCGATCACTGTGTTTCCATCCTGGGAAGCTTGCTTCGCACTCAAACAATTTAGCCTTCCAAAGGGTTTACCTTTGAGTTGAAGGGAATATGCCCAAGAGGCAATAATAAAGTGGTTATTATCTTATTCCATGTTTATGATAAATTTTTATTTCTCATGCTAGAATTGTATTAACCGGAAACGTTAATACATGTGTGTCTAATAAACAAACAAGAGTTCCTAGTAATGCCTCTCGTTTAACTAGCTTGTTGATTAACTAATGATCAAGGTTTTTTTATTATGAACATTGGATATTGTTAATAACGGGTTCATGTCATTGGAAGAATGTTGTGATGAACATAAACCCAAAATAAGTATAGCAATATGATCTAGTCATTAAGTTTACATTGTTATATCAAACATACAAAGTAACCATAATCCTTAGACCATGAAATCATGTCAATCACTAACACCGGAAGAGTGCTTTGATGACATCAAATATCGCACCTTAACAAGGTGACTATAAAGGCGGCGTTGGTAAATCGGAAAGTATTAGTTGAGCCTCATGGATCAAGAGTGGGATTTGTCCATCCAAATGACAGAGTTGTATACTTTGGACCCTATCAGTGATATCACATCGACTCCGCTTGCAAGCATGTGACTAGGTCACAAGGATATCATATCATGGAACAAGTAAAGAGTACTTGTCGATAACGATATCAACCTAGGTGTAGTTGATACCAATGATCGGATCTCGGACAAATAAAATATGTTGGAGTTGGTTATGACGTTTATGGTTCACGTGATCACAAGGTCATCGTTGAATATGTAGGAGTCATTATGGATCTCCAGATCCCGCTGTTGAATATTGATCATAGAGGTGCCTCAATCATGTCTGCATTATTCGCAAACCACAGGGTAACACACTTAAGGTTTGTTGACGCTTAGGGTAGATACGGGAATATGATTTGGACTATGACTATTGTTCGGAGTCTCGAATGAGATCCTAGACATCACGAGGAGCTCAGGAATGGCTGCAGCTCCTTTCCTATATAAGGAGAAGGGGGCACACCAAGATGGATTCGCATCTTCCTCTCTCTTGTTGTTGCCTCCCTCGTCCACTTCTTCCCTACACCGGCTGGCGAAGCCCTGCAGGAATTTCTCCAACTCCACCACCACACCGTCGTGTTGTTGGGATTCCCAAAGGATCTACTATATCTGCTGCCTCACCGGAATGGGGAGAGAACATCATCAACAACGATGCGTGTGTCTGAGTACGGAAGTGATGCCCGCTTGTAACACTTGAAGGATCGTCTGTTGGAGGTATGCCCCAGAGACAATAATATTCAGTTATTATTCTATCTCCAAATTCATAATTAGGTATATGTCATCATGCTACAACCGCTATAGCACTTGAAAGAGTTTTCAAAGGAAAATCTTTGTGCAAGTGTGAAGACATAAACAAACTAGAGTTCCTAATCTTGTCTCTAAGATTAGCTTGTGTTTTATGAGATCGTCATATTTTCATGATCATGGACTTAGAAGAAAGTCTAGCAAAACATGGGAGTTTATTGTTACGGTAACAGTAGTATTGAACTGACCCAAGTGTATGTTTTTGCTAATAGAGACTAAACAATCAGCATATGTTTTAGAAAAATACATATGAAGTTAACATTGGCTATAATTCCTATACTATGAGAATATCTAGGGACCGCATGATCGAAAGTTATACTTTTGATATCATCAACCGTCTTGCCGTAAGTACGGACTATAACGGTTATATCTGGGTATGACCTAGAAAGTGTAATGGAACTGAGGTCGTTCAAGACTAGTACTTGACTCCTCTAGATGATAGAAAGATACATTCTCTGGGCCCTCTCAGTAGCACCGATGACATATCGTATTGCCAGAACCAATGTGATCTCATCTAATCACAGGGTCATCGGGGATATGGATGAGAAACCGGAACAATATTGGAAAACGAGTTATATGTGTTATGATCATAGAATTTGATCAGACTAGATCACATAGTCTCACCTCATGATGTCATTGGTATCGTGAATTTAAAGGAATAAGTGCAATGAGTAACTTATAAGGTTCCCTCATACATCGGGAACACATAGGAGCCAGCATGGACGTCCACGGTCCCGCTGTTGGTTATTGTTCGGTAAATGCCCGAACATGTATGTGTGTTATCGAGCCTTTATGGGTCACACACTTAAGCCGTGCAAACCTTTTATTGAGAGAAATAATATGGTGTTATTGGTGTTATGAATGTTTGAGGTCATTTCTATATCATAGAAACAAGTTCGGTGTCAATCGGAGCGATTTCGGGGAAGTTATTATAAGAGAGAAATTATGTCGGTGTTTGGTATAATTTATATGATAAGCTACGGAGGACATTAGATATCCCAGGCTGTTAGAAATGAGTTTCTAACATCATAAGATAATATCGATGATTTTATCCATAGGGGGTAACGGGGTTTCGAAAAAGTTTCAGGGGACTTTCCTTATATGGAATTAGTGCCGCAGGGGGCAGTTATCCCCCTATTTGCAAAACCTAATTTTAGGATTTTCTAGGTGGGTCCCATGGTCTTACAAAGTGCACTAGGATTCCATAAGTATTTTTCCTAAATTTATTGGATAAATAAATGAGAGGGAAAAAGAAAAAGAAAAAAAAGAAAAAATAAATGGAGTTGGGATTGGACTCCACAAGGGAGTCCAATCCTATACCTCCTGGGAGGAGGATGCGGCAATCCAAGGGAGGGGAAACCTACCCCCCCCCCCCCCTATGGAAGGTCTCCTCCTTGTCCCACAATATAATCCCCCACCTCCTCATCTTTGGAGACACAATCTTTTGAGCCTTTTGGCCTTCTCTCTCTCTCATAGAATTAGAGGGCATCTAGAATTAGAGCCTCCAATTAGAGGTCTAATTGGAGCAGCTCTAATTGAATTACAACCTCTAATTAGAAACATCTCTAATTGGAGTAGAGCCCCTTCTAATAGGATTTTTTGAGTTATACTCTCCCGATTAGATCTTGCTCTAACTGTTTTCTCTTTCATGTGTTGAGAACTTCCAGTTTCATAATAGCTCTAATCATAGCCGATTAGCAATGCCGGAAGGTTGTCTCTCTTCGTCGGTGCCGAGTCCTGAACGGCAGAGCGCTGACGGGTTGACACGAGGGTACGCGTGCACACCATAAGAGGGATTACACGTGTGATCCTAAGTAGGAAAGACTTAGCGACATCCTTGGAACTAGGCCTAGTTGTGAGGATATACGATTATTCAGATCTCTTCTACGACTACATCGATTCCGCTGCCTGGTGAGTCGTTTTCCCGATCCTTGCATGTATGGGCATGCCTCGTTATCAGCATAGTGATCTTGGCAGACTACGTAGGGCAAAACTTTTAAATTCTGCAGCATAGACTAGTAGTGGCATCGGAGCATACTATGAGTAGATATGATTGGATCTAGAGCACGATTTTGTGCGGTTATTGCATAATTTTTTGCAAGTATATTCTAAAGCTCTCTAACATTCAGTTTCTTTTTGTTGCTTCCCAATACGACATGTTTGTTTTGTTTCCGGTGGCATGGTTTGACTTTTACAAACTTCTCGCAATCCTAGGGCGCTCGAGTTTCCCCTGGCATATCTCGTTTGATCCGAAGAAGTGCTTCAGTAGCTTTGGATCCAACCATAATGGTCTCATATAACGGCATGGTGGAAGGGTCATGTGGATTGGATCCACACGGTGATCATGGTTATGAATAAGTTTAGATTAAGGCTCTAGACATTTTTGTAATGGTGGAAGGGTCATGTGGATTGCATCCACACGTTTTCTCCGGGTCATCATCCTGAGGAGGAGGGGACTTTGTTGGGTCTTCGTCTGTTTCTTCTCCTCCATCCTCTTCTTCCCCGGTCATTTGTGTATCAGTTGCACGAGTTGCTTTGGGCGGTTCAATTGTCTTATCTTCTCCATCATTGCTTTCCAAGGATGAGTGCTTGATTCTTCTTGACATCTCGACGAAGTGTACATAGGGGTTGGCTGGGTAAACATACTCGGGGCTTGCTTCCTCGAGAGAGAGAAGCAAGAGTTCTGGCACAACTGCTTCTTCTGGTCGGGGTCGGTCAGAATCTTCCACACGTATCACTCCCGCGCGATAGTTTAGGTTACCGATCTTCAGATCGATACCCGTGTTGAGGCAGTCGAACACCGTACGAAATGCTGGTGAGTGCTTGATGAAGTCGTCGACCCGAAGCGGATCGAATCTGCCTAGATTGCGGAGTTGTGGTCCGTTGGTGGAGTCAAAGGAGCCGCGGATCCAGCGCCTAGGATTCCCACAGACGACGCCAATGTTGAGGGGGTGAACTCCACAATCCCCATGGTTAGGGACCCAGATTTTCATGGAGGAAGATGGCGCTGGTGAACTACTCGACTTGACGGGTTACTACCCGCCAGATTTATTTTGATGAGGTGAAAAGTATCGATTACATGGGGTGCTCTCCGTAGATTGAATCTCGGCTAGCTCTGAATCTAGGGTTGTCTGTCCTGGTTGTGACCCCTTCCCGTGCTTTATATAGGTAGCATGTGTCTCAGGGGCCGTACATGAGGCGGACTTCGACTTTGAGTCTGTTGCTAAACATTTTTATTCTTGCTGATGAAGCCTTTCCTTCTATTGTGGCTTGATTCTTTATGGGTCTTCGCGTATACACTTGAGGAGTCTCCCAATGTACCCCTTAATGGGTCGCATCATGTACCTTTCTAAGGGACGGTCTCACGGGTACCCTGATGACTAACGTTGGTAGACCCCAAGTGCAAGGTGTGAAGAGTGCAGCAGCAAGTTTTTCTTCAGAAAAGAAACCAAGGTTGAATCGACCAGTAGGAGGACAAGCAATCTCTGAAGGTTGATGCAGCTGAGGTGGAAGGGTGCACTACCGGTTCAGCAGCAACGTGGAACCTACACAACACAATCAAATCACTTTGCCCCAACGTAGCAGTGAGGTTGTCAACCTCACCGATTTTGCTGAACACAAAGAGGTTAAACGTATGGTGTGGAAAACAATATGAAAATAGTATGAAAGCAGTAGCAGCAGTATGAAATCAGTATGAAAGCAGTATGTGTTTTATCAGTATGAGGAAAAAGGACCGGGGTCCACAGTTCACTAGTGGTGTCTCTCCGTGAAAGATAAATAACATGTGTGGTGAACAAATTACAGCTGGGCAATTGACATAAATGAAGGCTACACCGTAGTGCATATGGAAGACATAAAGATTACTATGTGATTCATGCGGGCATTACAACAAAATACATAGACCGTTATCCAACTGCATCTATGACTAATAATCCACCCTCCGAATATCATCTGAACAAACGTTGGGTATTAAGTTGCAAGCAACAGATTATCACCGTAAGCAAAGTGTGTAATGTAATCAATGTAAACTAGGTAAACACCTGTGACGCCCCGAGATCGGGCACTATGCAGATTTCAGCATTCCCGCCAAAATCCACATAATAACCAATTCCAGGTTGCCACTTGTGATAACATTACAATAGTTCACGAACATTCCACAATTACAACAGAAACAGATAGATACAAGATGACTCAAACGGGTCCAGGATACAACTGATACATTACAAAGATCCAAAATAACAGCGGAAGAAACAAACGTCCGGCTACGGACAAGATACAAATTGGACTAAGAGTCCTGAAGATAACCGAGAGCGTCCAATCCCTGCCCAGGCCAAGCCGGAGGGATTCCCAAGCTAACGTCGTCAGACTTCAAACCTGTTGACTGCAATGTTGAATATGCAGCCACGAAAAAGATTCGTGGGTCAGTACGGTTAAGTACTGGCAAGTGGATAACCCATACTCACAAGATACCGGCATAGCCAGTCATCACAAGATACAAATACTTTGGGATCATGGAAAGGAAGGGTTTATTGCAAATAAGCGACAGCGGGCTGCACTAACCAACTACAGAGAGGTACTACAACTTCCGGCTAACAGAAAGAAGATAAGATCGAGTATTGTAACCAACTGAAAGATAACTTCAAACAAACCCATCCTGGATCTCGCCCCTTTATCCAAAGAAGCAATCCGAGGATAACTCACGCCGTTGAATTAATGATGGTTCAAATTATTGTGTAAATAAGCCTATTACTAGTCAAGTGGTTAATCATTGGGTGTAAGGTTGTTAATCATTAGGTTTAAGTTGTCCTGAGTACTTGTTAGCCAGTACTTTCACCAAGTAATCCATAACCGCGGAAAACACGGCTTCTCGAGAAGATTATCCCTGCAGGGTTGCACCAATTTAGCCGTACACGCAAGAATAACCCGCCAGATGGGAGATCACCCCACCAAGCGAGGTACTCTACACAACTCAACTCTTCTTCGCATCAAGCCCAAAGCACCTTGGGCGCACGGCTAATCGAGCCCAGAAGAAAATGGACCCTCATAGCACTCTAAGACCGTGTCCCCCTATATGCCGACTAAAGTTCCACCCGGGATCCAAGGGCTCGCAAGATCATGCATGCAGCAAATGGAAAACCCGAACTAAATGAGGCGATTTGGACGAGATGCGAATCGAGTCAAATTGAGGGGGGCGCCCATACTCGCTTCCCACATGCGGGTAGTGCTCTCATCATGGATCAGTAGACAAGACCCTTTTCCTATTAGGGTCAACACTAGCAGGCCTCAAAACCACAAGGGCCTCCTGCCGGTGCCTTATCATCAAATTATTATTACCATTAGCATTAACAGGATTGATTGATTAACATCGAGCCCCCAGAACGATAATAATAAAAGAAGTAACCGACAACAGACTCGAGCAAAAGCAACCCTAAGCATGCAGCTACGACACGAAGGCCAACGAGGTAAACAATCAACAGTTAATAGGAGGTGGAAGGAAAGGCTATATCATGGCTGCAAGGTAAACATATAATAGGATCGAGACACAAGCATCGTATCAACAGGCTAGAATAAGAACAACGGGAAGAATCGGTAACAAGTGATGAAAGGCAGCCATTTGGCAGCAAGTGAGTATACTTGCCTGGAATCCAGCAAGGTAGCAGAACTTGTCGTTGCTCACGTCATCTCAACGTCCTATCCGGGAAGAAGCAATGAACCTCGAACAAACACCGGATGCAACAATTACTACTACGGCAAAAGATCCAGCATGATCTAGATATGGATGCATGACAAGTTAAAGATGCATCAGAATAAACTAGTTGACATGATAAACAGGTTTAAATGGACCCATATGCAATTTGAGTTGCATATGAAAAGCCCATGAATTATGGTTGAAACAATTGTTTTCCAACTAATCATCAGGTGAAAGTGGTTTAGTATGATGCATGGATGAGGAAAACAACAAAATAACAACAATAGAACCAGTTGGAAATAAGGTTTACCAATTTTAGAAATTTATTTATTAAGTTAGAAAATTTTGGTTCCTTAAGGGTGTCACACAAACAATTGTTGTTTTCATCAAGTTAAAGTGTTCAAAACAAATAAAAAAAATTATATTTGAAAAGAACATCAAATTTTAGTTGGATTACATGTTTCAAATATTGAAATTGGAATTAGGATAATTTAATTATGAATTAAACAATATTAAACAAGTTTTAAATGGATTTAAAACAAGTTTGAATTTAATTGAATTTTTATTTGTTCAAAACATAAATTCAAACTCACATTTGAAAAGTTCACACTTTGATGGTTTGAAAACATATTTTGCATGTTCAAAATTATTTTATTTTGAGCAAGTTATGATTTTATCAAATTTAAATGAATTAAACAAGTATTAAATTATTTAGGCAATTTAAATTATTCAAACCATGAAACAAAATTTATATTTGAAAAGGGTATTCAAAATGGTATGGAAAACATATTTTATTTGTATTTATTGGATTAATAATGAATTAGTTATTGAATTTAGCAATTTGCATTTGGATTATTCAAATTTGAATTTTAAATGCATTTGGGAATTTCAAAACCGTACACAATTGGAATATTTGGAAAGATGATTAAATTTGGAACAACAAACATATATAACTTTTATTAATTGGAATTATAGATTAAAAGTTATTCAAGTTTTAGTTTTAGGGTTTAATTCTGCAATTTAAAAGTAGTTGGAATTAAAACAGAAAAGTGTTAAGCATTTTGTTACCGCACAGCAGCTTACCCCAGGCACTGCCAGGGGGGCCCAGAGCACTGTGTGCGTGCGTGGCAATAGTGTGTATGACGGGTGGGGCCCAGGATGCGCGCTTGGCAGTGGAAAAAAGATGGGGTTAATCCCCGGGCTGGGAATCGAACCCGGGGTGCCCAGCGGGTGGAACGGACTCGCTACCAGCTGCGCTACCGAATCGTTTTGTTCAGAGACAGGTCCGTGGGTTTTTGACAGGTTTCGGTGGCGTTTACTGAACCCGAACAGGTTCAGTCTGAACCTGACGAACCTAGTAGCGCTCGCCGGCGGCAGAACAAGGAGGAGCACGGCGGGGAACAGTGCTCGCGGTGCGTGCGGTGTGAGCCTAGGGCGTCGTGCGGAGGCGGACATCTAGGAAGGGGGGAGAGGAGACGGGAGGCGGTCACCTAGGGGGGTTTGTCGAGGAAGACTGCCGACGGGCAGTAGCAGCGCGGCTCCTCTCCGGCGACGGCGCGGGCTCCACGGCCGCTCCCAGCTAGCGTCGAGGGGATGGGGAGGTTCAGGAAGACGCCGCGGTTCCATTCCCGGGGAGAGGAGCTCCTCGATGTGCACATGGCGGTGGGGGCGACGGGAGGCAGAGGTGGGCTCACGGTGGTTTCAGTTATGTTCAGAGAGAGAGGAACTAGCAGAGAGGAGGGAGATAGAGAGGACGGCGGCGATGGGGAAGGAACTAGGGTTTGCAGCAGAGGGGTGGGGAGGTGGATACTTATGGAGAGGGGAGCCATGGTACGGCATGGCATCCAGGAGGGGGAGAGATGATCAGAGGGTGGAGGTGGGATCGTACAGGTGACGACAGCAATGAGGTAGACGACAACAGAGAAAAGGTATTAGGCTAGAAGGGATGGGCTTGGGGGAGAAAAGCAGATGGGCTGAGAGGAAGTAATGGGCTGCTCCTCTCCTTTGGCTTTCTTTCCTTTTCCATTTTTTTTGCAAGAGATCAAAGAGGGGGAGATAGAAAGGATTTGGGGTTTTTCTTTTATAAATATTTGTGATAATTTTCAAAACAGGAACTTAAAGCAATGTTGACATATTTTTCACAAGATTGAAACTCTAATTGATTTAAAGTTGTTTAGTGAAATTTTCAAATAGGGTGTGAGGGTGTTTAATTGATAATTAATTTTATTAATTTACAAAACAATAATTAAAAACAAGTTTAGTTATTGATTTCAAGATTGGTAATATTAGTTTGCTTTCCAAGTGGTTAGTTGAATTTCAAATAAGGTTTGATTTGGAAATAAACAAATTTTATTTAATAGGTGCAAGCAATTATGCAAACATTATTAAATTTAATTTGTTTGCCAAATTTTAATATTTAAACCCATATTGAAATATGATAAATAAGATTGATTTGATTTGAATGTTTGGAATTTGCAATTAGGGATTTAATAACAGGGAAAATTTTATTAACAGGCAATTTGATTAAAACAATTTCAAACTATTGAAAAACAAATGAGTGGTTTAGTTTGCAAGTTTGAAGTTGGAAATTTTGAGCAAGGGGTGAAAGTTTAAATTGTTTTGAATTTTCAGTTGTGATGCAAACATGGTGCAATGCAATGTGATGCATATGATGCAAGCAAAAAAAAGAAAACAAACAACTCTCTATTAGGGTAACACCCCAGGTGTTACAACACCGTTGTTTTCTCCCTAATGGAAACAGCACATCCTCCATCCGTCACGTTTCTGTCACTCGAGCACAGATGAAAAGGAGGCATGAACCCATTATCGAGCATACATACTCCCTCTTGGAGTTACTAGCATCTACTTGGCTAGAGCATCTACTAATAACGGCGAGCATGCAAGATCATAAATACCATAAGCATGAAGATAACATGATAAATTGATAATCAGAAGACATAGCATTCAACATTCATCAGATCCCAGCAAACACAACATGTAGCATTACATAAAGATGATCTTGATCATGATAGGAAGCTCACAAGATCTAAACATGAGGTACAAAGTGGATAGAACAACCGTCTAGCTACTTCTATGGACCCGTAGTCCAGGGATGAACTACTCACGCATCACTTCGGAGGAGGGCATGGTGGTGTAGACCCCTCCGGTGATGATTTTCCCCTCCGGTAGGGTGTCGGGGAGAGCTCCAGAACTCTCCTGCTCTCGGGATGACGGTGACGGCGGATATTTTTAGGGTTTATGTCTCGGGAGGATTAAAAAGGCGAAAGGGCAGAGGCGATGGAGGCCTGGGGGGACCACACCACCCCCCTGCGCGGCCAAGGGGGGCGCGCCTCCCTATGGTGTGGCCCCCCTCAGGCCCCCCCTCCGGTTCTCTTCGGGACTCCGTGGAACCTTTGGAAATTCTAAGAATTCCGGGCTTCGAATTTTCCAATTTTGAGAATATTTCTAGAACAACTTTTATGAAACTAAAAACAGCAGAAAACAGGGAACTGGCTCTGTGGCATCTTGTCAACAGGTTAGTCCGGAAAATCGATAAAAATGACATAAATTATATAGCAAACATGTGGGAAACAATAAGAAAACAACATGGAACATCAGAAATTAAGGATACGTTTATGATGTATCAACATCCCCAAGCTTAGTTCCTACTCGTCCTCGAGTAGGTAAACGATAAAAACACAATAATTTCTAAGGTGACATGCTACCAACATAAAATTTATCATAAATAATATAAAATCATAAGTAAGCTGAGATCATAGAACTTAAACACAAGCATGATAAGTAGAACTTTAATAATAAAGCATAGCAATCACCTTGCATCATGAGAAGTAACTCAGATAAAAGATCATGAATAACAATGCAAAGAAATATATATGTTTGTTTCAAGTATAGAGAGAACATGTCAAAGTGATATTTCGCTAGTCCTTAAGAGTGGGGAAAAACATAAATGTCAGGACACCTTCAAAGTTCATGAGGGATACTAGAACAAATAATTAGAGAACAAGGAATAACACATCATGAATCAATTAATAATGTTTCTCGGACAAATTCACATAAAACTCAGAATGGCAAAAATTCTCTCTCAACAGTGCATAAAGTTAGAAGATGGAGACTCAACATAAAAGTAAAAGAAAGGCCCTTTTGCAGAGGGAAGCATGGATCACTCATGTGCTAGACCTTTTATTTTATTAAACAGATGTATTGAAAACTTGACACTCCTCCCAACCATCTTTCGCAAACCATGGCTAACCGAATCCTCGGGTGCCTGCCAACAATAACATACTATGGAGGACTGTCTATATTTTAAGAGAGGTGTATTATTATGTCAATGAATGGTAAACAGAAAATACAGTACGTCACAAGCCAACTAGACTTCACAAGAGCAGCTCCCATAGAAGGACGCATCTGGGTAGAAGGTCATCCCTCTTTCTCGTTTCTTTACACAATTATGCTTTGACTGATAAATCAGGGGCAAAAATAGTGAAGAGAATTTGTGCTATTAATTTGGGGGGTGGGAATCCCGCTGTTAGCTCTTCTATCATTGGATAAGCGGATGAAGCCACTAGTCCAGGGTGTGAAAGTCCAATCAACAAGTGAGATAAAGATTCTCTATTTACGTCCTCATGAGCTAAAACAGGAGCACAAAACAGGAGTAATTTTGAAAGTTTTAAAGGTAAGACATGAGCAATTTACTTTGGAGTGGCGGTTAATTACCACAAGTAGGTAGGTATGGTGGACACAATGGAAAAAATTTGGTTTTTGGGAGTTGGATGCACGAGTAGACCTCATACTCAGTACAGGTGGAGGCTAGCAAAAGACTGGGAGCGACAAATCAAGAGAGCATAAGAGCCATAATCATGCATAGAGACATAAACATCATTAATCAAAGCATAAGTGGTACCACAAGTTCAAAAACTAAATGATCATGGAGGCTATTAGTGACTAGTTCATAGTCATAAACATGGTGTGAGCATGCGCCAAGTCAACCAAATAAAACATTCAAAGGAGAACACCACAAATATATGCTTCAATATGACAAGAACAACTCATGATTCTTTCAATGGCACATTAAACACTCTCAGATATTTGAGGCTAATCATGTTACTCAATGACCACAAGGCTTTAAAAATAAAATAACATCTAGCATGATATGAAATATTCTAGCCACAGTCTATACAAGCTTCTACTCGCACCGTTAAAAATTCTACCTCAAGCAGCAGTTTCTTTTCCCAACAAGCACCATACAAAACATGCTTTAACAAAAACTCTCTAAATGCTACAGAAAGCAAACATGAGAGGACTCACATAACACTACTAAAACTAATAGCTCTGAATAAGATATGCAATGAAAACGAGAGCTAAACAGGATTTTAGCAGCAACTAGAAGAAAAACTAAGAATACTAGCATAGCAAGTATTCAAAAGAAAAAGCGAAGCGCGTCTCTCTCCCAAACAAAGAATGATAGGATCCAACTATATTATTGCAGCAAGGAAATCAAAGGAAAACAAAGTAAAACAAAAGAAAAACAAACAGACGCTCCAAGTAAACTTCATATGATGTGACCGAATAAAAATATAGTTTCACGAGAAGTGACCTGATAGATAGTTGATGAAGAAGGGGATGCCTTGGGAATCCCCAAGATTAGATTCTTGAGTCTTATAAAAATATGCTTGGATGAACCACGTGGGCATCCCCAAGCCTTGACCTTGCACTCTTCTTGATCACATATATCACCTCTTCTCTTGACCCTTGAAAACTTCCTTCACACCACACTCAAATAGTAATTCACATTAGAGGGTTAGTGCAACAATTAAAAATCCATTGGTTCTGTATGGCACAAGTGATATTAATAATTTTAAACATTATCTACATCCACTAATGTTTCGTGAAGCAAAAAAATCCACTTGACATCGCAAAAGAGCAAATGTAAGAAAAATGGCAGAATCTGTCAAAACCAGAACTGTCTATAAAGAAGAATTTTTTCGAGGCACTTATGTTGCTCAGATAGAAAAACTTAAATAACTAAAAAGTTTCGGAACTAGATGAGGAATAAGCACAGAAAATTTCAGATCATTCTGATCTTCCTGGATTTTATACGGTTTTTTACAGTGGACAGCAGAAATCTGTTTCCTGCGCAGAAATCCGAAAACCAACGCCAACTCTCGTCAGAAACCTTACTTGGCACTAATAAAACATGAAAAGAAAGATACAGAGGAGTTACTACATAAGTATACAACCCCTTGACTCATAGAAAACAGAGAAAAACAAAGCAAAAATAAAACCATGGGTTATCTCCCAAGAAGTGCTTTTCTTTAACGCCTTTTAGCTAGACACAGAAAAGTGGAATCAAGTATTTTCAGAAGGAGGGGCATTCAAACTGTAACTTGTTTGAATAACATAATCAAAAGACAACTTCATTCTATTTCTAGGAAAGTGTTCCATACCTTTCTTGAGTGGGAATTGAAATTTAATATTCCCTTCTTTCATATCAATAACAGAACCAACAGTTCTAAGAAAAGGTCTTCCCAAAACAATTGGACAAGAAGCATTGCATTCAATATTGAAGACAACAAAATAAACTGGGACACGAGTATTTTTAACCATGATAAGAACATCATCAACTCTTCCCGTTTCTTTTTAACATTATCAATAAGACGAATATCCAAATAACAAGGTTCCAATGTTGGTAAATCAAGAATAGCATAGAGTTTCTTAGGCACAAAAGAGATACTAGCACCAAGATCACATAGAGCATTGCAATCAAAATCATTCACTTTCATTTTAATAATAGGATCCCAACCATCATCTAGCTTCCTAGGGATAGAGGCTTCACATCTTAATTCATCCTTTCTAATTTTCATGAGAGAATTTGTAATATGTTTTGTGAAAGCTATATTCATAGCACTAGCATTAGGACAACTAGAAAGATTTTGTAAGAACTTAATAACTTCAGTTATGTTGCAATCATCAAAGTCAAGATCATTTTTATCAAATATAATGGGAACATTATCTCCCATGTTTCTAAAAATTTCAGCACTTTTATCAAGAGCATTTTTAGTAGTTTCAGGCAGTTTTGCATTTTTACTAGCAGAAGTGGGAGTGTTTCCAACACAAATTACTTTACCATTGATAGTAGAAGGTTTTCTAGCATGAGAAGCTTCAGTTTTACTAGTGGTGGTAATGGTGCAAACATTAGCTATATTATTCTTTCTAGTTATTTCATCTTGTCTTTCCCATCTAGAATGCAATTCAGCTAACATCCTAACATTGTCATCAATTTGAATTTGGATAGAATTTAAAGTTTTTACTTTATTTAACATCATGAGGCATAACCTTAAGTTTCAGAATATCAACATCTAGAGCATGGCTATCAACTTTAGAAGCAAGAACATCAATTTTTCCATAAATTTCCTCAACAGATTTGTTAAAAGCAGTTTGTGTACTAATAAAATTCTTAAGCATGTTCTCAACATCAGAGGGTACACTTTTATTGTTGTTGTAGGAATTACCATAAGCATTGCTATTATTGGGAGGATATGGCCTATAATTGTTGCTACCAAAATTATTCCTATAAGCATTGGTATTGAAATTATTATTTTTAATGAAGTTCACATCAACATGGTCTTCTTGAGCAACCAAAGAGGCTAAAGGAACATTATTTGGATCAATAGGGGCATGTCCATTCACAAGCATAGACATAATAGCATCAAGTCTTTCATTCAAAGAGGAGGTTTCTTCAACAGAATTTACCTTCTTACCAGTTGTAGCTCTCTCAGTGTGCCACTCGGAATAATTTACCATCATATCGTAAAGAAGCTTTGTTGCTAACCCCAAGGTAATGGACATAAAAGTTCCTCCAGCAACTGAATCCAATAGGTTTCTTGAAGAAAAATCCAGTCCTGGATAAAAAGTTTGGATGATCATCCAAGTAGTCAGTCCATGAGTGGGACAATTCTTTACCAAAGATTTCATTCTTTCCCAAGCTTTAGCAACATGCTCATTATCAAGTTGCTTAAAATTCATGATGCTACTTCTTAAAGATATAATCTTAGTAGAAGGATAATATTTTCCAATGAAAGCATCTTTGCACTTAGCCCAAGAATCAATACTATTTCTAGGCAAAGACGGCAACAATGTCGAGGCATCGTAGTAAGGATCATAGACGAGGGTGCCATGAGCCTACGGATAGAGACGTGGGGGACGTGGTAGTACGGCAATCTCGAACACCTGGTTTTACCCAGGTTCGGTACGATGCAACTAGGCGGCGTTCCTACTCCTGCAATCTCACTAAATCAGGGCTGAAGCCTAAAGTATAAAAAGTACAATGTGAGTATGGTTTCGCTAACTCAGCGAGGATTGACTTCCCGGCGAGTTGGCTTCTACCTAATTGTTTTCTATGTTTCGTCTCTTCCGTCCGGCTTTATATAGATAGTCGGGTTAGGGCTTACAGAAAGAAAACCTAGAAGACTACGGAAAGTATCTAACTTGGAAAGTAAGGAATCCGTCTTCTTCTCCAAGCCGCGCCACTTTGGGCTATGGTCTGGGTTCTTCTAGAATCCGACTTCCTGTGCATCAGCTTACTGGGCTGCCCAATGGACTGTGATCCATTACCAATAGGCCACACTACTAATCCGGCTCTTTAGGCCAATGCCGGACATACCCCTAATCGGTATATATCCGACAGTAGCCCCCAAGAAGGATTAAGACTTCATTTTGCCACCTTCTGTCGATTAGCATCCTCTTCCGAGAAATGTCGGTGTTTTGTCTCGATTCTTCTTTTTTCCCAAAATCTATTAACTCAAAACTCGGATTTTATCAAAGTTCGGCTTTCCTTCCACGAGCCTTCGCGGAGAAGGAACTTCGTGACGTCAGCGATGAAATCTTGCTGACATCACGGATGTTTGGGTTCAGTCAAAACCCTGAAACGTATCCTCTGACAGATTCTCACGGGAAACAAGGAGATAGCAATTATCACCCCGTCCCCTCATTTCCCGGAAATTTTGGGCGTAACACGCGTCGATCATCCAACGGTCAAAATAGCCATTGGAGCTAATATTTCCACACATCCGGCTATAAATAACCACCTCGGGGGCTCCGGACCTTCTTCCTCCCGCAGCAGCACCTAGCCCTGCAACCAGCCCAAGCACGAGAACGAACACAGAGAGCCTAGCCCTCCGAGCCCTTCCCCGGAACCACCATCGGAGGGTCTAACTCACGGCTGCACCGCCCGCAAATGGCAACCGGAGATTCTCCCCGCGCCTCCGACTCGACGAGCGCCGCCGTGAACCTGGACGACATCATCAACGAACTTGATCCCCTCATCGACTCTCCCATTCGCGCCGCTCCGAGCACGCCGGAGGGAACCACCAGTGATCTAGCTCGCGGGGATCTGCCTCCCGTGGCCGGAAACGTGTCGCCGTCATTGTCCACTTCTTCTCCTCCGCCTCTTTTCACCGAGCCCATGGAGGAAAACGTCGCTCTCGGTGGCGAGGAGGTCGCTGCTTCTGGCGCCGCTGCAGGTGAAGAAGAAGGTGAAGAGAATGCTATGAACTGGAGCCACTGCAACATGGTTCCTTACCTTCTTCCGGCTCTGGAGAATGAAGGGTTTGTCGTAAAAGACAAATGGCAGTACAATGAAGACGACACCGAGCCGTCTCCAGCATCCGGCGAACGGGTCCTCCTTGCCTCCCACATAAATCGAGGTATGGGATTTCCACCATCCGCCTTCTTTCTCCAAATCTTAGATCATTATAGGATTCAGCCGCACAACCTTCCCCCAAACTCCATTCTTTATCTAGCTGGGTTTCAGGCCCTATTCGAGGGGTATCTAGGAATAGAACCTAGATTAGATTTCTGGCAGTATTGCTTTGGAGTGAAATGCAATCCCTCCGAAGGCGCCCTTCCGACATGCGGGACCATCTCCTTCACCCTACGTAGGTTTAGGGAGGATTGGTTCCCGAAAATCAAAACCTCGGGGTTCGTCAAATTCTGGATGGGCTCCTTTTTCTATCATGCGGATTTCCCGTTTCCTTGAAAGGAGATGGGAATCCCGCCTCCGCAAAGAGAACTCGGAGCTTTACAAGATGACTGTAAAGATCTAGAAGGACTTGGAGGCCAGCCAGCTTGCTGTCGGAATTGCCGAGTCCCGCGCATCTTCTCAAGCTGAGAAAGATGCAGCAACTATCCGGGACCTGGAGAACGCCCTCAATCAACGCCTTGAATAAGGCGTTGAGATGGACAAAATTCTCGATAATTTTTAACGTCTTTTACCGGATTTTTTCCTTATACTTTTGACAGTATGTTTCCTCTTTCTCCTTCTGCAAATTTCTAACTTTTTCTTGTTATGTTTTAACAGAAGGGAACCCCTTCTTTACCCGGATTGATAGAATCTGGGATTTCGGGAAGATCTTTACCAGAAGGCAACCGGTATCCCTCAAGGATACACGGAAGCGCAAAGGGCCGACATCTTCGATTCTGTCAAGGGGCACGCCACCAAGATAGCACAAATGGAGTCGATCTCAACCTTCTACCCGGAGGAAGAGATTCCGGCACCTCCCGAGAACCCCAGCGACAGCGACGAAGAAGACTCGGATTCTGAGGAGGCCGCCTGGTTCCTAAGTAGTTTGGCAGGAACAAAATAGAAGCATTACTATTCTTTCACTTTAACATCCATTGTAATGCTATCTATCATTTGTATAAACAAGTATTCCCCCTTTTGAAGTGACATTTTTAGTCTTTGCAAGTTTTCTGGGTTTTAATTACTTTTCCTTCTAAGTTCTCTGGCTTATACGTTTTGACTGTCCTTAGTGTTGAAATGGCTCAATAGTACTTAATCTTCATGCCAAGTGACTGGGTTCAAACCTATCAGTCGAAACTCGGAAACATGGGTTGTACTTAGGCATTTTTACTTACTAATTCCAGTGACCCAACATACAAACTATCATATAATACTTAGGAAAAAGTAAGGAATTTTGAAAAAGTATGAAACTCAGGCACGCAGGCACAATCTAGGTTTCCTTAAGCCTCCTTAGGCTAGAAAATCATTTAGATTTATAACTTTGAGCATGCAGGCAAAATTCGGGTTAACATTGAAGCAATTTGAAAGATTATTGGGAAATAGATAAGACGGTACTTATGCTTTGAACAATAACAATAAGGAAGATAAAAAATGCATGAATTCCGACAACTTTATTTCATGATCTCAAAGATGTTTACATAGAATTTGAACTAAGTGAAAAAGGGACGTAACTGCTGGATGCTCCAGGGTCTGTTTGTTTCTCCCAGTTCTACATCTATCTTTCTCTTTCTTTTGTGATTCAGTCTTTTAGGATCACCTTCTGTATCCCGAATGTCTTAGCACTAAGTCACCTTCTTTGAAAGAACGGTGTCTAATTTTCCGACTATGATAACGTCGCAATCCTTGCTGACAAATGGCGGATCTTTGTAGCACAAGCTCTCGTTCTTCTTCTAAGAGATCGACGTCATCCTGTCGTGCGTTTTTGGCATCCGAGTCTTCGTATGCTAGCACTCTTGGGCTATCATGGAGCATGTCCGTAGGAAGCACTGCTTCTACACCATAAATCAGGAAAAAACGGAGTTTGTCCAGTTGATCTATTTGGCGTCGTTCGAATACTCCAAAGCACATAAGGTAATTCTTCTACCCATGCTCCAGCTGCTCTATGAAGAGGAGATTCGAGTCTTGCGCGTATTCCCTGCAGGATAGAACTATTCATTTGTTCAACCTGTCTATTGGATTGTGGGTGTGCCACATATGTTAGATCTAGGCGAATTCCCGTTTGTCGGTAATATTTTGCCAACTCTCCAATAGAGAAATTTTTCCCGTTATCTGCGATTATGCTGTGTGGAACGCTATATCTCATGACTATGTCAATGATGAAATTTCTGGCAGTCACACCGTCAAGTTTTTTGATGGGTTTCGCCTCCACCCACTTGGTGTATTTATGTACTGCAATCAGTAGATGTGTAAGTCCACCTCTTGCAGTTTTGAATGGTCCCATCATATCTAGCCCCCATAATGCAAATGGCCATGTTATGGGGATAGTTTTGAGTTCTTCAGCTGCCATATTCGTCTGCTTGGCATAATACTGACATCCGGCACATGTGTTTACTATGTGCTCCGCGTCTGCCTTGGCTGTGAGCCAGAAAAACCCTGTGCGGAATGCTTTTTGACTATGCTTTTTGATTAAGCATGATGTCCGCAATCTCCTGCATGGATTTCCTGTAGAATTTCTTGTCCTTCTTCTGGCGAAATACACCGCTGAAAAATTCCGATAGTACTGCGTTTATACATGAAACCATTACATAGTGTATCCTTTGCATCGGCGTTGTATCTGCCTTTGCAAGACTTCGTCTACTCCATCCGAGAACTTCTGATCAACTAAGAAGTTTAAGTATGGAATTGTCCAATCCGGGTTAACAAGCAGGAGTTCAGTTGACTCGGAAACGAGAGGATAATCAACATCTCCACCTTTTATTGATGGTTCATGCAAATGTTGGACAAACACACCAGGTGGTAGGGTTTTCACTCTTTCCGATCCCATGCGGGCTAGTGCATCCGTGTTCCAATTTTCTTCCCTTTTGATATGAAGTACCTCAAATCCTAGGAAGCAAATGGCAAACTCGTCCACAGTTCTCCAATATTCGTCCATAATGGGGCTTTTGGCATCCCATGTTTGGTTTAGCTGATGTTGCACCAAGTCCGAGTCACCATAACAAAGTATACGCTTGACGCCTATCTCCTTTGCAATATGCAAGCCATGGAGAAAAGCTTCGTATTCTGCCACATTGTTGCTAGCGTTAAAATGTATTTGTAATACATATTCCATTATGTCACCTTTTGGAGATTTAAGCACTACACAAGCTCCAGCGACTTCTTTCATTTTTAGATCCATCAAAATGCATGACCCAATTTTCCGACTCCGACATTGGTGTGTTTTCCATTGCTTCTGTCCAATCAACAATGAAATCTGCCAACACCTGGGATTTAATTGTCGTTCGAGGTTGTTACTTAATGTCGAACGCAGCTAGTTCAATGCCCCATTTGGCGACTCGGCCTGTTGCGACCGCATTTTTTATTATATCCCCTAGTGGTTCTTTGCTTACCACTATTATGGAATGTCCTTGGAAATAATGGCGGAGATTTCGAGATGCAAAAAAACACGCCATATGCCAATTTTTTTATAATGTGGATATCTTTGTTTTGACTCGGCGAACACCTCGCTCACGTAGTACACTGGATGTTGATCTGGTACGCTTTTCTCATCTTTCCGTCTTTCCACAATTATCGTTGCACTAATAACCCGGTTTGTTGTTGTAAGATATAGTAACATGGGTTGTTCGTCTTTTGGGGATGCCAAAATCGGATCTTTCATCAAGGTTTCTTTTAGCTGGGTTAATGCTTTGTCCGCCTCTTCTGTCCATTCAAATTTGTCGGGTTTCTTGTATAATGGCAGAGCTTTGTCACCTGGCTGCAGAACCCGTCAATCTTTGGACATCTTTTAAGCACGTAGGCCTTGTGATATTTTGCCTTGATCTTTTCTGTGTTTACTTCTATTCCTCTGTGAGAAACGATAAAACCGAGAAGGTTTCCTGAGGCAACCCCGAATACGCACTTTAATGGATTCAACTTCATCTTATAAATGCGCAAATTTTCGAAAGTTTCTCGTAGATCTTCAATGAGTGTATCCTTTTCCTTGGAAACTACGGCAATGTCATCCACATAAACATGGATGTTTTTGCCTATTTGACTATGCAAGAATCTTTGCATGCAACGCTGGTAAGTTGTGCCGACGTTCTTCAAGTCAAAAGGCATGGTTATGTAATAGTAAGTTCCATACGGGGTTATGAAGGAAGTTTTTATTTTATCCTCCTCCTTCATACGTATTTGATGGTACCCGGAATAAGCATCCAAAATACATAAAAGCTCAGAGCCAGCAGTGGTATCTATTATTTGATCGATTCGCGGTAACGCGAACCTATCTTTTGGACACAATTTGTTCAAGCCGGTATAATCTATACACATCCTAAGAACAATATTGTCTTTCTTTGGGACTAATACTGGGTTCGCAGACCAATCAGTATGTATAACTTCCAGGATAAAATCAGTTGCTAAAAGCCGGATAATTTCCTTTCCTATAGCCTTCCGTCTTCTTCCATCGAAACGACGGAGACCTTGTTTGATGGGTTTTGATCCTGGAATTACTTTGAGTTGGTGCTCAGCAGGTTCCCTGGGCACACCTGGCATGCTAGCAGGACACCAGGCGAAAATGTCCAAGTTCTCATGTAGGAACTTGATGAGCGTGTCTCCCTATTTGTCAGTCATACCAGTTCCCACTACGACAAACTTTGTCGGATCTTTGGGGTTTAGGATAACCTGTATTGTATTTTCCGAGGCTTTGAAACTATCTATCGGCTTCAGACTTTATTTTCCTGACGGCATTTCCATCGGCGAAACTTCCTTAGCTAGCTCCTTTAATTCCTCCTTCCGAATCACCTGTTCGGCGCAGAGGGCATTTCCTTTCTCCAGCTCGTTCGCCATTTTGTAATCTCCAGTTATGGTGATTACTCCTCCTTTTGGCCCTGGCATCTTCATCTTGTTATAGATATAACATGATCTTGCCATGAATTTGGCGAAAGCCGTACGTCCGAGTATTGCATGATAAACACTCTCGAAGGGCACCACCTCGAATGAGATCTTTTCCTGACGGTAGTGTTCTCTTTTTCCAAAGGTTACATCTAGGGAAATTTCTCCCAGGGATTGTGCTTGTCTGCCATGAACAATACCATGAAAACGTATGTTACTGTGCCTGAGCTGGGTTTCGGAAATGTGTAGCTGCTTCAATGTACTCAAGTACATGATGTTGATACTAGATCCTCCATCCATCAGCACTCTTTTGAGCCTATTGTTTTGAACAATAGGGCTTACGACCAAAGCATGCGTGTCGGGTTCTGGGATGTTTCCGGGATGATCTGACTGAACCCAGGTAATTGGCGTATTTGAATACTTCAAGTACTTTGGTGTTGGAGGAACAACCGCGTTGATTTCTTGAAGTGTTCTTTTTGCCTGTTTTGCTTAGGGAGTTGCCAGGAAAGTTAGGTTACATTCTCCTTCAACTCTCAGTAATTTGGGCTCGCCTTTTCGCTGATGTTCCTGGATTTTATCGTCGGTGTCTGATTCACTTTCTTTTTTCTCGGCTTCTGGCTTTTGCTTGTTGAACTTTCTCTTGGAATTCTTCCTTTATTCCCGGATCCTACAGTGTCCTTCAAATGCTTGTTGAGGCGGCACTGCGCATTTGTATGGGTAGGCTTCCCAAATTGCGAATGGTGGACACAGTTTTCCGACTTTATCTTTTCCCACTCTTCCTTAGAGTAGGAGATTGGTTCTGTGCTTCGTCCTTTCCATTTGCTTCCATTATCCTTTCCAAAGGTTACGTTTACTTCTTTGGGTTTTGGCTGTGCCTCTAGATTATCCTTCTTTTCAGAGCGGGGTGTCTTTTTGGCCTGAGCCAAAGCATCAATATTTCCACCTCTTGCTCTGATATATGATTCTTCTTTGAAACTCTTCTTTTTGCACTTCCAGGAGTATCAGCGCTGCTTTGATAGGACAAGCAAGGTTTGAAGAGCTCTTACGCGGAAAGTCTTTCGCTCTCTCTTATTCAGCAAACTGACCTCAGTTATTTGTAAAAATAAAATGAAAAAAAAAAGAATAAAGAATCTAATCATAGAGCCGCTGCGTGCTCATTGGCGGTGGTAAGCATGGATCCAAGATCTTTGTGATCTTTCGAACCAACCATGAATGGTACAAGGACGGGTTTCAGGCCATTGATGAAAGCATGCATTGCTTGTACATCACTTACTCCAGATCAACTGTTTTCCATTGTTGTCCATCTTGAGACAAAGTCGACATACGACTCGTCCTCATATTGGACGCAATGGTTTAGCTGGTTTATACTCTTAGGACGTTTGTACATGCCCCGAAAGTGCTGAGCGAATACTTTCGCCATGTATTCCCAACTGTCGATAGTTCTTGATGGTAACCCATTGATCCAATCTCTGGCTCCATCCAATAACATGAGGGGAAGAAACTTCACAGCCTCCAAATATGTCCCTTTGTTAATATGGACAACAGTGTAGTAATCTGAAAGTCACGTATCTGGGTTTGTATTTCATGTATACTTTTGATAAGTTGGAACAATTTTGGCGAAAACAGAATGTAGACTAATTCTTCGGATTCTGTCAGTGAAACACTTAGGTCCGAAGTATAGATCGTCTCTTTTCGCCTTATCGACGTGTGCGGAATATCTGCCGGCTGAATGGACAGAAGGGGATCTGCTCCTTTCTGTCCCATTGTTGCATGAGTGCGCTCTTCCGGGATTATTGTCGTGTCCTTTGGAATAAGGTGGAGTTCTACTCCTTGGCCTTTCTTTGTTCCTAGGAGGATTACGGGATCTCTCACGCATGTGAGGATTATCATATCTTCCAGCTTTTTCAGTTGGGCGTCTCGGAGGCGGCATTATTTGTCCATCTTTACTGTTTTGTTCCTCCCGTTCTTTGTGATCACGGGGATTATTTCCACCTTTCGGCGGATGGGATCCTGTCCTGGACGCTTCATCCTTATTGTCTGGGATTTTCTTGTCCTTCTTGGGGTCTCCCTTCTTTTCCTTAGAATCGCCTGAATCTCCAGGTTCGCCAGGTCCAGGTGCTCCAGCGGCGCACGTAGCAGTTTTGCATAGGGCCGAGTCATCATGCAACTTCCCTGATCTTGCATTTCCTCGCTGTTGTTGTTATAATGCTTTTCCTAAGAAAGCATATACTCCCTGAAGTTTTTCGTCGTTGGAGTATAGATCATCATTAAGGATGGCGAACGCGGCTTTCGCGTTTTCAGCTGTGGTTTTGTAGATGAGTTCGCCCTTAGCGTTTACGCTGTTAACCTGTCTTTGCCAAGAAGGGTTTTGCAACCATTCTTTTGCTGGCAGCACATCCGGCTTTGCAATTCCGGGTAATCTCGTGGGTTTTATCCCGGACATATTCCATCGTTCGAATTCTTCAATTTCCTCTTGCTTTGCTTATAGTGGCTTGTGCTTTGAGGAGGTTTTCTTGAGATCGGAATAGATGTTGCTGTTGCCGCATAAGGGCTTGCCTTCTGGCTTCCAGCACTTCCGGTGGTTCGTGGGGTCCAACCGGGGTTTTGATCAGATCGATCTCGTCCTGTTCCGGCATTTGGGGAACGGGGATTTTTTCCTTTTTCTTCTCCGCGGGTGTGGCTCCGCTTCCTCCTCCTGCTTCCAGGTTTTGGTTGGCAATATCTGACAGTTTTTTCTTCTGGAGCTTGTATTGGAGTTTCTTGGCCGTCTTCTTTTTCTTTTTGGAAGAAGGAGGATTTTTCTAGGTTCTTCCTCTGTCAATTTTTTGACATCGAGGTGAGTTGGACTAGTTTCACCATCCTGTCTTTCCTCATCTGGCGGAGGTGTTTTGGGGTCTTCATCTTCTTCAGCATCCGAGTTTTCAGTCGGTTTTGCCATAAGTACTTCATGGAAGCTTCCCTGCATACATTTGACCTTTCTCTCGAAAGCATCTTCATCTTCATCTTCGGAATCCATGTATTTAGATCCGGGTTCCGACTCCAATCTTGCTTCTATAGCAGCTAATACAGAGTCGGCTTCCGAGTTCGTCGTTTCACTGACTGGTGTCGGATCTTCCACTTGTTCAGTGGGGTTGTTGTTTTCTGCTTCTTCCACGGGATTAGTTTATCTCGTGTTATCCGTGCCCTCATATTGCACCATGCCAATGAAGTGAGATCTGATTGCGGGTGTCTTCGAAGAGGCGGCAATTTCAGCACAGTTTTGGCGATTTGAGCAGAATCCGGGGTATAGGGTGGGTGGGATAAATTTACTTCCATCACAAAATCCCATTGCCTCTGCAGTTAATCCGATAAAAATATTCACAGATCCGATTGGTAAAACGCAGACACTTACCAGGTGATTCTGTGCTGGCATATACGATCCATTGTCGAGGAAGCGCCCGACGTCGCCGTCGAAATCCAAGATTCCGACAGTTATTGTACGGCCGATTCCACCGAGTATTCCCGATCGAAACGTAACACCTGACGCCGCTGGCCCCACGCTGTCGATACATCGTAGTAAGGATCATAGACGGGGATGCCATGAGCCTACGGGTAGAGACGTGGGGGATGTGGCAGTACGACAATAGAGAACACTAGGTTTTACCCAGGTTCGGTACGATGCAACTAGGCGGCGTTCCCACTCCTGCAATCTCACTAAATCAGGGCTGAAGCCTGAAGTATACAAAGTACAATGTGAGTATGGTTTCGCTAACTCGGCGAGGATTGACTTCCCGACGAGTTGGCTTCTAGCCGGGTTAAGGATTACAGAAAGGAAACCTAGAAGACTACGGAACGTATCTAACTTGGAAAGTAAGGAATCCGTCTTCTTCTCCAAGCCGCACCACTTTGGGCCGTGGTCCAGATTCTTCTAGAATCCGGCTTCCTGCGCATCAGCTTACTGGGCCGCCCAATGGACTGTGATCCATTGCCAATAGGACACCCTTGTAATCCGGCTCTTTAGACCAATGCCGGAGATACCCCTCGGTATATATCCCACAAACCATTCTTTAGTTCTTCCTCTCAAAGAGAAAAGAAACAATTTCAGTTTAATAATATCTCCATCAACATCTTTATATTTTAACATCTCACATAGTTCAACAAATATATTAAGATGGGCAGCAGCATCATCAGTACTAACACCAGAAAATTGCTCTCTCATAACAAGGTTTAACAGGGCAGGTTTTATCTCATAAAAATCAGCAGTAGGAGCAGGTGGAGCAATAGGTGTGCTAATGAAATCATTGTTGTTGGTGCTAGTAAACTCACACAACTTAGTGTTCTCAGGAGTAGTCATTTTAGCAAGACTAAAAACAGGAATAAAACCATAGCTAGAATAAGAACTATTTTTTTTGTGTTTTTGAAAAAGGGAAGCAAATAAGACAAATAAAATAAACTAAGCAAAACAAAAACAAAGAAAATAGATCGTAAGTGAGAGACTCCCCTTGCAGAAATTCTCTTCCTCCCCAGCAACGGCGCCAGAAAACTTTGTTGATGACTAACGTTGGTAGACCCCAAGTGAAAAGTGTGAAGAGTGTCGCAGCAAGTTTTCCCTCAGAAAAGAAACCAAGGTTGAATCGACCAGTAGGAGGACAAGAAATCTATGAAGGTTGATGCAGCTGAGGTGGCAGGGCGCACTACCGGTTCAGCAGCAACGTGGAACCTACACAACACAATCAAATCACTTTGTCCCAACGTAGTAGTGAGGTTGTCAATCTCACCGGTTTTGCTGAACACAAAGAGGTTAAACGTATGGTGTGGAAAACAGTATGAAAACAGTATAAAACCAGTAGCAGCAGTATGAAAGCAGTAGGTGTTTTATCAGTATGAGGAAAAAGGACCGGGGTCCATGGTTCACTAGTGGTGTCTCTCCGTGAAAGACAAATAACATGTATGGTGAACAAATTACAGCTGGGCAATTGACAGAAATGAAGGTTGCACCGTAGTGCATATACAAGACATAAATATTACTATGTGATTCATGCAGGCATTACAAAAAAATACATAGACCGTTATCCAACTTCATCTATGACTAATAATCCACCCTCTGAATATCATCCGAACAAACATTGGGTATTAAGTTGCAAGCAGCAGATTATTGTCGTAAGCAAATTGTGTAATGTAAACAATGTAAATTAGGTAAACACCGTTGTTTTCTCCCTAATGGCAACAACACATCCTCCATCCGTCACATTTCTGTCACTCGAGCACAGATGAAAAGGAGGCATGAACCCATTATCGAGCATAAATACTCCCTCTTGGAGTTACTAGCATCTACTTGGTCAGAGCATCTACTAATAACGGAGAGCATGCAAGATCATAAATAACATAAGCATGAAGATAACATGATAGATTGATAATCAGAAGACATAGCATTCAACATTCATCAGATCCCAGCAAACACAACATGTAGCATTACATAAAGATGATCTTGATCATGATAGGAAGCTCACAAGATCTAAACATGAGGTACAAAGTGGAGAGAACAACCATCTAGCTACTGCTATGGACCCGTAGTCCAGGGATGAACTACTCACGCATCACTTCGGAGGAGGGCATGGTGGTGTAGACCCCTCCGGTGATGATTTCCCCCTCCAGCAAGGTGTCGGGGAGAGCTCCAGAACCCTCCCGGTCTCGGGATGACGGTGGCGGCGGCCTCGGGTGTTTCTCGGGAACTAGTGGGATATTTTTACGGTTTATGCCTCGGGGGGATTAAATAGGCAAAAAGGCAGAGGCGGTGGAGGCCTGGGGGCCCCACACCACCCCCCGGCGCGGCCAAGGTGGGAGCGCCGCCCTATGGTGTGGGCCCCATGAGGCCCTCCTTCGGTTCTCTTCGGGACTCCGTGGAACCTTTGGGAATTATAAGACTTCCGGGATTCGAATTTTCTAATTCCGAGAATATTTCCAGAACAACTTTGCTGAAACTAAAAACTGCAGAAAACGGGGAACTGGTTCTGTGGCATCTTGTCAATGAGTTAGTCCGGAAAATCGATAAAAATGACATAAAGTGTATAGCAAACATGTGGGAAGCAATAAGAAAACAAGATGGAACATCATAAATGAAGGATACGTTTATGACGTATCATACCCCCACATCACCGCGGATTTCACCTACTCCTTTGTCCTGAAGCCCGACAATGGTGGGTCTAAGACCGAGTTCACCCGCGATGCCCGCAATGGTCGTGTCCTCCTCGAGCACAGCTCCCAGTGTGTGCTCAAGACCGTCTTATTCACAGACCTGGGACATGTATGAGCACAAACTCATATTGATGCTCATGTATGCATGCTGGTTTTAAATTTTTGAAAAACCTCGTATCTTACAATGGGAATCAAAATACCGGAACTACGTCCGAATATCTAGGCGATGGATATGGTGGATTATATTAAGGTTCTGTTAAGGACTGTTGCACCATCTTATGTGGAGCTTCGGTCGTGTGGTCGGAGAGGACTGAAGGAGACATGGGGAATCGTCCAGAACACTACTGCAGTCAGATAATTGTACATCTGATGTTGCTAGTGACCTTGTGGCATCATAAATGGAGAAACATTCATGCACAGTTCACCGGATACGACTTGGCGGCCTCCACTGCCAGGTAGGCTTAAAATAAATGTGGATGCAGATTACTCTAAAAATCTTCATCAAGGTAGCACTGACATAGGCGTACATGACCATGATGGAAAGCATCTTCGTTCCTAGGTGATTTGGTATGGATCGGCAGGAAGTGCGTTGGTGATGGAGGCTTAAGCGGTCAGAGGTGGAATCAAACTAGTTGTTGATCGAGGTATACACTATGTTTATATGAAACATACTCGCATCAAATAGTGAACCTGTGGGCATCTTCTACTTATGAAAGGTCGGTGGTGGCAGCGATTCTCCTTGATGCTAGCTAGCTGATCGGGAACTTGGAGTCTTTTAATTTGAATTATGTACCTAGGGGAACCGGCTCATGTTTGTGCTAAACGTTGTAGTTCAGATAGAATGACATGTCTTTGGGTAGACTATACCCCCACATTTTTTTATGCATGTACCAGAAAGATTGTAACCCCGACTAAGAACTCGAATCAGCAAGTTTCAGGCGCACTATTTTTTTTATGAGGGTACCTAAGGGGACTAAAAAAATTAATGAGGCGGCTTACTTGCTTATTGTATTGATTTCCAAAAAAAGACAAGTTCCTTGGAGACGATTTAGGGCTTGAGTTGAACTGTACTCATCCTGCAGAAAGAAACACTTTTTTTATTTACTCTAGAAAATATATAACCCATCTATAATAACAGTACTGTGATTTAGATGTATCACGTTAGAAGAACATAATCCAAGTTCTGCCTATCGAACCGTAAGTAGTAACTATTTCACTAGAATAACAATGTAGTGATTCCTAAGTATGCATAATGCACTATTATTGCTGAAAACATAAATAAAATAATGTTGAAATATTAATTAAGCAGTGATATGAATTAGAACTACACATGTGAGAGGTATGCTTGCCATTCACATTAAAGAGGTGAGGTAAACCATTTTTTTTCTAGCGATTCCATACCAATGTTTTCTCCCAATCAAATACAGAACGGAGCCATTCCATTCCATCCTTTTGCTCCAACCAAACACAAAAACTGAAACCGACCCATTCGAGCGGAGTGAAACCACGACATTACGTTCCACTTCGTTCCCGAACCAAACACAACCTTAGCCCACCAATAACAACAACGTAGTTTTTGTAATGACGGGTTATATTTTAAAAATTGGTCAATCAAGATAACTAGCAGTGAGCATAAAGAATAAAAGCTTGATTTAGCACCCATTATAGGAAGACATAGCATAAAACAATAGCTCTTCATTATCCACGTTATTCTTCATAGATATATAATTCATACAGATAAAACAAATTGCGGTACGGGAGACTACCAACTTTGTTCATGGTACCTTGAAATCAACAAATGCAACTAGTGCTTCAAACTTGTTTTGCATATTTAGCTTTATGAATCCCTCGCAACCGATCAGAAAAAATAAGCTTGTCAAAAACGCAATTGTTGTTACTTATCGCATATCATAAGGTTATAGACAATACCTTGAGAAAGCACATGTTAGCTCACGGTCAGAAACAGACTAGTGTTTAATTTTCTGAACTCTGTTTATAGAGGATAAATAGTACCGAAAATTCGATTCGGTTGTTAGATCGAGATGATCCTGGAATCTTAACCCATTGCTAGAATCTAGATCAGGCAGGACCATTCTAGTATCACGTATTCAGTTTATAGATAATACCACTGGTCAGAAACAGGCAGTGTTTAAATTTCTGAACTTTGTTTATTAAAGATAAGGGCATCTCAAACAATGTCCATGTCATTGTAAGATAACATGACAACTCAGCTAAAATCCTACATGGAATAGTAATAATGAGCTGAGAGAAGATTGGTTCTATGATATGCAATGAACAAGGTAGCACGTATAAGATACTTTTTTCTTTGATCCCACTAAATTGAATATATGATTGGGTAGATTGTACTACTTTAGCAATAACACTACCAACAAATTATTGAAATAGTTGTATGATACATTGTTGGTCGATTAGTTGACTCTGAATAGTACTGAACCAGAAATTTGATTTGGCTCTCAGATCACATGATTCTGAAATCTGCACCTAGAATCGAGATGAGGCGGCAGGAGTATTCTACTATCACGCTCTATTCAGTTTGTATTCAGTTTATGAACAGTCGCATGGACTCACATCTGCGAAACATTAATTGGGTTAGGTGCGAGTTGTTTGCACGCGATCCCCACGGGACGTACTACTATTCAATTTCAAATGGGCGAGTGGCCAAGTTGGAATCATCCCGTTGTCACGGAGCAAGTGCGCTGAACTGACACCACGCTCACTACCTACCCACCCCTAACCACGATTCCCGTTCTCTAATCTCTCCATGGCCGTTCTGCTTAAATGGCTTCTCCGCTCGCACCACCAAGCCCCAACCACCGATCCCCATCCTCTCCACCCTGGCGGCGGTCGATCGGACGCCCGCCATGGCCTCGCCGGCGCCGCCAGTCGGCGAATGCGGGACAGAGCTCTCGCTCCCGGGCCTCGCGGACGAGAACCTGGAGGAGATCTTCCTCCGCCTGCCCAGTCCGGCGGCGCTCGCCCGCGCCTCCCTCGCCTGCACGTCCTTCCGCCGCGTCATAACCGAGCGCGCCTTCCTCCGCCGCTTCCGCAAAATCCACCCGCCGCCGCTCCTCGGCCTCGTCGACGAGGAGGGCGTCTTCCTGCCCGCGCAGGCGCCCCACCCTTCCGCCCCGCTCTCCCGCGCTCTCGTCGACGCCGCGGACTTCACCTACTCCTTCGTCCCAAAGCCCGACGACAGTGGTACCTGGCTCCCCCGCGACGCCCGCGATGGCCGTGTCCTCCTCGAGCACAGCTCCCGGTGTGCGCTCAACACCGTCTTCTTCACGGACCTGGCGGTCTGCGACCCCTTGTCGCGGAGATACGTGCTGCTCCCCTCCATCCCCGAGGACATGACCATCCAGGAAGAGCACTTCCTCGAGTTCAGGCCCATGCTAGATCCCATCGGGGAGGACGGGGGCGAGGGCGAGACGTCGTTCAAGGTGATCGGCGTGGCACGCTACAGAACCAAGCTGGCGTCCTTCGTCTTCTCTTCCGTCACCGGACAATGGCGCACAGCCGCGTCTACCAGCTGGAGCTCCATGGGCGCAGTCGAGCTCGAGCCCTCTCGGAAACGCATGCATCGCTTCAACTACTTCCGAGGCTGCTTCTACTGGGCAGATCTTTGGAGGGACAGGCTGCTGGTCCTGGACACGGCCGGGGCCATGATGGAGTTCTCCACCGTCGACCTTCTCACCGGCTACCATGTGCAGCTTAGAAATCAGCCCGGCCTGAGCGTCTGCATGTCTACCATTGTCGATGGCAGTGGCACAGACGGAGCCCTTGAGATGCTTACTCTTGTGGGCGATTACCGCCCTACTCCAACCTCATTTTCTCTCTATCACACCACCGTTCAGCAAAACAACGGCGAATCTTCCGGCGAGTGGCAGCTGAAAAATGTTATGGAGTTGCCTCGCCGGTGGCTCTGTTCGACGATGGGTGCAACAACTGAGGGGTTCTTATTCCTTCGACGTGTTCGAGAAGCTCAGTGGGATGATGATGCACTTGGATTGTTGCCCAAGGGTAACCATGTTGATTTTTTCTCTCTGGAGGTCAAGACTTCTGAACTTAAGCTGGTCTGTATGGCAACATATCAACCCAATCGTGTTCACTCCTACTTTGGCTTCCCGCCATCATTGTCCAAACCAAGCCTGTGAACTACACAGCGGCAAGCCTGTTGTCGAAACCAAGCTTATTCTGTTGGAGATTTCCTTCCTTGTAAAATCGTAAATGGCAGGCTTGTTTTGTTTGTATTTATGAACATGTGGTGCTTTGTTATCCTAATCCGCAATAGTAGTATCGAAAGTGCTATACTGTGAGATCTTGTCAAACAGGAAAGGTGACTATAGAGTAAAGAAAAGGGTCATGCTAGGATAGTCATTTATCCTTCTCCTGCTCTGTAATATCCCACCAATCTATAGGTTTCAGCTCACCCATTACTCCCTCCATTCCATAATATAAGATGTTTTATTATGTGTTTCACATGTTGTCTACATTCGGACTAAAATGAGTGGACATATATATACACTAAAACATGTCTAGATACGTACGTATGTGTGAATATGGAAAAGGTTTAAAACATCTTATATTGTGAAACGGAGGGAGTACATTTGAAATCGTGTGCAAAGCAGTTGGATCAGAGCATGAACTAGGCCTGTAATTGTTCTCAGCAAGCCACTCTTGAAATCAACGAAGAGTAGACCAGCAGTCGAACTACACAAGCCTGGAGCTAAACCAACACAGTATTTGGCGAACAAATACAAACATCGGACACACACACCATTCACAGCACGCTGGCTTACCTTTTGGAATAATACCATCTCCCAGAAGACTCTGCCTGTTCTGCCGTACACGGACAAGATCGCTTAACACTGCACAACTGATCCCTCATACCCCCACATATTTAAGCATTAGCTTTCTGATGAATTCAGCAGCTAACTGAACAAAACACATAACTTCAAAATTACACAGGGCACGGGAACATTATCCAAAAGACCGAATACAACTAAGCTAAACACCTCCACAAGCCTAACATCAGGAGCAAGACATTTCACTGCATAAATTATGTCATCGGACTGAACAACATTTGAACACCAGTCGACGATGAACACCACCACCATCTGCTGCATTTAGGACCGCCTACGAAGGCCCATCCGAGATTTAGCATATCTAATAGATGTTAAGGGAATATACATAATTAACTGCATAGAAACATAGTGGGAAATAATGGGTGCAACAAATGGACAACGTATTTGGTTACTCATATAAGCTCTACCATGTCAATTTTTAATAAAGGTTGTGTAGTCGGACAAATGATAGGTAGTTTAACTGATAGCTAGTGGAAGTGAGACTCAATTTGCAGCATGAACCAAAATCAGACCCCAAATATTTTCTAGAGCATTTTGCCTCAGTGAGATGGATATGTACTTGAAAGATTAAGGGTGTCAAATTTAGTATCACTCGCTCTCATCAAATGATATACTTTCACTTAGTTAAATGCAATCAAATTAACCCTACAAAAAGGATCTGCAATTAGATATAACAGCAAGGAAGTTAATGATCTCCAAATGTAGGATACTCTAAACGCATGCCCTCGCCAGGTGAAGAACGCAGAATAGCTCCTTGGAGACGATTTAGGGCTTCAGTTGAACTGTACTCATCCTGCAGAAGGAAAATTACACTTTTTAGGATTTACTCTCGAAAACTAAAACACATTGATAAAAACAGTAATGGAAATGTTATGTGATTTAGCATTTTCGTGTTAGAAGAACATAATTCAAGTTCTGCCTGTCCAACAGTCGTAACTATTTCACCAGAATTAAGATTGTTGTGATAAGTATGCAGAATGCACTGTGTCGCACCATGGTTTTTAAGGCGGTAAAGCAGGCAAGGCTGCTAACCCCCGCTTTAACCTATAAGCGCTTAAGGCGGTCGGTAAGGCAAGGCAAGGTGACGCCTTGCACATTGCAGGAAAAGAGGAATTGGCAAGGGAAAATAGTAAAGATTGAGAGATGGGCTACTACTTATGCACCTCCCAGTGGCCCAAGAGCCCATCTAGTGGCCATATACTCCTTCCCGTGACCTAATTTCACGATCCTCCTTCTTCCCCATCAAAGCCACCACACACCTTCTGCTCCCTTCCATCATGGTAGCAGCACACAACCCTCAAACTCCTCCCTCTTCATGGTCCCACCCTTCTCCCTCACCTCATCATCCTTCCACAATCACAACAGTGCCTCACCGCAGCATCCTTCGACAATCCCAACAGCAGAGTAGATCGGGAATGGAAGGCGGCGACAGAACCAGGTGCATGACGGGATGCTTGCCGGGGTGCTGGGAGGCGGTGGGGTTGTCGTCTCCAAGCCCCAGGAGCAGACACAGCGAGGAACAGGCAGCGGCCAAGACCTCTTACAACGCTGGACACTGCACTGAGGCAGCCGTACACTTCATGTCTAAGGCAGGGCGGACGCCTTACCGTCCTGAGGCGCCTGAGCGCTTAAGCGTCGCGTTAAAAACCATGTGTAGCACATGGTCAATACCATTTATACATGACATGAACATCAAAATATAAATATAGGTGGAAAGCGGTCTCTGCTAAAATAATGGTCAAGCTGGAACCATTCATGTTGTATGAAGTAACACAGTCTAAATTAGTAATTACCCTCTTATTTGTTAAGATGACAACTGACATTGTCAAGCAAATACGATGTGTTTTCCCAATAACCCACTTAAATAGAGGTTCAACAACAGGGAACGACTGGATCTTCACGGTTCAATTTATTGGACTAAAAACAAATGGATAAAGGAAGTCTCAGCAGAATTTTATCGCTGGAATGAATCAAGTTTACAGATAGTCCCTGGTTTGTACCTTGGTAAAACAAAGCGCAATAGAAGGCAAGTTTTTGTAATAATGAGATAAGATTGTCTTAATGAAAAATGTGCAATCAAGATAACTAGCGATGAGCACAAAGAATAAATGATTGATTTACACCAATTATAAAGCATAAACTAGTAGCTCTTTATCGCGAAAAGGGAGACTGACAAATTTGCTCATGATACCTTAAAATCAACAAATGCAACTGGTGCTCCAAACTTGTTTTGCATCTTTAGCTTTATGAATCCCTCACAACTGATCATGAAAATAAGCTTGTCAAAAACACAACTGTTATTTATCCCATATCATAAGGTTATAGACAATACCTTGAGAAAACATCTGTTAGCTCACGGTCAGAAACAGACTGACCAAGGTTTGCAACAAAAAGGGTAGGGCATGGAGGATTATTTTGAGGAACAAATATTGATGGATCCTGCAGTCAAGTGCACATAAAAAACAAGTAAGCCTTGTGCCTAATCCAAAAAAAAAAAATGAAGGGCCATATAAGTACGCAGGCAAAAAGAAATACACAGTAAACTTGTAAAATCATGTTAGTTTATATAAGTGTGCCAGTATATAATAGCAAGTCAGCAACAGATCCCACATCATTCTATGTTTCCACCCCACACCTTCTTTATTTCAGTGTGTCAAAAACATAGCACAGCTAAAGCAATTCTACCAGTATATGTTCCAAAATAACCCTGCAGATCATATAGCAGCTTATGCATTTAGGACAGAATTGCTTTATTTTAAATTTTCATAACTTTATGCAGCCTTGTAACAACATACTGAATGAAGCAAATCACTTTGTATTAGCAGTTAAAATACCACTTAAACTTACTTAAGTTAATAACTGGCATTTCCTTCAAGAACGTTAATAACTTGCACAAATATCTTACTGCAGGAGACCAGTGGACATTTTGTCTTCTTACAAGGGAAATCACCATCGTTAAAACTATAACTGTAGAGGTGGATTGGAACAAATGGTATGAAAAAAGCCGCGGCTACCTTTATTTTTAGTAATTTAGTTTTGAATGGAATTAACAATATTATAACAAGCTTTTCCTGAATGTAAAGAGGATTGTAAGCTTAATTAGTAGCTTTGCACCAACTGTTCACGATTGTCTTATGGCTAAGAACTTGTGTCAGAACATCAACAAAGTTTCCATAAAGGTAGGTCAAGAAATCAAGAAACATTAGAAAAGCCTCCTGCATATGAAACTACAATAACCTAAAATTGGATCACTATTTAAAATATCATAGTTTATTACTTCAAATTAACAAATGTCGTACATGATTGAGATACACATATCAGGATGGAAGAATCATCTCACCTTGCTGAAGGCAGTACTTAAGCCGATATTTGCGTAGCTGCAAGTTGGAAATACTAATAGTTAGAATTATGACATTTCCTTAATATAGATGTCCGATTTAGTATTTCCTGTCCTCTTTCTAGTATCAGCTGCAGCATAGCTTAAGCTGATTTTCCTAACAAAATCACATAAAAAGACTGTGCCAAGTAGTGTGCCATAACCTTTGTGCAGAAGGATAACCATTCAAGCTGTGTGAAGAATTACCCATTCCGGACATGTGAATATTGCTTCCAGCACCTGATATGGCGCAAAGTGTGCCAAAGATGTGCAAGGTGAGTGTTTTGCAAAGATGAGTGTCATTTCACCGAGGATATGAAGTCACAGATAACAGGCGTAGTTGTATATGAACAAAAAGAAAATAATACAATACAAATTATAGGAGCTCCACAATGAGGAGCTGCTATAGAATCGTGGATTTGGAATAGTCTACATATTAATCATATGACTGTAATGAAGCTACAGTGACCACCAACATGAATACATGGTGGTGGGTGGATCAATCAAGTGTAAAAATGTAAATACTTTCCCCCGAAAAAACAAAACCTACGCTACTAGAATAATACCTGAATCAGGAAGGTCCCTTGGATTTCTAGATCTTTTCCCAGCAGATTTAGGGAAATCATAATCTATATAAGCAAAAAAGAAAGGGTGTGGGGCTGTGAGAAACAGCAGAATAGACAATAGTCATCCCATAATAATAACATAAAAGAACAAATTATGCAACCTGTTCTCGGGCGCTTTGACCTTGAATTGGATTTTGCAAGATCCACATGGATCGAACAATTCTTCTCAAGGTCAAATGTTAATCCCTGCAAGAAGAAATGATTCAGAAATTGAGCACTACGCCATTGCTAACTTGACATAACAGATTATCTTCGGCGTAAGCATTCAAACCTAGTGTCGAAACAGTAGTTCATCGAAATCATATGGGAGTGACAGCAATAGTAATAACAGAGAAAATTAACTAAATGTGATTCTTAATTGTGGTGAAGATCTTACATTTGTGGCACTCATTGCAGCTAACGCAGATGGTTGATCTGCAAACACAGCAAATGCATACGACTGCAAGACAGGGAAATTCAGGTTGGGTTAGGTACAACATTCATAAAAAAGGATCAGCAGAAGAAGACTCCCATGCCAAGGGTTCGCAAACCCTAGACTAGGGTGGGAGGGAACGGAGGGGTTTGACCGTTTGAGGGAAGGTAACAGGGGATGAAAACCTGAGCTGATTTGCCGGAGCGGAGGTGGGAGGAGACGTATCCGGGGAAGTCGCGGAAGAGGTTGTAGACCTCGCGGGGCTTCACATCGGCGGGGAGGCCGGCAACGAAGAGGGTGCGCAGCTCGTCGCGCGGCGGCGCCAGGGGCTCCGCGCGGTCGAAGTAGCCCCCGTAGGCCGGGGGCGGAGGCTGGGGCAGGTAGGCGGCGTGGTGGCGGAAGGCGTACGCGGACGTGCCCGGCGGGGGAGGAGGCGGGGCAGCGTAGGAGGAGGGCGGCGGGTTGTAGTACGAGGAGGCCATGCGCGCGGCGCGGGCGGACAATGGGGCGGCGTCGGCGGAGGAGGGATGGGGACTTGAGTGCCGAGGGTTTCGTCGTCTTCCCTGCGGCCGGCGGGATTTGCGGTGGTTTTCGGGTGCCCGTGGGCTCGTTCAGGGTTTCGATTTGGGGTGGCCGCGGCGTCGTGGTCGGCCGGGATTCTAACGGCAACCGGTGTCTATCCGCCCTGCGTCCTCCGATGATAGAGTCGAATTCCAGCCGAGCTCTCGTCTCGGCTCGACTCTTAAACTCAGCGCGTGTTTGGTAGCCCGGTCCTCTCCAACACAGCTTGGCCAAGCTGAAGTCATACTCCCTCCGTCCCAAAATAGGATGCCTATAGTTTTTGGTTAAAGTCAAACTTTAATAAGTTTGACTAACTATATAAAAAAATATATCAACTTGTACAATACCAAATACACATGATATGAAAATACATTTCATTGCGATTCTAACTATATTAATTTGAAATTATAAATGTCGACCAGTTTCTCTATATAGTTGGTCAAACTATGAAAAGTTTGACTTTTCATAAAAACTATACGCGTCCTATTTTGGGACAGAGGGAGTAGGTGCTGGCCAGAGATAGGAGACCTAGGCGACTAGGGTTGGTGACCTAGGCGACTAGGGTTTGCAATTTCTACTTCGTAGATTCGTTTTGGAGTCTGATCAAGTTCGTTTAGGGATCCCCTCTAATTCTCGGCTGCCCTTGCCTGGGCTGCGCCTCGTTCGTCCTAAGGGCATCTCCAGTCGTTGCGTCCCCCCAGGGCTCAAAACGCCGCTGTTTTGGGGCCGCCGCGACGCCAAACGGCGCTAATCTGGAACCTGGAGGGGCAGGCTTCCCAGTCGCTCCCCGAGCCCAAGATTCGGCCCAAAAAAACACGATTTAAAAACTAGACGCATTTTATTGAATTTAGCCAAAGTTCGTACAAATTTCGACGCGAATTTAAACTAGAACGCAAATTTAAACTAAAACTAAATCTACTAAAGGCCCAGGCTCTCGGCGATGGACTGGCTATAGTCGACGTCGTCGCCGTCGTCGTCGTCGTCGTCGGGGCGTTTGCTCGTCCCTGTCCGGCGTCGCCGCAGCTGGAGCTGCCCCACCTGCTCGCCGCGAGGGCTCGCTGGATCTCGTCCTCCTCGTCGGAGTCGGGGTCCAGCACGACATAGGCGGGGGCCTTCGTCGGTGGCGGGGGAGGGACGCGGCTCGGGAGGCGGCTGTCCGGCGGGCACGGGTAGCCCGCGCAGTACAGCGCCATCGCCTCGCTCCGGCGAAGGTGGCGGCGTGGGAAGCCGTTGGCTGCGGCGTCGTCCTTGTAGCTCGCCATTTTTCCTGCGTGGAGGACGGGGGAGAGGAGAGGAGAGCGCCGAGGGAAGGAGAGGAGCGAGGTGGAAGAATGGCGAGCGCGGCGAGCGGCGGGGGGATTTTATAGGCGGCCGGGCATTTACTGCGCGCGCGTACCCTCGCTGCCGCCCGCCACGCCATTACGCCGGCAGCCTTTGAACGGGCGCATGCACTGAGCGGCCGCCACGCCATAAACGCCGGCAGCCTTTTGACCGACGCGGGAGCCGAGAAGATGATCACGGGGCGGTTCTGTTCCCGCGCTTTTTCGTCGCGTCACTGACAGAGCTGGCCCGCGCGCGCGGCCGCGCAATTTCGCCCCCCAGGCCGAACCCAGCGGGCTGGGTTTGGCCTGGGTGTCGCGGCGCGAAATAGCGCCGAAACGGCGCTATTTGGGCTTCTGGGGGGCCGAGTGGTGAGGAAACGGCGCTATTCGCCGCTTCCGGCGCGAAAAAGCCCGCCTGGGGGGGCGACTGGAGATGCCCTAAGGCTCTTGCAAGCATCGTCTCTCGTTGTCTGTCGGCGACTTATGGCAACTCCAGTGGGATCCGATGAAAGCAAGACCAACTTCCTGGCGACTGGGATCGGGGGCAGATCATCGGAGCCAATTGATGATGAGCTACAGAGGTTGGGTGTCGAGGATGATGAGCTGGATGACTTGGTTTTCGAAGAGGAAGAGGATGCGCCTAAGGAAGGAGTAAAGTGGCTCGCCCTGGCACGTGTTCATGCCTCGAACAAATTCGGCGTCCAAACGTTTGAACAGCACATGATCAACGCATGGTCCCCAGCTCAACGAGTTGATATTTCAGCTTTGGAGGAAAACCTCTTTACTATCCAAAGCTACTGTCTTGGCGACTGGATGAAGATTACAGAAGGGGGACCTTGGCTTTTTAAGCAACATGCGGTAGTAATCGAACCCTATGACGGATTGGATCCAGTCAAGTCTGTCGATCTGAACTTCATCTCTGTTTGGGTGCAAATTCACAACCTACCGCCAGGGTATAGGAAATCCAACAGTCTGATTACAAATTTAGCTGAGAAGAAGCTTGGTAAGGTGATGAAGGTGGAAGCTGAACTGACAGGTATTGGTAATTTTGTTAGGGTCCGGGTGAGGCTGGATGTTCGGAAGGTTTTAGCCAGATTCGTTTCTGTATCAAGAGCAGGACAAAGAGAGTTCTATGCTATTAAATTTGAGAAATTTCCCAAATTTTTTGGAGCCTGTGGTTTCCTTGGACATATGCATACAGAGTGTGGCTCAGGTGAACATGATGAAGCACAATTGAAGTGGGGGGATTGGTTGAAAGCTGATTGGGAATCTAGGCAAGGTCGGAGGCAGAGCACTGGATTCAGAGATTTTGGACGTGGCAGGAGTGGAGGGGGTAGAGAGCATGGTGGTAGGGGTCGCCGGGGTGACTTTGTTGACTGGCTTCTGCACCCTGAAAAAAGAACTAAGAAAAAGGAGGACATGGTTGAGAATATAGCTGTAAATAGTGAATTAGGTGATACTGCCTCGAGCCCCATTAAACAACATGATGTCGAGATGACGGAAGCTGAAAAATGTGCAAGGAAGCGTCTTAATTACCTGCCAGAGGATCGTGAGCGAGTGAATGAGGGAGCCTTGGTGGTAATGCCAAATAAACCTCGGATAGCAGCGGGTTTGGAGCCCAATTTGGAGAATAATTCTTCTGATTCAGCGAAGAGACATAAGAGGGAGAACAACAGTAAGCAAACACAATCAAATTCATCGGCGGGCTCGTTCGACGGTCTCTGCCGGGATCAATGATTATTATATGTTGGAACTGCCGAGGAATGCGTAAATCCTCGGCAGTTCTTGGGCTCCTGGAACTCCAGGCGCGATTGCATCCAGATGTGCTCTTTCTGTCTGAAGCACACATGTGTAAAGCTAAGGCAGAAAATCTTCGTAGGAAGCTTGGTTTTGACGAGATGGCAGTCTCGGTCAGCGATGGTCGCAGTGGTGGTTTAGTTATGTTCTGGAATAGTTCTATCACTATCACATCAGTGAATTTGTCTCCAAACTATATTGATCTTCGCATATCTGAGCATGGTGGAGCGGGATGGCGCTTTACTGTCTTATATGGCGAGCTGAGTGGGGATAGGAAGCATCTTACATGGAGTACATTCAGAATTTGCATGGGGCGGTTGATCTCCCCTGGATTTTGGCGGGGGATTTTAACGAAATTTTGTATTCCAATGAAAAATAGGGGGGAACTCGTCCCCAGCGTTGCATGCAAGCGTTCCGCGATACTCTTTCTGATTGTAATCTTGAAGACATGGGTTTTAATGGTGACATGTTCACGTGGAGAAGAGGCAGGATACGGGAGAGGTTGGATCGTGCTGTTTGTGATCCTAGGTGGGCTGCTATGTTCCCGCTAGCAGCGGTTATCAACGAAGAATATGGGAAGTCCGATCACCGGGCAATTGTCATTGACACGGAGTTCAAATCGGGCCTTCATAAATTTCCTAGGCGGAAAGAGCTGAAATTTGAATCTCGTTGGCTATGTGAGCAGTCGGTTGAGGCTATTATTCGGACGGCGTGGGAGCGGGCAAAACTGATCCATGCCCAAGCACCATTAAAGGACCATACGAGGGAGGTCCATGAGGCTCTCCATGCGTGATAAATCAGTTCTTAAAGGCCCTCGACAACGGATCCGGGAATTACAGAAAGATCTTAATGTGGTGATGTCAGGACCTTTGTCTGATGAGGCCACCGCACGTCAAATGGAGATTCAACTAAAAATTGAGGAACTACTCGAATAGGAGGAATTAGATTGGGTTCAACGAGGTCGGGTTAACTGGCTCCAGCACGGTGATCAAAATACAGCGTTTTTCCACCGGTTCGCCACGGCTCGCAGGAAGAAGAATTTCATTAAATCACTTCGCGATGATACTGGAGTGCTCGTGGAGGACCCGACCCAGCTTAACTATCTGGCTTCAAATTATTTTCACAATCTCTTTAATTCGGAGGTGCAACAACCTAGCCAAGAGGTAATCCGCAAGGTTCAACCGTGTGTCTCGGACGCAATGAACGAAATACTCACAACCCCGTATACTAGAGAAGAGGTGAAGAAGGCTTTCCAGGCTATTCCAGCATATGCTATGTCAGTTTTCAAGCTACCCAAACAGATTATCAAAGGGATTATATCTGCAATGTCCCAATTCTGGTGGGGAGATGATGACCAGCCAAAACATATGCATTGGTTTTCTTGGTGGAAGTTATGTGTCCCAAAACGGCAAGGTGGCATGGGTTTCAGGGATCTTCATTGTTTTAATCTTGCAATGTTAGCTAAGCAATGTTGGAGGCTTGTGTCTGAACCTAACTCGTTGTGTGCATCAATTCTGAGAGCAAAATATTATCCTAATGGAGACATCCTGAATTGCCATCTCAAAAAGGGGATTTCATTTACTTGGCAAAGCATCTGGGCTGGTATTCAATCTTTTAAAAGAGGACATATATGGAGAGTGGGGGATGGCTCGGAAATCAAAATATGGGAGGACCCCTGGATACCAGGTAATAGTAATTGCACGATTCTGACAAGGAGGGGGAACATTGTTTACTCAAGAGTGTCTGAGCTCATCGATGGTGAGTCCGGGCAGTGGGATGAGGAGCTTATCAGAGATTTGTTTTGGTCGGTTGACGCCCAACGAATTTTAAATATCCTTGTCTCGGTTGGAAGGGTGGAGGATTTCATTACATGGCATCAAACCAAAAACGGAATATTTTCCGTTCGGTCCTGTTATCACATGGAGTGGGAGCATCAACATGGTAACAAACTGTGTCGACTAACTCCATTCGGTACCTCTTCCTCCCTTCCAATTTGGAAAAATCTTTGGTCTTTACACGTTCCAGCAAAGATTAAGATTCACTGTTGGAGAAGTCTACTGGGGGCGATCCCATGCAATGGAGTCCTGGCTAACAGACACATGATCCCAAGTGGACAATGCACTCTGTGTACTTTTGAGTATGAGAGTATTCGACACGCGTTCTTTGCATGTGCAAGGGTGAAGGAAATATGGATGTATCTTGGGATGGCAGATGTTATTGCGCAAGCATGCGTGGTGGAGGTCGAAGGAAGATCGGTCCTTGAAGTCCTCCTTCGTGACAAAACAGCGAAAGCCCCATTGCTTGAGGAGGTTGATCAAAACGATCTTGTAGTCGTGGCAGTCTGGTATATTTGGTGGGAGAGAAGAAGGGTCTCTCACGGGGAGATAGTGCAATCCTCAGCTAGAACGGCCCAAGCAATTTCTACGCTTACTTTAAACTATACAAGGGCCAGAAGGAAAAATACTGGTATTAGCCGTCATGGCTGGACTAAACCCATTGCTGATTATGCTAAACTTAATGTGGACGCAGGTTTTAATATTGATGAGGGAGCGGGAAGTGTTGGAGCAATTCTCAGGGATGACCAAGGCCACTTTCTTGCAGCGAGCAACCGGGTCCTCAATTATGTGTCCGACGTGGGGACAGCAGAGGCGGAGGCTCTCCGAGATGGACTAATCCTGGCAGGCCAAGTTGGATGCAATAGATTGGAGGTCAATTCCGACAGCATGGATGTTATGGAGGTGATGATACATGGCAGGAATTCCCTAGGACCAGCAGCTGCTATCTTTGAGGAGTGCTCCTTTCTTTCTCACAATTTTAATCGCGTTGTTTATGCGCATTTCCCTAGAGAAGCTAATATAGCTGCGCATCTTTTAGCTAGACATGTTGAGGGAACGTTGTCATCTGTTTGGCATGAGGAACCCCCCGGATTTTCTCCTTCCCAGACTAGCTGAGGATGTAATAATTGTGTAACTGTGGGGGCAGCAAGTTTTTTACGCACTCTTTTCCTTACCAGCGTACCTAAGGGGACTGGAAGGTTTTTAATGAGGCGGCTTGCTGCTCGGTTTAGTGAGTTTATTATTATTTCAACAACAAAAAAAGGTGTTGGCCAGAGATTTTTCTGTCTGTTTGGTGGGTTGTATTGGTTGGGCCGGGCTTACTTGAGATATCGTTTGGTAGGCTGTATTGGTTGGGCCAAGGTGTGACTAGAATCCAGAAAATAAAGTTACAAATAGATCCAAAGTCTTAGAAACAAGTCCCCGCAAATAAAATAAAAGAGCGATCGGGTCTTGTAGGGAGCATCTCGCTGCCGGCGGCTCTCCTGGCCAGCCAAGGACGAGGCGAGGAGGCGGCGGCGCGTTCCCTAGTGCGGCGTGTTCTCTGGACTAGGCGAGGAGGTGGCGGCACGTTCCCTAGCGCGGCGACGCCGGTTCTTGCGTGTGGAGCGGCACATGCACCGATTCAGGCGGCTACCAGCGGTGCAGAGCCGGCAAGAGACCGTTCGAGCGCGGACGACGTTGCTAGCGGAAGTGCAGGGCGCGGGGCGGGGTTGAGGCGACGCGGGGCGACGAGACTGGGGGCGTGGCGGGCATGGCGACAGGAGCTGCGGGGTGGAAGGAGAGTGAGGGGCTCGGGCGGGGGAAGTGTTCGGGTTTCGGGCGGGGCTGGCCGCGGGACGGCCCGGTGGGTCCCACGCGTGGGATTTTTTGGGATGAAGTGGGCAGGGCTGAGGAGAGAACCTCGTTTCCAGCTTCTCTCGTGGACAGGGCTGAGAGCTGTTTTTGGGGTGAGGTGGGTAGGGCTGAGGAGGGCAAACCGGGCTACCAAACAACTGAAATTGGGGTGAGGAGAGATTTTCTCAGCCCAACCGAGCTACCAAACACACCCTCAGTTGGTTAAACAAACAGAGTGTAAAATCCAATCTCGGGTTGCTCAATGAACTTCCGAAGATACTCGTTTAATTTTGTAAAACCGTAAAGTCAATATTGCATATTGTATTTATAATTATCTCGATGATATGGCTACTAGTCTTAAACCCATTATGCTACCTCTCCATGGGCTGGATTCGTCAAAAGTTTGGTGGTATTCATCAAAAACTTGAACAAGTGAGTCGGATGATTGAATTTCTTAGTTGTATTGATTGATGAAGTTGCTATGGCGGAATAGAAAATAAAATTATTATGGAAACATGAACTTCTTTACAACAAAAAAAATTGTTGGCAAAATATTTCAGGAGCGAATTGGTTAAAAGAGAGTGGCTGAAAATCGACTTATTTGAGTCGTGAAGCTTCGTATAATTGCATCCTTCGTAATGAAGATGGCAAAATGACTTGTCAAGTGGATGAGTTCATCTGATGGCTATAATTTCAAGTACTTGTTTCTTATTTAATTGTTAATAACATTATTTCTTTCTCAACCACACTGATATGATGGGAAATTACTAGAACTAAAAGATGGCATATATACAAGTGCGGGATTGTATGTTTATGCTGAAAATTAGTGACCATGTAGGTTTGATGCTATCCCGTTGAAACACACGGGCATTATGTTAGTAGCAGTTAAAAAACGACGGTTACCAACGATTATGATGTGAAATGGCGACTCTCGTATGATGGTGATTATTTACAATAAACTCCGGGCAAATGCGAATCATCTACATGTCATATTACGTGCTAGGATCATCTCTTTGGATGTACTACTATCTTGTGATTCGGATACTGCAATTTTGATGAACCCCAAACTCCACGAAATCCTAAAATCCGGCTTTCTGGTCCGATGTCTCAATTTTCCACGACTCTGCAAAATGTCCGACATCATAATACAAGACAGACAAGCAGGAGTAAGGGTATTACCTCCACGAGGGACCCGTACCTGGGTAAAACATGCCCCCTCGAGTCCACCAGTGCATATATCGTTCCACTACTCGAAACCCTATCGGCTCGCCCGAGGGATTTGTTGATATGAATCATCGACAATTGGCGCCGTCCGTGGGAACGGCAGTCTCTGGATCCACGGTCTCGTCGGCTTCATCTGCACCAATCTTCAACTGTAGCCTGGAATGTTTGTCTCCTGCGGAGCCAATCTGGTTCGAGTCGTTCGTCTACACGCCCCACTTGCCGGCCTCTCGCCCGGCGTTCAGCGGTGTCGAGGAGGGCGTCAAGATGACGTTCGGCAACCTCCACTTCCGTGCCATAAAATGAGGGGATCCTACGCTTCCCCGACTCCACGGAACTCGACGGATCTGACGCTGAGTGCATCTCGAGCACGGCGACTCAGGAATTGCCACTCGAAAACTCCGATTGCATCTCAGAGTCGAGTTACGGCTCCATCCGCCACAACAGGCTCGACTTCCACACCGTCGCCTCTGAAGAACCCATCGACCTCAACAAGGGAGACTGTCCCGCTCCAAAGACTCACGGGCCATATCTGGCTCACGTCTGCATGGTTGGACCTGAAGAGGAACCTGCCAAAACGGAGGCTAGCCTGACAGCGAGGCAACGAATCAAGGTCTTGGGGGCCGCCTGAAACAAGGGGAAGGGAGCGGTGGAGGCAAGCCAGCCAATAAAAGCCGGATCCACCCAAGAAGGTCGATAGCATACCACTACTTATTGTTGCTGAAAAATCAAGAGATGATAAACGCTCGCAAGGAACTCGATGCGCGCAAACGCGCGGCAGAAGCCTCGAGTGCGCGCCGGGCAGAACTCTCCAGAACTCGTGACTCGGCGGGGAATCAGCCTGTCAAGAAAGGAAAGTACGTCTTGAAGACTGCTCGTGTGGACCAAGAATCCCTTAGCGGGATCTCCAAAACTATCGAGACCTCCTTCATGCACGTCGACAAGGAGGGCAACGTGCACCCGAAAACAACCCCCGCGTGGAGCTGCAGTGCCAAGTCCAAAGGGGGCTGGGTCTAGCCAGAGCAGCAATCTCCACCCAAACTCACAGAAAACGACCACCCCGGAGGCCGCGACGCCTCGAACGGACGAACCACCTCGCAGACGGAGAGCACGTCGCCCAAAAGAGGAGACAAAGAATTGCCCTGCCGCCACAGGGGCAAGGAGGCACGACACCGCAACGACGGTCCGCGAAGCAGCGACAATAGCACGCGGCACCGCGATGACAGCCCGCGACACCACGGAGGCCGCTCGCGACATCGTGAGGAAGAACCACGACGCAGCAGTCGCGACACCAGCAGGGAGCCGCTACGAGGTGGCAGCCGATGAACGAATAGTATGAGCACCTAGAGGGGGTGAATAGGTGCTATGACCAATTTTAATTTTTCTTCAAGATTAGGCTTGACACAAAGGTAAATTTTCTAGATAATGCAACTAGGGTGAATTTACCTATATGACAAGAACAACAAAAAATACACTACAAGTAAAGTAAAGGAAGGGGAACGAGATAACTGAAGTCGTAAGCACGCGGAGACATGATGTATTCTCGAGTTCCTCCTTATTAAGGTAGTACGTCTCGTTGGAGGGGTGTGAGTTTTGCCACAAAGGCCTCACCCTATTCTCCGATAAACCCCGCCAAAAAGGCCTAGTCAACCTTTCACTATTGATCCCCTTTGAGGCGGGAATCGAGTCCTTTACAAACAAGTTTGGGGCACACACCAACAACCAAATTGGGGGCTCCCAACAAGCACAAGAATCACCAAGAGTAGCAACATGTCTAGGTTCTCCATAAGAGGAAACCCTAGACTAGTTCCCCTAAAAAATGAGGGGGGAAAAGAAATCCAGTTAGTGAAAGACGCAGATCGGGGCCTTCTCCTTCAATCCTCCGAAGATCAACACTTTTGGGTGGAGGGATTGGGAGACCTAGCAAAGTGGGTGAGCTCTAGAAATTGTGAGATCTATTCTGGACGAGCTCTCTGGAGGTAGGTGGAGGGGAGGGGTATTTATACCCCTCATAACTTTTAGATCCGTTGGAGACCATTCTGCAAAAGTCACACCCGAGACTCCGGTGTAAAGTCCGGAGACTCCGGACGGAAGTTTTCACACAGCTTCATACCGGAGACTCCGAACAATATCTGGTGTGTCTCCGAAGTGGCTTCAACGGGTAACACCACAACTCCAGCTTCACTTCATGCTTTGGGAATCAACAAGTCCGGAGACTCTGGTTCGCCATAGCGGAGACTCAACTCGGATTGCCTTGACTCCTTCGCGCAGACCCTGTCTATGGTCAAGCAGGCAGCACATGTGAGTGAAAGTCCGGAGACTCCGGAGAACCTCCGGAGGAAGTCCAACGGGTGATACCAGACTCGCATCACGGTTCCTTCTCAGAAACAGCTCCACGCCGGAGACTCCAGTGTATCTCCGGTAAGTCTCCAAGTGAGTCCAGCGGGTGACATCAGATTCGTAGCATAGGTTCCTTCTTGGAAAAACTCCATACCGGAGACTCCGGTCTAGGAGACCGGAGACTCAGGCCTGGAATAAAACTCCAGCAGGTAAATCTCTATGATCTTTGTCCCTTTTTATACTCATCACCGCGATATAAAATATTATCGATAGACCCTGAAAATCATCAACACACTTAAGATAATATGTGTGTTGTTAACAAACATCCCAAACAAGATGATTTAAGTGCAATTGCAATTTAAATATCCCCCTTTTTGGTGTTTGATGACAACACACATATTTGCAATGATTATCACAGCTGGCTATGTTTGAATAAAATAGACGGGCTCTCGAACAATTAAGTCGTGAGCTCCCCCTATGTTTTACAAAAAACGCCCACAAGCACAACTACTAATGAACAATATAACTGTATGCATAAGTAAGGTAGGTAAAGCAACATTAGGACAAATAATAAGATAGCTTCACCACGTAGTCTCACCACACACATAGATTTAAGGTCCACTAGGAAATAAATCGAAATCAACTAGGATAAAGGGAACATAAGCCGTAAAAGCAAATCAAGTCCAAAGACTTGTGTTCTGAGGCAAATAAAATCAAAACAAAGCAACCCTTGCAAATCCTGAGAAGTCTATAGCTACTTCTCCCCTTTGGCATCGAGACACTGAAAGTAAAGTATGGGCACCTAGAGGGGGTGAATAGGTGCTACGAGCAATTTTAATTTTTCTTTCACAATTAGGGTTGACACAAAGGTAAATTATCTAGATGATGCAACTACGGTGAATTTACCTATATGACAAGGACGAGCACAATAACAATACAAGAAAGAGTAAAGGGGGAAGGGAACGAGGTAACCGATATGAGGCACACAGAGACACGATATATTCCCGAGTTCCTCCTTGTTAAGAGAGTACGTCTCGTTGGAGTGGTGTGAGCTCGCCACGAAGGCCTACTCAACGCCACAAAGGCCTCACCCTATTCTCCGATGAACCCCGCCACAAAGGCCTAGTCCACCTTCCACTATTGATACCCTTTGAGGCGGGAATTGAATCCTTTACAAACAATCTTGGGGCACACACCCACAACCAAATTGGGGGTTCCCAACAATCACCAATCACCAACAAGTGTAGCAATGGAGACTAGGTTATCCACAAGGAAACCCTAGACTAGATCCCTCTAGAATATGAGGGGGAAATGAAGATCGGCTCGGTGAAGATGTAGATCGGGGTCTTCTCCTTCAATCCTCCAAGTATCAACGAGTTTGGGTGGATGGATTGGGAGAAATCTAGCTTTTGGAGGCTCAATAAATGCTTGTCTTCCATGCTGGTTCGAGCAACCCTTTGGAGAAGAAGGATGGGGTATTTATAGCCCCCTCCCCAAACTAGCCGTTTTGACCCTTTTTCGTGCATGGCGGTACTACCGCTGGGGTCAGCGGTACTACCTCTACCTGGTAACATAAGCGGTACTGCAGCGTCCCAGTGACTGGGGGCGAGCGGTACCACCGGTACTACCGCTAGTGCCCACCGGTACTACCGCTGGCCACAACTTCGAAATAAATCGAAGTGGCTGGCGGTAGTACTAGGGAACTACCGCTCTAGTACCGTAAACGTTACCATGAGCAAAATATCACTGGTGGTACTTTGACCGGTACTACCGCTTTCTGGAGGCAGCGGTACTACCGTCGAGCAAGGTTTTGCTCCTCAACCAAGTTGAACACAGCGGTACTACCGAACCAGTACTGCTGAAGTACCGCTGGATGCAGTAGCCAAATTTACTCTGGCGGTACTTCTGGCGGTGCTGGGCGCGGTACTACCGCTTGCTGTGCAGAGCGGTACTACCGCTGAGGCGCCCGGTACTACCGCTAGATCAAGTTGATTTTGGTGGCTTTGTATTTGAACACTCTTCACCTTTTTGCGTCTAGATGATATTTCCTGAAATACTTTGACGCATTGTTAGATACTTACTAGTGTTGTTATCAAATCCAAAACCTAAGAGAGATCAAAATGCAAATGCACTTTCAATCTCCCCCTTTTTGGATATTGATGACAACACCACTAAGAGAGGTCTAAAATTTTGGACGAGCACTTCTTGAGAGAGTGAAGCGTCAAGAATATTCGCTTATGAGGCAAACTTTGTTCTCTTTTAGAATGTGTGCTCCCCCTAACTTTTAGAGACCTAGCAAGGATAAAATGATATAACAATATGAATACTTGCCATAAAAGATAGATCCATAAAACCAAATGGTTCGACACAAATAGCACACACAAGTACGGGACACACCACACAAAACATCAACAAAGTTTTGACAACACAACCCCAAGAAAATGATAAGCGATCCTAAATAGAACTCTCTCCCCCTTTGGCATCAAGACACCATAAAGGGAAGAGGTGATGCTAACATCCTTGGAGGTCACTCGCCGGGGCTAGAGGCACTAGCTGGGCTTCCAAGACCACGCTCGTCCCCTGAGTCGACATCTTCCACTTCATCATCAGTAACACCACGAGTCCAAGGCTCATGAGAAGTGGTAGCATCATCAAGAAGGTCTGGATCCACCCAAGTAGCCTTGCTTTGACTTCCACTCCCTGGAGGAGGTGACCTTATCCTCATAACCTGGACGAACAGGCACCCCAAGATGGGCAAATCTCTCACGAGTAAGCTGACGCTCCTTCTTGCTACGCACATGAGAAAGATAAGCCTTGTTCTCCATGTCAATCTGACGGCTGAACACCTTCTTTAGCGTTGAGTACATCCACTTGCGAAAGCCAGACTTCTGAGCTCTCCCCTCCGTATCGAAACCAGAGTCACTAGAGCCATCAGTGTTAGGACCAAGATCATCCGGACCTAGCAGGGGAGTGACATGCTTCTTGACTCGTAGATCCTTGATAGGGTGAGTAGTGAGCTCTTGGTCATTATCCAAGAGAGCATCAGAGAGTTTGGCATTGCGCCAAGTAGAAGCAATGAGCTTGAAGACCAAAGCAGTAAACACCGGAACTCTCCTCCTCATCAAATAGTTATACATTTCATTCCAGAGGATATCCATCACATCGAGTTGGAGGCCATCACCACGACGCCTATGAGTGTACACCATCAAGACAGTGAGTGAGCCATGAATCTGATCAAAGTTGCCAACGCGGGGAACCAAAGTGTTCTTGTGGATCCTATGGAGGATATCATATACTGGCAGCAGATTCTTGGACTGACCAACCACAGCACGGCTAGGGATATACAGATCATACATCTCAGTAGGGGCCATAGACTTCTCCGGGTAGGGAACCCGGAAGAAAGTAGAGTGAAAAGAAGCAGAAGGGGTGTCACCAAAGTCCTGCAGACCCAGCAAAGTAGCAAACTCAGACCATGAAGCAGAAAACTTTTGGTTCTTGGTCATCCAAGTGATCCTCCTCTCATCAGTATGGAAATATATCATGGCATATAACTGGCCCACGAGGTTCTCATCATAGTCTTCATTGATCTCCATGAAGTCCAGAAGACCAAACTCCTCACAGATCTCCAAGGCCTCACCAAAGTAGTCCATCTTCGATCTCATGAAAGGAACATTTATGGAGAATTGAGTCACTACCTTGTTCTTGTTCAACGGGTACTCCTCCTAAAAGATCCTCTCCTGAAAACGAGTCCAGAAGCACTTGTTGGCCCTAGATTCCCTTGGCTTGTCTTAGGGGTTGGGCCCTCCTCTCACGACGAAACTGCTCATCAGACATGTTGACAACTTATTTGTCTCTTGCAGCATGTGATTTCATCATCACGGGCCTTTGTCTCCTTGTCAAATTACCCTGTGGCATAACCTCTGGAGTCTCATCTTCCTCGGGATTCTTCAGAGTCCTCTTAGTCGTACGCTTGCGACCTCCACCCTTAGAACCACTAGCACCTACACCTAAGATAGCATAGGGGGATAGCAATGAGGTAAGGCTAACTTCAATCAAAATGATCTACGAGGAAATTCACAAAAGAACTAGAAGTGCAAAAACTCCAGGAAGCGGTAGTACCGCTGGGGGCCACGGTAGTACCGTTGTCTCCAGCAGTTCCAGCCATAGCGGTAGTACCGCTGCTGGCGGATCTGCCATGGCACCCAATGGGACAACCGATTCCAATCTAGATGAAACGCATCAATAATTTTTAGGGAATTTCCTCGACTAGAAATCACAACTAACTACTTCTAGACTAGGAGATCTCTAGAACCCTAAACATCATCATATCACAAGATTACTAGAGGGAGAGAGATTGAAAGGGTTACCAGAGCTCATTGTCGTGGAGAAGAAGTTGGGTGCGATCCCCGGGCTTCCTTCAGCGTGAGTTGAACACTCGATCACCGGAGAGAGCCCTCCCCGGCGGATGGAAGACTTGGTGGCAGCGAGAACCGGTGTGGGGAGAGGATGAGGGAGAGAGGAGATAAATGGGTAACTCCCTCTCCCAGATCCGTATTTAACCCCACGGATTTACACCGCAACGGTAGTACCACTGTGCTCAGCGGTAGTACCTCCCACCTGGGACTATTGGAGCCGAGAGGTAGTACTGCTTCTGGGTCTATGCTGGGCACGAGCCCCTGCAGCGGTAGTACCGTGCGCGGCCACCGGTACTACCGTGCGCTGGGTACTACTGTCATTTACAGCGGTAGTACCGCTGCAGCTGGCTGTAGTACCGCTAGACGGGTCTTCCTTCCACCAAGAGATCAAAGCGATTAAAATTTTCGGAATAGAAAATGTCTAAAGGGGGAAATATTTGGCTTGGGATAAGAACTAAAACTGAGATGGTAATACAAACTCAAACTTTTGCGAGGAAGAAAAAAATCGAATAAGGAAAAAAGAGAGTGTGTTTCCCAAACAACAACAACATCGACTCACAAAACACAAAGGGAGAAGGAAAAACACAACGAAAAACACCACAAGAACCAAACAAGAACCAACTCTTCGAGAGAAGAGGTTGGTGCCCTAATCCACCATGTAAGAGAATATGGTATGTCACCGCGAAGATATATCTTGGGTACATTGCCAATTCTCGACATTGAAGCTCACAATTCAACATTAGAAAAGAGAGATAAACAATGAATTTTTTCTATGGGCATAATGGGGGGAGGGAGAACCCAATGTGTTAGGATAACACTCCCCCTATGTCCATCCCTACACCTAAACCCAAACACGTCTCATCTATAGGGGTGTGTGCAAGATTCTCAAGTCAAACTACTAGAATCAATGATGTTTAGTTCATTCCTCAAGAACATGAATCTTGCATCGTTGAGTGGCTTCGTGAAGATATCCGCGAGATTGTCCTTGGTGGGCACATAAGCTAGTGCAATATCACCTCTTGACACATGGTCTCGGATGAAATGATGGCGAATCTCAATATTCTTCGTTCTTGTATGTTGCACGAGGTTGTAGGAGATCTTGATGGCACTTTCATTGTCACGCATGAGAGGCACCTTATCCAAATGAACGTCATATTCCTTAAGAGTTTGCCTCATCCATAGCAAATGGGTGCAAGCACTTGCGGCGGCTACGTACTCGACTTCGGCGGTGGAGAGAGATATGCGATTTTGCTTCTTGGAAGACCAACTCACCAAAGACCTACCAAGAAATTAGCAAGCCCCGGAAGTGGACTTCCTATCATCTTGATCACCGGCCCAATCGGAATCCGTGTAGCCCTTGAGAGAGAATTGTGCCCCCTCTGGGTACCACAAACCAAACCTTGAGGTGTGAACCAAATACCGAAAGATCCTATGGACCGCCACTAAGTGGCTTTCCTTAGGAGCCGCTTGATACCTTGCACACACACCTACACTCAAAACGATAGCGGGCCTAGATGCACAACGGTAAAACAAAGAGCCAATCATAGAACGATACAACTTTTGGTCCACATCTTTACCACCCGGGTTACGCTTGAGGTGGCACTTGACTTGCATAGGAGATGGCTTTATTTTTTCACCTTGGAAATTAAACCTCTTGAGCATGTCTTGGGTATACTTGGCTTGAGAAATGAAAGTCCCACGAGCCAATTGCTTGATCTCAAAGCCAAGGAATAATTTAAGCTCTCCCATCATGGACATATCAAACCTGCCAGTCATAAGCTTAGAGAAATCATTATTGAAAGTTTGGTTAGTTGAGCCAAAGATGATATCGTCCACATAGAGTTGGCATATGAAAAGCTCTTCCTTTACCCTCTTTGTGAAGAGATTGGGGTCGATCTTCACAACTTAAAAACCAAGGTCATCCAACAACTCTCTAAGGTGCTCATACCACGCACGTGGTGCTTGTTTAAGTCCATAGAGCGCCTTATCGAGCTTGTAAACAAGGTTAGGGAAGTTGAGGTTCTCGAACCCCGGAGGTTGCTTAACATATACCTCCTCTTTGAGTGGACCATTCAAGAAAGCACTTTTGACATCCATTTGTTGCAATTTGAAATTATGAGAAGAAGCATAAGCAAGGAGGATACGGATGGACTCAAGGCGAGCCACGAGAGCATAAGTTTCATCAAAGTCAATGCCTTCAACTTGAGTGTAACCTTGAGCTACCAATCTTGCCTTGTTCCTTATAACAATGTCATGCTCATCTTGCTTGTTATTGAATATCCACTTAGTGCCAATAACATTGTGGCAATCTTTGGGCTTCTCAACTAATCTCCAAACCTTGTTGCGCTCAAAGTTATTGATCTCATCATGCATAGCTTCAACCCAATCGGAGTCCTCAAGAGCTTCAAACACTTTCTTTGGCTCCACCATAGATATGTGAGCTTGATGTTCACTAAAATGAGCCAATTGCCTTCTTGTGGATCTTCTATTTTGAACATCTTCTAGCACTTTTTTTTGTCTTGGGCATCAATTTGCTTCAAAGCTCTTCTTATCCTTCTAGCACGACGGGCTTCGATCTCCTCATTATTACGAGGAGGAATCTCTTGATCATTTAGGTCCCCGTCTTGACCAACTTGGCCTTGATCATCATCATCAATTTCAACATTTGCTTCAACTTGAGGAGGAGAGGATGAGGATGGTTGATCTTGGCCTTGACCTTGACTAGCATTAATGATAGGAGTGGTTGCATCTTGCATAGTAACTTGGTCAATAATAGGAGGGTCTTGAACATGTTCTTGGTTAGGTGCAACACTTGGCTCCTTGGCTTGTTATTCTATTGTAGAGGAGGGCTCCACTTGAGTAGATCATAGTCCTTCTCGAGTCCCCATAAGGTGTCCCTCAATGGGGCGGAAAAATCCCATACCCATCCTTCCTATGGCTTCTTGAGGCATTTCAACATCTACATTAGAAACATGCAATTGCGCCACTTGGGAGCCATAATTTTCCTCGAAAACCACACTACAAGATTCTATGACCATTCGTGAAGGCTTTTTCAAAGAATCTATAAGTGTGGGATTCGGCACCGTAACCAACAAATATACCCTCAATAGTTTTGTATTGAAATTTAGACAATCTAAGGGCATCTCCAGTCGTTGCGCACCCCCCCAGGACGCAAAACCCCTCGCTTTTTTTGCGCCGCGGCGCGAAACGGCGCTATTCTGGGAACTGGGGGGGGGCGCGTTTCCCAGCCGTGAACCCAGGCCGCCCCCCAGCGGCGACTCGCCCAAATTTGGGCAATCAAAAAAAATCCCACCAAATAAATAGAGTTTTGCCACACAAATAAATAGAGTTTTGCCACACAAATAAATAGTTCAACAATTAAAAAAAAAAGTACACTAGTCATCGTCCTCAACATTGCCATTCCCCTTTCGCGCCCACAAATGCTGCACCAGGTCATCCTGCAGAGCATGATGTGTTGCAGCGTGTCGAATCTCCTGTCACTTGGTGAGGAAGTCTGTCCATGATGCCGGCACCTGGTGATCAACATCTACAAGAGGGCCCTGCCGGTAGTATGGTGTGCTTGCCTCACTGTCAGGCACCGGGTCATCCCGCTCACTCTCAATGATCATGTTGTGCAAGATCACACAACACTGCATCACCTCCCACATGTTGGACTTCGACCAAGTCATAGCTGGGTACCGGACAACAGCGAATCAAGATTGCAGCGCACCAAATGCCCGCTCAACATCCTTCCTGCAAGCCTCCTGGCACTTGGAAAACCAAGCTTTTGCGCTTCCTGGGATAGGGTTGGAGATGCTCTTCACAAATGTTGCCCACTTCGGGTAGATGCCATCTGCAAGATAGTACCCCTTTGTATACTGGTGTCCATTGATCTCATAGTTCACAGGGGGGGCATGGCCTTCGACAAGATCGGCAAAGACATTCGAGCACTGCAAGACATTGATGTCGTTGTGACTTCCAGGCATACCAAAGAATGAATGTCAAATCCATAGATCGTACGAAGCCACGGCCTCGAGAACCACCGAGCACTCTCCCTCCTTTCCCTTGTACATCCCCTGCCAGTCAAATGGGCAGTTCTTCCATGCCCAGTGCATGCAGTCGATACTGCCAAGCATCCCCGGCAGAACTTGTTCAAGCACTCGAGGGCCGTGGACTCGCTCATGCGCAGGTAGTCATCTTGTGCATCTGCGGGAGCACCGTATGAAAGCAACCTCATGGCCATTGTGCGAGCGTGGAGCGCGGCCAGTGCTGTGGCGACGGCGAGGCGGGCGAGCAGAAAAGACGAGTCGGGGGGTGGGGAAAGTGGGCAAATAGCGCTCCCCTCGCCGACAGCGCTGGCCCACGCGCACTTTTCCTTTCGCCGCCCCCAGGCCGAACCCAACGGGCTGGGTTCCGCCTGGGGGAGGCGGCGCTAATTTCCGCCGAAACGACGCTTTTTCAGGTCCTGGGGGGCGACTGGTGAAAAAACGGCGCTTTTCACGCAAAACGGCGCTATTTTGCGTCCTGGGGGGGACGACTGGAGATGCCCTAACACCCTTGATCAAATAAAATCACTTACAACCGAATACACGGAAGTAGGAGACGTTGGTCTTGTTGCCGGGAGGATCTCATATGGAGTCTTGTCCAAGCCCTTGCGGATGTAGAGGCGGTTGGAGGAGTGGCATGCGGTGGATATGGCCTCAGCCCATAGATATTGGGGAGAATAATACTCCGCCAACATGGTCCTTGACATATCCAAGAGAGTGTGATTCTTCCTTTCGGCAAAACCATTTTGTTGAGGAGTGTAAGTGGCGGAGTATTGATGAGAATGCCCTCATCACTAAGGAATTCATTCAAAGTGTAGTTCTTTAACTCTGAACCATTATCACTCCTAATAGCCATGATTGGCACATTGTGTTGACGTTGAACTTGGTTGGAGAAGTCGATGATGGTTTGTTGAGTATCGCTCTTGCACTTGAAGAAATAAACCCAAGTGTATCTTGAATAATCATCGACAATCACCAAGCAATACTTCTTGCCACCAAGACTTGCCTCGGGCACGGCACCAAAGAGAAGCTCCAAGATCCTCTTTGATGAGATAACGGTCTTGGCTTTGTGATCGGCATCATGCATCTTTCCTTCAACACACGACCTACAAACGCGATCTTTGGAAAATGAAACATTTTCTTTTAGTCCGAGAATACGACCACCTTTGTGAAGACTTTGCAAAGTTCTCATGTTGACATGGGATAAGCGGCGATGCCACAACCACCCCGCGTCTGCCTTTCCAAAAAGACACATTGATTGAGAGTTGGTAGACTTTGAAAAGTCCACCACGAACAACTCATTTTCAACATGTCCCATGTATGCGACGTCAAGAGTCTTGCTCCTCAAAAGGACCACAATATCTTCATCAAAAAAGACGGATAAACCCATTTTCCAAGAGAACGGACGGAAAGTAAATTGAAACCAAGGGATTCGACAAGCATGACGTTCACAATAGTAATATCGGGAGCAATCACAACCTTGTCGAACCCCGATACCTTAGACAAGGACGAGTTTCCACAAGTGACGGTTGCTTGAATGTCATTTGGGTGCAACTCTGTCACAAGTTCTTTGCTTCCGGTCATATGTCTAGTGTATCCACTATCAATTATCCATTTAGACCCACGGGAAGCATAGTCCTACAAGAGATCATTGACTAGAGTTAGGACCCGAGGAGGGTCCCTTCATGTTAGCAACAAGGGTCTTTGGAACCCAAATGGTATAGTCAATGTAACCCTCAATAGGACCAACATATTTAGCTTGCACAACACCATAATAATCAACATATAAGAAATGGTGTGGATTGTTAGTTCTCGCGAAAGTGCTACGAGTAATGGAGTCACTCATGACACCACCACTCAAGGCAACATTGTTAGCTTGAGCGGGAATGCTAAGAGTAGTGTTGTCCCTAATGACAATACCACTCGAAGCACCATTGTTGGCCTTCTTCTTGTTCTTCTTCTTCTTGGCAACATAGCCAAGACCTTGCTTTCCCACTTGTGGCCTTGGAGCACTCAATTGTGGTCTAGAAACAACCACATGAGGGATAGTGGAAACCACTTGTGGGGTAGAAATCACAACCTTCTCAACTTGAGGGACTTTGTCCTTGAGCCTTGCTAGCTCACCCTTCAACCTAGCATTTTCCTCAATAATATTTGCATGATCACAAGAAGAAGTAGAGGTGCTAGGGTTGTTAAATTGATTAAGTTGAGTTTGAAGTTGTTCATGCAACTCTTTGAGGGATGAGTGTTGGCTCTCCAAAGCTTTGTGAGCCTTGGTTAGATTTTCAAACTCCTCAGTTAGTTTACCATGACCAACACCAAACTCAACCTTATCCTTTTTAGCCTTTTTATATTTAGCAATTGCAAGGTCACTTTCCTTAGTGATATTATAAACAAGTTCATTATGTGTTTCTTCAATAGATTCAAGTTCCTCCTCAAGAGAAACTCTACCATCATGCTCTTCGTCAAGATTCATAGAGAGGGATGCTATTTCATTCGCATCCCTTCTTTCAATCTCACCTTTCTTCTCAAGAGCTTCATGGGCCTCTCCCAATTGGCTCATGAGATGATCAAAGTACTTCTTGGTCTCCCCTTGTATGTTAGACATAAAACGTTCCAAAGAGAGCATTTCATCTTCTACTCTAAGACTAGCAAGATTTTCTAGTTCACTTGGGGTCTTACAGTTGGGATAAGGTGATACCTCCGAGGCCTTAGCCATGAAGCACTTGGCATTCGGGTGAGGATGATTTTCATTGGGGGATTAAAAGAGAGATGAAGACAATGGAGTAGAATCAATAGCAAGAGCGGCCACTTCACTTGTGTTTTCTTCTTCTTCATCACTCCCAGAATCATACTCCTCTTGAGTCACTAGCACAAACTTGGTGGGAGACTTCTTGTTTAAATGTTTCTTCTTGAAATGAGGTTTCTTGTAATCAACCGTATACTTGTCCTTGCGAATGAGCTTGCCACTATGGAGTTCTCTATTTTCATAGGGACACTCTACAATGAAGTGGTGCTTATCTTGCCAATTGAAGCAAGACCTCACACGTTGAGTCCCATCATTGCCATAGCGAGACTTGGTCTTCTCCTGAACATATGCCTTGGCCTTGGGAGAATTCCTCCAAAAAATTTGCACGGTGAAAGAAATGATATCCTTGAGCACGGGATCATATTCTTGATCCTTCAATGGATCCAACTCCTCATGGCCTTATTCTTCATACTCAACCTCTCTTGACACAACCTTGGCCTTCAAAGCAAACGATGCCCCTTTGTGCATTCCTATGGCCCTAGCACGGTTGTCAAGAGCATTCTTGGTTTGCACTTTATAGGAGCACATCTCTTGCATAACTTGGGTTGAGGTCAAAGAAGCAAAGCCATGTCTTCCTTGAATTGTCTTCAAGTCCGCGGGCTCAAATGGCATGAGAGCAATCATGTACTTCCTTTTGATCCAAGCATCATCAATGTACTTGGCACCAACATTGGAGAATGCGGTGGCAAGAGTCTTGAGCCTCCAGTACATGTATTCATGGCTCTCTCGATCATGCATATAGAACCCTTCGGCCTCATTGCTCAAGGCATCATACCTATTCCTTTGCATGCTTTCATTTCCCACAAACATGACGACAAGAGCGTCCCGTGTTTCCTTGGAGGTGGAATATTGTTGAAGATGCGACATGTGGTTAGGACCCACGGCTTGTTGAAGAATTGACAAGGCGTGTAGTTGAGTTGAAAATCTACAGCTTCTCTTCTTGTCAAGTTCTTGGGTCATGAGGCTTGTATCCATCACGAGTGACAATCCAAAGTTCTATACAAGAAGAGTTCAAGTGAGTCTCCATGTAATATTTCCATTCACGAAAAGAAAAAAGAAACAATTTTAGGTGGATGTCCCCTAGATATTATATGAGGATGTGGGATGGGAGGGTCGGGAGAATAACGTCCTTTGACAGAGTGATATTGTTCATCTCCTTCCGTACCCTTATCGGTGTCGTTTTCAGCGAAAGCATCTTTAGGTAGTTCACCATCTACCCCTTTCTTGGCGCCCTCCGGATTTTATCCGGAGGGGATGAGCTGGTCACCTCCGGTCCTTTGGCTTTCAAGAGTTGCATCAAGACTTCACGCAACTCATCGATTTTGGTCTCCATGGATGAGGTCAATGAATTTTTCAATTCATTGAGATCATTCATAGAGACCGGCGCCTCGGAACCGGCGGTCTCCATTTCATTGACCATACTTAAACTCTTAGGCGGTTAAGCCCGATAGAAGAGCTGAGGCTCTGATACCAATTGAAAGTAAAGTATGGGCACCTACAGGGGGTGAATAGGTGCTACGACCAATTTTAATTTTTCTTTCACAATTAGGCTTGACACAAAGGTAAATTATCTAGATGATGCAACTACAGTGAATTTACCTATATGACAAGGAAGAGCACAATAACAATACAAGCAAGAGTAAAGGGGTAAGGGAACGAGGTAACCGATACGAAGCACACTGAGACACGATGTATTCCCGAGTTCCTCCTTGTTAAGGGAGTATGTCTCGTTGGAGGGGTGTGAGCTCACCATGAAGGCCTACTCAACGCCACAAAGGCCTCACCCTATTCTCCGATGAACCCCGCCACAAAGGCCTAGTCCACCTTCCACTATTGATCCCCTTTGAGGCGGGAATCGAATCCTTTAAAAACAAGCTTGGGGCACACACCCACAACCAAATTGGGGGCTCCCAACAATCACCAATCACCAACAATCACCAATCAGCAACAATCACCAATCACCAATCAGCAATGGATTCTAGGTTCTCCACAAGGAAACCCTAGACTAGATCCCTCTAGAATATGAGGGGGAAATGAAGATCGGCTCGGTGAAGATGTAGATCGGGGTCTTCTCCTTCAATCCTCCAAGTATCAACGAGTTTGGGTAGAGGGATTGGGAGAAATTTAGCTTTTGGAGGCTCAATAAATGATTGTCTTCCATGCTGGTTCGAGCAACCCTTTGGAGAAGAAGGATGTGGTATTTATAGCCCCTCCCCAAACTAGCCGTTTTGACCCTTTTTCCTGCCTGGCGGTACTACCGCTGGGGTCAGCGATACTACCTCTACCTGGTAACATAAGCGGCACTGCAGCGTCCCAGTGACTGGGGGCAAGCGGTACCACCGCGGAAGTATCGTGGTACTTCCAGCACCGGCACTACCGCTAGTGCCCACCGGTACTACCACTGGCCACAACTTCGAAATAAATCGAAGTGGCTGGCGGTAGTACTAGAGAACTACCGCTCTAGTACCGTAAACGTTACCGTGAGCAAAATATCGCTGGCGGTACTTTGACCGGTACTGCCAGTGGTACTACCACTTTTTGGAGGCAGCGGTACTACCGCTGGCGGTAGCGGTACTACCGTCGAGCAAGGTTTTGCTCCTCAACCAAGTTGAACACATCGGTACTACCGAACCAGTACCGCTGAAGTACCGCTGGATGCAGTAGCCAAATTTACTCTGGCGGTACTGGCCACGGTACTACCGCTTGCTGTGCAGAGCGGTACTATCGCCGAGGCGCCCGTTACTACCGCTAGATCAAGTTGATTTTGGTGGCTTTGTCTTTGAACACTCTTCACCTTTTTGCGTCTAGATGATATTTCCTGAAATACTTTAATGCACTGTTAGATACTTACTAGTGTTGTTATCAATTCCAAAACCTAAGAGAGATCAAAATGCAAATGCACTTTCAGACACCAAAAAGGGCAAAGAGCAACTACATGAGCCTCAAAGGATCAGTCATCCTCATCATAGTCCTCGTCATCTCCATCATCATTCTTGTCTGTTCCTTCTCCCTCCCCATCATCATATTCTTCTTCATACTCCTCTTCCTCCTCAGAATGCTCCTCAGTATGCTCCTCTTCCTCAGTCGTAGGAGCCTTTCCACGATTATTAGAAGAGGAAGGAGCCGAAGAGACCTCCTCAAAATCACCCACGGGAAGGAGGAGGTGTTCCAGTTCTCATAGGACATGGCTAGCGACTCAGTATGAGGCTCAAGAGGAGGAGTAGCACCAATACCCGCATGGTCCTAGATCTTGGTGATAATCTTCCTCATCTGACGCCTCTCCTTATAGGCCTCATGATTCTCCTTGTGAACGACAATCGTCATGCAAAGAATGTTACACTGAAACCATGAGAGCTTCTTCATTTCATCATGAACCTCTTCCTTGCCAGTGAGGAGAGAAGGAGGGTCGGCATTCTTCCTCCTATCCCTCGGAGCAGCAGTCCCAGCCTCACCCATGGGGGTGTCCTAATCACAAGCCAAGTGAGATGAGAGCACCTGGAGAGAGCCAACTGTATGCACAGTCTCACAGTCAAGACCCGGGCACTCATCGAGAATGAGCTTCATCACATAGGGAGCATATACCGGGACCTTCTTGATCTCAATCATAGTTGAATACATCTCCTTCTTAATGAAGTGCATGACGTCGATCTCAAATCCCTCACCATCTGGACCAGCCAAGTGACACTGGAAAGCCTGATAGAGAAAGTTGACTATCCCAACACGGATAGCACCCACGTTCCTAGCCTTGGGAGCAATGTTGTTGCGGAAGAGGCGGAGAAGAATATTGTAGACCCTCTTGAGGTAGTTAGCAGTGCATGTGCTCGAGATCTTCTCATAAATAGGAGCCATCCTCTTTTTGTTATAGGCCACACCATGGATATGCATACGCTGTCCAGCATCATCACCCCACGGGTAACTAAGCAACTTAGCAAGCCTCCGAATATAAGAATCACACTTCCTAGGCCCGGCCATCCAAGTCAGGGGAACATCCTCTTCCTCTCGAAAGGTGACAGTGGCAAAAAACTGCTGAATAGCCTTTATGTTGTTGTTCTGCTGAATTCCCACAAGATGCTCAAGCCCCAGCTTCATAGGGATCCACATTGTCTCCTTGAAGTACTCC